>JAPFFP010000001.1:5831519-5846291 GCA_026153255.1 Solanum medicagineum
ATTAATAAATATTTTGCAGGGATAATATCATCTTTGGTACTCAATTATCAGTAATTTTTAATTTTGATATTTGTGATTATAACGGCAAAATAGTAATGCATGTCACTTTTTTTCTTAATGCAAGTATCATTACAAAATGTGACATATAAAATGGACCAGAGGGAGTACCTCCGAGTGTAATTGTATTGATTGATGTTGATAATTCAAAAAGCTTCTCCTCACGTCTTCTGAATTCATGTCCATTGGGTCGTCAATTCTTTTCGTTTTGATCCTCTGTTGACAAATATTTATAGGGAAGACGAGTGTACAAGGGTGCTTATTAACTGACGTATATTAAGCTTTAAGATTATTAGTGCCCTTTTTTTTTCGATTTAGTGGCCACATGATCAATGAGCAAATTTTCAAAAGATTCTTCACTATGAATTTAATTTGTATGCAAGATGAGTTTACACGAGTGCCAATCAACCAAGCTATCATGTTGAGATCAGTAAGCGGTCCATGTGAATTTTCGAATTAATGGCCCTCCTGATAAAAGAGCAGATTCCAGAGTGATTCTTCCTCGACTATATAGTATTGCACCAACCTGAAATTTGTATACGCAGACGAGTTTATACGAGTGTCAATCAACAGAGCTATCAAAGAGAACATTTTCGTGAGTTTTTTCATCTGCCATTTGTATAATGAGATTATAGGAATGTCAACCGATTGAGCTATCAAGTTTGAGATTAATAGGCAGTCGATAGGATTTCTTGATTTAATATCCACCTGATCACAAAACAAACTTTGTAGAGATTCTTCGTCGACCATATGTTTCATAGACCTGAATTTGTATGCAAGACTAGTTTATAGGAGTGCCTATCAACTGGGCTAGTGGCCGGTGAATCACAAAAGGATGAAGACTTGTGGTAAATATATGTTGGATATCCCTAGTTATATAAGTTTGTCGTCACTAAGAAATTAAATGGACATGTACTCATTCATGTTTTGGTATGTTGGTTGGAATTATCACTTTGGAATTAGGAGGAGATGATGGCAGCCTAGCCATAAAATTAGGAAAATCCTGAGTGTCATCAAAATTTGTTTCATTATTGTCTTCAAAATTCTTGGCATAACTTATTTGATCATAGCTCAAATCTGCAGAGGCATGGCGACGATGTCTACCAAATCGATTCATAATGTTCCTACATTTCCCTTTGATCTCTGGGAAATGATGATGAGACTTTTTAGTTGATGAAGAGTCATGAGAAATTTGATTTGAAGTACTAGAGAGAAAACATGAAACACTTGATGACCTTCTATGTCTAGTACCACGCCTCAACGATGAGGTCTCGGTCTCTTTCTCGTTCTCTTTCTCTTTTTCGTTCTCATCCTCCATTGACATGAACAAAACAGAGAAATGTAAGATTCATCGATCAATTACATTTCTAGTTCTGAAAATTTGAGGTCGACATTATAAATCCTCTGTATGACATATCAAATGGAGGGTTAATATTGAATATAGGATGTGTGAAATTGCTAAAATATGTTAATACTATGAACAATTGAACATGTCATAAAAATTGGATGGCTATACTTTAGTTAAGGATAGAGAAGGGTGGGAAAATTTTGAGGATGAACTTTACAAAATTTATATTCATATAATTTAAATATTATGAAGTGAAAACTCAAGATTTACGTACTTTACTCGAACAAGATATGTTGTTGATAGAACTTGTACTTCTTTTCTTCTAGGTCAAAGCCTAATGATCAACAAAGAGGAAAAAAAATCTTCACTTAGATGGGAGGAAATCTTACTTCTCTTGTATTGGAGAAAAATCTTGCAGCTTGTTGCACATATAATAGTTACCAAATGAAAAATAAATTGTTAATAAAATTCAAATGAGAATATACAGATATATTGTAATGATCTTGAAGGTTATTTTAGATAAAATTACCCTTTTACCTCTCCTGACAGCTGCCTCGAGTCATATTTGATTGGTTTTATATTTTTTGAAAATCTTGTAAAAAGTTGAGTTTTTACTAAAGAATTGCGTTTTGAAGGCTTAAGTTGCCTATTTTTAAATTTTTGAGTCATATGGAGATTCGAGTGTCGAAATGGAATTTCGTCAGTTCTGAAATATGAAAATTAGTCTAGAAGAGTTGTGAAATCAGATTTGGAGTTGTAGTGTGGATTTTAGGTTCAAAGTTGGAGATTGAGTTAAAGTTTAACATAGGTTTGACTTTTGTTAACATTTTGAGTTCGGGTGCTCGGATTGAATTTATGATGGTTCTGTAACACCTCTTAATTTCCTCCTATCTGATTTAGATGAGTATGTGCAGAGGATTGCTGGAAAAATGGTTGAAAAAAACTACAGAAGCAAGTTACGAGAGGGGTTGACGAGTCGTAGAGGAGTTTACGACTCGTAGACTGGGTTTCATATTGATTCCAGTTTCAGATTTCAGGATACCATGTCTACGAAAGGAGTTTACAACTCATAAGAAGCATTACGGCTCGTAAGGTAAGGTTTCACGCTAAGTTCTAGTGTTTCATGTTGCGAGACCCCTCCAGCTACGAGAGGTCAGTTAGGACTCGTATGTTGGATTACGACTCATAAAAGAGGGCCTCTTATAAACGTCCAGTGATGCAGGATTTTCAGACTTCCAGTTACGAGGGTGATCTATGACTCGTAGACTGCTCTACGAGTCGTAGACGGGGTCTCGTAGACCCTGTCGGCAGTCCTACTGAGGGGTATTTCTGTCCATTCCTGTTCCTTTTTGTCAAATCCCTTCACATTTTAGACTTGTATAAAGTCTTGAAAAATAACCCTAAGGGTATTTTCCACCCCTTCTCACCTTGAGGGTTCTTGAGAGCAAAGAGGAGAAGAGTAAGGAGCTAGGGTTTCTAACCCAAGGGCAAAGACTGGTTGAAGATCAATTATTCTTCAATTTTCAGGTATGTAAGGCTTACCAAAGTGTGAAATTCCTTTCTTCACATGCCTCTTCCCATTATCTTATGTCAAGAGTTGAGATTTGATAAATTCCATCAGGTTAACATTTTATCCTTGCATCTATCATGAGGTCTTATTTTTCTTATTATACTACATGAGAAAAAATTGCTACATAGCATGAGTATTAATATGAAAGGTCATGTATTTCATACTTGCTAGCATGAACCCTAATTTTCATGATTTTATGAGAACTCTATGCAAATTGATGAGCTGAGGTTGAGTACATAATTTGAGTAATTTGAGTATGATTGAGCATGAGAAGCATGTTGCATTGAGTCATATATATCTATATTACTACACATGAGTACCTTGTTTTCACTATATGATAAGTCGAGTTGCATGAGTCTAAATGACTGTTTGAGTTGAAGTCGAGTTGATTAACTGCATTAATTGATTGAACTGTTGCATAATTGAGTTGAGCTTTGAGATGATTGACGAGTTGAGTTTTGAGATGGTTGATGAGTTGAGTTTTGAGTTGATTGATGAGATGATTACTGAGTTAAGTATATTTTAGTCTTAGAAGGAGTCTTGAGCACCAAGCGGGGAGCGAGTATACATCTACTTTAACCCACAGAACTACATTGCCAGAGTAGGATAGTTGTTACAGCTAGTCTGAAGACTCTTGTCCCACAAGCGGACATTTACTATGGATCCAAGAGAGAGTTGATCGCCCTTTTCCATGGCAAGTTAAGGGCAGGCGTGGCAACAATGCTAATTTGTTGTGCATCACCTAATTAAAGGTGGTGGAATAAGGATGTCGGTTAAGAAAAACTCCAAGCAACATTGAATTGAGCATAAGATGTCAAACTGAGTCTATTTTTACTGAACAAATTTTAAAAGCATGATTTTACTATAAAACTTGCATAAACTGTTTTGAGCATGAGTTGTTGAGTCGAGGTGAGTGAGTTGAGCTTTATTGTTTTTGAGCCATTTTACATACCAGTATATTTCATGTACTGATGTCCATTTGGGCCTGCATCATTTTTTGATGTAGATAGAGGTGATGGAGGGCTTCATCACATGCACTATTGAAGTCTAGATCCGTACATCTACGAGTTGGTGAGCTCTCCTTTCATTTCGGAGAAGCCCCTTTTATGTTCTTACTTCTGTTGAGCACTTTCTATTTTCTTGATTTTGGGGTGTCCATGGCCTGTCATGGAACCATCTATATTGATGAATAGAGGCTCATAGACCTTGAGTAAAGAGTATTGAGTAGTGATGTGTCAGAATTATTTTCATTTGTAAACTTTGATACGATTGAGTTATGCATTTCAGTCTACTACTTACATATGATGGGCTTACATTCTAAGTTCTTTCTTCCATTGTAAAGTTGATGTGATGATGAGGCCAAGTGTTTCATTCGGGGGCTGGCAATAGCCTCTGAGTGCCGGCCACACCAAGGGTACCCTCCCGAGGTATGACAAATTTGGTATCAAAGTACAGAGTTCAAGAATCCTAGGGAGTCTATGAAGCCGTGTCTAGTAGAGTCTTATTTATGAGTGTGTTGTGCACCACATTTCATAAGAAGGAGGCTATAGAACATCACTATTATCCTTTCTTGTGATCTGAGTTCGTGCGATAGAGTTGAAAAATCTATAAACGTCTTTTCTAACTCGTGCGTTATACGATTGCATATCATGCCTCCTAGACACATTGTAACACAGAGGAATGCTTCAGCTAGCCCTGCTGAGAACCCTACTTCAGAGGTGCCTCCTCAAATGAAAATGAGGGGCCGAGGTCAACCACCCAAGACTACTTGTGTTCTTGTGACACATACTGCTCCACCTGCTCCTACTATAGAGGCTGATTTTAGTGGAGATATTGCTATGCTCACGCAATTGGTAGCTGCTCAGAGCTAGAACCAAGGTTCACAGATTCCTAGTTCTAGCTCCCATGAGCCAACAATTGCTTCCAGGCCAAGAGATTTTCTAAGGATGAACCCAACTGTCTTCACGGGGTCAAAGGTTGAGGAGGACCCTCAGAATTTCATTGATGAGATATGGAAGGTATTGAAGACCATGCATGAGACTGAGACTAACGGAGTTGAGCTTGCTGCTTATTAGCTCAAGGATGTAGCCAATGTTTGATACAATTAGTAGGAGGAAGGCAGGTGATGACGGTAAGCCCGCTGTTTGGGATGAGTTTGAGAGTGCCTTCCTCGATCACTTTTTTCCTCAAGAGTTGGGAGAGGCTAAGGTTGAGGAGTTCGTGAACTTGAAGCAAGAGGGGATGACTGTCAAAGAGTATAGCTTGAAATTCATCCAACTATCCAAGTATGCACCGGAGATGGTTTCGGATATGAGAGTGAAGATGAGAAAATTTGTATCGAGTTTGGGCCGACAAGTGAAAAGAGAGTGTAAGGAGACATTATTGATTCCAGACCTGGATATCTCCAGAATGATGGTCTATGCCCAACAGGCTGAGGAGGATAAGAAGAAAGATAGAGAGGAGCATCTGAGTAAGAGGGCCAAATCGGCAAGGCCTGAGTCTACCCAGAGCAAGCAAAGTAAGGGAGATAAGTCCTATTTCCAAAAGAGGTCTTCTAGCTATGCACCATCTTCAGTCAGTGCACTAGCCTCTAGCCAGAGAAATGATCAGAGATCCCAAGGTCAGCCAAACTTTAGGGCATAGGGTGCACAGTCTCAAATAAGTGCGACTCTTGGCTCTAAAGGAAAGCCACCTCGTGGAAAATGTGGCAGGATATACTTCGGAGAATGTAGAGATGAAGGGAATGCTTGCTACAAGTGTGGCCAACCGGGTCACTTTTAGGGGTAGTGTCCAGAGTGGGAGAAATAAGGCTCAGACTTTTACCACAGCACCACCAGCGAGGGGTATCCAGAGAGGTTTGCACCCGGGGCAAGCGGTGGGAAAAACTGTCTGTATGCGATGGGAAACCGATAAGATCAGGGGGTTGCACCAGATGTCGTGACGGGTATGCTTTGAGTCCTTACCTTTCTTACTATGCTTTGCTTGATCCGGGTGTAATTGCTCCTTTGTGACGCCATATGTTGCGAGTAAATTTGAGATTCCTCATGAGTGATTACTTGAGCCATTTTGTGGTTCTACTCCTGTTGGCGAGTTCATCCGAGTTGAAAGAATCTATAGAGATTATGTGGTGTCCATCTATCATAGAGATACTCCTATTGATTTGATTGAGTTAGAGATGGTTGATTTTGATGTGATCCTTGGTATGGATTGACTTCACACCTGTTATGCCTCTGTTGATTGCCGAACTCAGACTGTCAAATTCCAGTTTCCAAAATGATCCAATTATCGAGTGAAGGTAGATTCTGTCGCGCCAAAGGGCAAGTTTATTTCTTACCTCAAGGCCCGAAAACCAGTCCCTAAGAGATGTATCTATCACCTCATGCAAGTTAATTTTGATGAAATTGAGCCCTCTTCTAATGAGTCTATCCCAATAGTGAGTTTCCTGATATGCTTCCTAAGGATCTGCCTGGAGTCCTTCCCGATAGGGAGATCGACTTGGAAATTGATATGATTCCTGACACCTAACCTATCTCTATTCTTCCTTATAGAATGACCCCGGCGGAGTTGAAAGAGCTGAAAGAGCAGTTGAGGGGCTTGTTAGAGAGAGGGTTCATAAGGCCGAGTGTCTCTCCATGGGGAGCTCCGGTCTTGTTCGTGCGAAAGAAGGATGGTTCCTTGAGGATGTGCATTGAGTACCGTCAGTTGAATAAGGTGACTATCAAGAATAAGTATCCCCTTCCGAGGATTGATGATTTGTTTGACCAACTTTAGAGTGCCACTGTTTTCTCTAGATAGACCTCGGATTAGGCTATCATCAGTTCTAAGTGAGAGAATATGACATCCCTAAGATGGCCTTTTGGACACGATATGGTCACTTGGAGTTCTTGGTAATGTCGTTTGGGTTTACAAATGCACCCGCAACTTTTATGGACCTGATGAACAGGGTATTCAGACAATTTCTTGACATGTTCATGATTGTGTTTATTGCGACATTTTGGTGTATTCCAGAGATGAGAAGGAGCATGCAAATCACCTTAGGATCGCTTTGCAGATGCTCCGAGACAATGAGTTGTATGCAAAGTTTTCTAAGTGAGAGTTTTAGCTCAAATCTGTGGCTTTCTTGGGTCATATTATTTCTGGAGATGAAATTCTAGTGGATACACAAAAGATTGAGGCAGTTAAGAATTGGCCAAGACCAACCTCACCAACCGAGATAAGGAGTTTTCTGGGATTAGCTGGCTATTATCGGAGGTTTTTTGAGGGATTTTCTTCCATTTCTGTACTGTAGACCAAATTGACTCAGAAGAAGGACAAGTTCTAATGGTTCGGTGAGTATGAGAGAAGTTTCCAAGAGCTAAAGACGAGGTTAACCACTGCACCCGTGTTGAGCTTTCCTACTGGAACAGATGGATTCGTTATCTACTGTGATGCTTCGAGAATGGGACTAGGATGTGTGTTAATGCAAAAAGGGAAGGTTGTTGCTACGCTTTTAGACAAATTAAGGTGCATGAGAAGAATTATCCCATTCATGACTTGGAGTTAGTAGCGGTGGTGTTTGCTCTTAAACTATGGCGTCACTATTTATATGGAGCATGTGTTGATGCATTTACAGAGCACAAAAACCTGTAACACATTTTCACCGAAAAAGTGTTTAACTGGAGGCAAAAGAGATAGCTTGAGTTGCTCAAGGACTATGACATGAGCATCCTCTTCCATCAAGGTAAAGGGATGTGGTTGCGGATGCTCCTAGCAGGTTGTCTATGGGAAGTACCGCCCGTGTTGATGAAGAGAAGAGGGAGTTAGCCAAAGAGGTTCATAGGCTAGCACGATTGGGAGTTCAATTAGATGAATCAGATAGAGGATGAGTTTTGGTGCACAATTGGTCTGCATCATCCTTAGTAGTAGACGTTAAAGAGAAACAAGATCGAGATCCAGTCCTATTACAATTGAAGGAAGATGTGCATAAGCAGAAAGTGATGGCTTTCGCCAAAGGGGAGATGGAGTATTAAGGTATCAAGGCAGATTATATTTCCCAGATGTTGATGGTGTTCGAGAGAGGATTATGGCAGAGGCCCACTGTTCCAGATATTCCATCCAACCAGGATCTACCAAGATGTACCATGATTTGACAGAAGTCTACCGGTGGAGTGGAATGAAGAGGGATATTGCTAAGTTTGTTTCCAAGTGCCCGAATTGCCAACAAGTTAAAGTTGAGCACCAAAGGCCATGTAGAGTAGCTCAGAACTTTGAAATTCTAGAGTGGAAATGGGAGATGATCAACATGGACTTCGTTATAGGTTTACCGAGGTCTCACAGACTACATGATTCAATTTGGGTGATAGTTGATAGGATGACTAAGTATGCACATTTCCTAGCGGTTAAGATGACTGACAGCGTGGAGGATTATGCCCGACTCTATATCAGGGAGATTGTCAGATTGCATGGAGTCCCTTTGTCCATCATATTAGATAGAGGAGCTCAATTCACCGCTCAGTTTTGGAGATCTTTTCAGAAAGGTCTGGGTACGAAGGTGCTCTTAGCACAACTTTTCACCCTCAGTCAGATGGTCAGGCAACGCGCACTATTTAGACCTTAGAGGATATGTGTGACAGCCTGTTCCATTGAATTTAAGGGTAATTCGGATGACCACTTGCCATTGATAGAGTGCGCCTACAACAACAGTTCTCATTCAAGTATTCAGATGGCCCTATATAAGGCACTCTATGGAAGGGGGTGTAGGTCGCCAATTAGATGGTTCGAAGTAGGTGAAGTAGAATTGATTGGGCCATACCTAGTTCACCAAGCTATGGAGAAGGTGAAGATCATCCGAGAAAGGTTGAGGACTGCGCAGAGTCAACAGAAATCCTACATAGATGTCAAGAGGAGAGACTTGGAGTTTGAGGCCAAAGATTGGGTGTATTTGAATGTGTCACCCATGAAGGGTGTGATGAGATTAGAAAGAAAGGGAAGTTGAGTCCGAGGTATATTGGCCCTTATCAGATTATAAAGAGAGTGGACAATGCAGCTTATGAGTTAGAACTACCATCGGGGTTAGAGGCCATTCACCTAGTTTTCCACATTTCCATGCTCAAGAAGTGTAGAGGGGATCCAAAATTAGTTGTGCCTATTGAGAGTATTGGAGTGAGAGACAGCTTGAGTTATGAGGAGGTTCCTGTCCAAAGCCTTGATTGTGAGGTTCAAAAGTTGAGAACTAAAGAGGTTGCATCTATTAAAGTATTGTGGAGGAACCAATTCGTAGAGGAAGCTACTTGGGAGGCAAAGGAGGACATGAAGGCCAGATATCCCCATCTATTCTTTCCTGTTGATGATGAGAGAGTTGATGGTAAGTGTTTCCCTCCAAATTCTTGAACTTCCATCCCTTGAGTCCTCCTTTCATTCTTCCTATGATAGACGATAGAGTTATAGAGTTCGAGTGAGGATCGATGTGATTTGATGACTATTTTATTGCATTACTTACTGAATTTCTTGATTTGTTGATTGCATGAGTGAAGCGAGAGTTGGCGGATTGCTAGAGTCCATGGAGAAATTCATTGTTTGTCCTAAATCCCTATCTTTCTCTTCACTCGAGGACGAATGATCCTAAGGGGGAGATAATGTAATACCCTTTAATTTCCTCCTATCTGATTTAGATGAGTATATGCAGAGGATTGATGGGAAAATGGCTGAGGAAAAACTATAGAAGCAAGTTACGAGAGGGGTTTACGAGTCATAGAGGGGCGACTTGTAGACCGAGTTTCGTATTAGATTCAAGTGTTTCAGATTTCGGGATCACCATTTCTACAAAAGGGGTTTACGACTCATAATGAGCATTACAACTCATAAGGTGAGGTTTCGTGCTAAGTTCCAGTGTTTCATGTTGCAAGACCCCTCCAGCTACGAGAGGTCAATTATGACTCGTATGTTGGATTACGACTCATAAAAGAGGGCCTCGTACCAACTTCCAATTATGTAGGATTTTAAGACTTCTCGTTACAAGGGTGATCTACGATCCATAGATTGCTCTATGAGTCGTAGACAGGGTCTTGTAGACCCTGTCGGCAGTTTTACTGAAGGGTATTTCTGTCTATTCCTGTTCCCTTTTGTCAAATCCCTTCACATTTTGGACTTGTATAAAGTCTTGAAACACAACCCTAAGGGTATTTTCCACCCCTTCTCACCTTGAGGGTTCTTAAGAGCAAAGAGGAGAAGAGTAAGGAGCTATGGTTTCTAAACCAAGGGAAAAGATTGGAAGATCGATTATTCTTCAATCTCCAGGTATGTAAGGCTTACCAAAGGGTGAAATTCCTTTCTTCACATTCCCCTTTCCATTTTTTTAAGTCAAGAGTTGAGAAGAGTTGAGATTTGAGAAATTCCATCGGGTTAACATTCTATCCTTCTATCTATGATGAGGTCTTATTATTCTTATTATAGTATATGAGAAAAAAATTGCTATATAGCATGAATATTTAATATGAGGTTTATACATGCATTTCGTACTTGCTAGCATGAACCCTAATTTTCATGATTTTATGAGAATTCTATGCATATTGATGAGTTGAGGCTGAGTACAAGAGTTGAGTAATTTGAATATGATTGAGCATGAGAAGGATGTTGTATTGAGTCATATATATGTACATTGCTATACATCAATACCTTGTTTGCACTATATGATGAGTGAAGTTGCATGAGTCTAAATGACTGTTCGAGTCGAAGTCGAGTCGATTAACTGTTGCATAATTGAGTTGAGCTTTGAGATGATTGATGAGTTGAGTTTTGAGATGGTTGATGAGTTGAGTTTTGAGTTGATTAATGAGATGATTTATGAGTTGAGCATATTCTAGTCTTAGGAGGAGTATTGAGCACCGAGCGGGAGCGAGTATACATCAACATTAACCCACAGAACTATGTTGCTAGCATAGGATAGTTGTTAGAGCTAGTCTGATGACTCTTGTCCCGCAAGTGGACATTTACTATGGACCCAAGAGAGAGTTGATCGCCCTTTTCCGTGGCAAGTTAAGGGTGGGCATGGCAACGATGCTGATTCGTTGTGCATCACCTAATTAAAGGTGGCGGGATGAGGATGTCAGTTAAGAAAAACTCCCAAGCAACATTGAATTGAGCATGGGATTTCAAACTGAGTCTATTTTTACTGAGCCTATTTTAAAAGCGTGATTAATTATAAAACTTGCATAAACTGTTTTGAGCATGAGTTGTTGAGTCGAGGTGAGTGAGTTGAACTTTGCTTTTCTTGAGCCATTTTACATACCAGTATATTTTATGTACTAACGTCCATTTGGGCCTACATCATTTTATGATGTAGATACAGATGGCAGAGGACTTCCACACGTCACCGTTGAAGTCTAGATCAGTACATCTCCGAGTTACTCCTTGCATTCCGGAGAAGCCCCTTTAATGTTCTTATTTCTATTGAGCACTTTCTATTTTCTTGATTTTGGGGTGTCAATGGCCTGTCATGGCACCATCTGTATTGATGAGTAGAGGCTTCATATACCTTAAGTAAAGAGTATTGAGTAGTGATTTATCAAACTTATTTTCATTTGTAAACTTTGATACGATTTTGTTATGCATTTTACTCTACTACTTGCACATGATTTCATTACATTCTGAGTTCTTTCTTCCGCTGTCGAGTTGATGTGACGATGAGGCCAAGTAATTTACTCGAGGACTAACAATAGTCTTTAACTTCCAGCCATGCCAAGGGTACCCTCCCGGGGCGTGATAGGTTCCATTGGATCCGCAAGGTGATTTTATAACTAGAATTAGCTTTGTCATAATTTTTGGTATTCCAGTAGCATTTGGCATTTGTAGTACCTAAGTTTGTTTGATTGCGACTTATCAGATTCCAAGTTCTAGTTTGGTTGCGGCTTGTCGGATCTGGAGTTAAGAAAACCTTGAATTTTGATTTAAGAAAATCTTGAGTTCAATTTTTGATGATTCTATTGGGTCTGAAATATCAAATTTAGTAGAATTGCAATATATGATTTGTGTGTACAGGGTTCCGTATGAATTCTAAGGGTCCATTATGTGATTTTGTGCTAATTGGTGTTTGTTGATATCTGATGCACTAGGCCTTTTTCATGTTTGTGGGACTCCTTCTGCGTTCGCAAAAGTTTGCTAGTTTGAGCACCGAGTTCGTGGGCCTAGCGCCGCAATCGCAGAGGGTCAAGTAGGTTGACCTCCACATTCATGTGAGGGCCTTGAATGTTGACTCAGTATTCGAGAGCCTAAGCTCCTTGATTGTGAAGAACAAGTGAGGCCTGAAACAATAACTTCCTAAAAATGATGTATTTTAATCATTTTTGAATTTTGGGAGCTCAGAAATGGATGATTTCACTTGATTTTGTGGGGTGGAATTCATTGAAAAGGTACTTTCAACTTCCTTCTTTATTATCCATTGATTATTTCTTAATTTTAACATCAAAATTAGTGTTTTCAACTGGAGAATTGGGGGGTTTTCATATACTCGAATTTTTTACAAAAATGATAATTATGAGCTCCAATTTTGAAATGATTTTCATCAATAGAGTTCTAATTATGTGAAGAACGCTTTCATTAAAAAATTAAACTTTGGCTTCAGTTTTTAATATCAAATTTTTAGATTATTCTGTCCTTTTTATCTGAATTGTATGATCTAGGTGTCATTAGTTCTGAAATGTGATTTTGAATCTATTTATCACTAGAATATGGTATTTCGAGTTTGCATCGAAAGGAGAAAGCACTCTTGTTGAATCGATTCTTGACTTTATCAAAGCAAATGAATTCCTAAACCTTGTTGAGTTTATTTGAACCTTGTATATTCCTTTTTTGTGTGTGTTGGGGGAATAATTGAAAATCCGAAAGTGGATGAACTAATTATGCAAGGACCAAATGAATATGTCAGGTTAATGAAAATGTCTATGTGATGGTATGTGTAATTTGACTCTTGAATTGGTATGTACATGTTGATCATAATGATATTGAATTGTGAACGTTGATTGATTTCGTGTTTCCCATTGTTGAAAATTATGAATTTGTTATATTGACTCAATTGTTGAGTATTGTTTCTGTTATTGTGAAAACAATTAATGAAGCATTTTACATGTGAAGTTGTTAAAGTGTTGTATATTTTTGTTCTTGTGTTGAAATTGTTGCAAGAATCATTGTGAAACATTGATTAATTGATCAATAGTTTTAAACTATAATGTTGAAGTGATTATCGAGAACTTGAGAATCGGTATGATATAACTACCATTTGATACACTTGATGGCGATTCTAGTATTGAAAAAATAATGAGATGGATTGCTTGATTATTGAATATATAAATTTGTGTGGACTCCTTACATACTCTCATGCTTATTTAAAGTAATTATTGTGTTGAGATGAAATATTGATTGAGTCCCAATATTGATGAAAAGATGAAGGAAAATGGTTCCGGTTAGAAATGACAAAATACCGAAGGAAAATGATTCCAACAAAGTTTAACAAAAAGCTGAAGGGAAATGGTTCTAGCTAGAGATGAACGATAAATGCCAAAGGAAAATAGTTATGGCAGATACATGATCCATGCAAAGCCCCCATTGGCTCCGGTCTGGTTAAATTAGCGAATGTGTATCATAGGAAAAACATGCATCATGATTATATGACGTTGCATTGTATTACTTGCATTTCATGTCATCCCATCTAATTTCATCCAATGCTTTCAGTGTGAGTATCTGTTCCAAGTGCGATATGATTATTACTTCTGTCCTTGTAAATTATTGCAATCTATTAGTTGAGATATTGTATATTGGAAGTGTGAATATAGATGACTTTCTTTCTTGTAGGGTTGTAGTTCGAAGGTATGTGGTTGTGATGAAAGGAGTACCTATTTTTTTATTCTCTACCCGTGTTCAGATTTTATTACTGGATACCGTGTATGTAATGACCTTGAAGGTCATTTCTAGCATTCTTCAATATAATTACGATTTGGCCCTTTTCTAAAGTTGCTTTGGATCATTTTTGGTTAAGTCTATAAGTTGAATTTTGAAATCCTTGTAAAAAAATTAGAGTTTTACTAAGAAATGAGTTTTTAAGGACTTAGAGTTGGAAATTTCGAGTTTTGTGATCATTTAGAGTTTTGTACTTCACCAAAAAACTGCTAAAATTTGCAATCTCCTAAAAAACATCCTGAATCTTGTAATCTTGTAAAAACAACATTAAAACATATCAAATCTACTAACATTGCTTAGAGAATATACAAAGTTCTAAATATAAAGTATTAAAAGTGTTGTATTTTGGTGGCACATCAGGAACATGGGCCAAGACATCTCCCGGACGCACTCTTAAAAGTAGATAACAAAAGTAAATAAATCTTAGCATAAGAATGATAGACGGTGATAGTTGTCCCCGAAATAGAGGGCTCATCACAAGCAAGTCTTCATGCAAACCAACTATCCACATGGAGGTGGATGAATAGGAGCTTTGGTCCCTATATGATTAGATCATGTAGGCAAAAAATATGTGTTAGAACTTGAAATGTACTAAGTATGAGGGGTGCAGTGCAACTGTCACGCCCCAACCTAGGGTCGTGACCAGCACCCGATAGGGGCACCTAAACACATACTAACCTGAATTTCCCAATTTATCCGACCTGGAAACCTGCCGAAATTTTGGCAGAGTTTCCTCTGTTTTTATTGACTAACCTCACCTGCAAGTAAAATCCAGCAGCATCCCAGACAATAATATAAATACATATCTCTTTATACATATACATAAATGCGGGCCTACAAGGTCTCCGCTGCGGTCCTGCCGCCTAAT
>JAPFFP010000001.1:5846391-5868863 GCA_026153255.1 Solanum medicagineum
ATGAGTCTCTTGCTTTTTGCGTATGGCATCGCCACTCCCTTTGGCAGCATCCACTAATTCGGAACTTAATTTGAAAGACATATTTCCCCACACCGGATATGGACCGAACTGTCTCACGACGTTCTGAACCCAGCTCACGTACCGCTTTAATGGGCGAACAGCCAAGTATTTTTATTGGAATGTTGATATATAACTAATGGAATGCTTAGAATATCTCCATTACCTACTAAAAGAATCTTGTCAGGGTATAGTGGAATCGTATTAAATAAAGAGTATGTTATTATTTTTTATTTAACCAATTTGGTAATCAGTGAAATTTTTTCGAAATATTGGATATTTGCCTTTACAAAAGTAATTAGTAGTTTAGGAATTAAAAGATATTTTTGGCCGGTAATTATTCCAAAAAATACTAGCAATTCGGCAACACAAGATTCCCCTTTTCTGTGAAAAAGGCCCGTATCAATAATTCGTATTTTACATATGGACAATGCCTCTTTTTCGTCCTTTTCTTTTTTCTCTTCTCTTTTTGTTTGTTCTTCTTTAGACGCTAGAATCTTGAATTTTCGATATAGGCTCTATAGGGCAATTACTTAGAAGTACATTTTGTGCTACAGCCCTTCCTATTTGATAGAAAAGGACCCTAAATTATCAACAGGCTCTCCGAGCACGTTAAAAATTCGTCCCAGAGTCGCTCCCCCCTTTCCTTAACGGTTCCAAATTCCTTATCTTTCTCATTCACTCTATTCTTTTAGAAATGGATTTTTTTCTAAGAGTAAATGGTTTTATCTTATCACAAGCCTTTTGATATCTATGATACACAGAGAAATGAACATCGTTGAATTCTTTATGATCTAATATTCTTGCCAATACATTATCTTCATTTTGCTCCGGATTGTAATCTGTACGGCTTGGAGGGAGATCTTTCATATCTTTCGAGATCCACCCTTTAATATAGCTATTTGTGCAAGTATTTTACGGTATCGAGGAGTCAAGGAATTTAGGCAAAAATACCAAATGAAAGTAGATCGATTTTTTTTCGTGGAGAAAGAATCGTAATAGATGTAAACTTCTCAATGGATTCTCTATCATCTCTTTTTTTTCGTTTCATTTAATTGGTCTAGCTGTAGGTATGGGGTCTTATCGAAGCGCTTTACTTCATTTGATTACTCATGCTTATTCCAAAGCATTATTATTTTTAGGATCCGGATCCATTATTCATTCAATGAAAACTATTGTTGGATATTCTCCAGCTAAAAGCCAGAATATGGGTCTTATGGGACGTTTAAGAGAAAAAGAAAGTAACTCCAGAAATAGACATTAAGCCTAATACTAATAAAACAAATAATATTAGAAAATTCGAATCGCCAAAAAAATTTTTCCAAAAATTAAAAAACAGAAATATTCGAGATTCATACAGAAGAAAAGGTTCTCTATTGATTCAAACACTGTACCTATGGGATAGGGATCGAGGAAGGGGAAAAATCGAAGATTTTTCTGTATACTTTCCCCGGTTTTGTTGCTACCGTGGGCTTTACGCAATCGATCGGATTAGATTACTGCGTCGAACATGAAACTTGTGGTTGGTAGTAAAACATCGATTCGCTCGTTGAGACCTAATTCGATCTTCATAGAGTTCTCGAGATATTTTCTTACGAAGTCAAAACAAAGAACCTTTTTTCTTTCCTTCGAGGCTCCGGGATAAAGATACAATTTTTACGAAAAAATGTTAAAAAAATGCAATTTATGTTTGCAAAAACAACGTTCCCTTCTTTTTCTGATATTTTTCTATTTTTAGAACGGATTAATTCAATGAATTAGAACGAATCAACTGATGGTCCCGATAAACCCCAATTTAATGCCTCGTTTCTTCCAATAATTCCTACGCCTTCAACTCGTTCTAAAAAATGGGATTCCGGGTAATAAATTTTTGATACTCAGCAACCCCTGTTAAAAAATAATACAAAAATCTAAACATTTATCTATCCAGCCATAGGGTAGATCAACAGCCACTCCTCCAATACGAAAATGATTATGCATCACGAGCTTCGTCTAGTTTGTGGGGAGTATATAGAAGTTGGATTTGGTATTTGGATATTTTTTGTATCAATGATCTGGCAAATTATCAATGATTCATTCTTCGATTTTCTACATGACGAAGAGATCAAAAATTTTAACTATTCTGAAATGTTGATTGTAATACTAATAAGGGGTTACCATTAGTGCCAATATTGGCATGTTGGGAACAATGAAAGAAATAACTGATTAGTCTTTCTACTGTAGGTGGTTCCAAGTTAATGCCAGATAAAAAGGATTTCGGTTATAGTTTTCGGTGCGATGGCCCAGAAGGAGGCGGTACTTGTGATATTTCGGCATGGGACGCGTTTTATTTGGCAGTTTTTTGGATGTTAAATACTATTGGATGGGTTACTTTTTATTGGCTCCCTAGAGTAACTTTTATCCGTTGAGCGACAGCCCTTCCACTCGGCACCGATTCCCCCTTCCTATTTGATATTGATTAGCTCACCAACCCATATGTAATGGAATTCTATTTGCTTTTCTGATCGATATATAAAAAAATTGATAGGGAGACTCAACCGTCTCCCGAAAAGAGATGCAGCTATGTTGAAAAGATAATTATCTCCCGCAATTCCAATCAGCGGATTCATTGAGTAACTCTTGGGCTCTTTACATCGAAACTTCAGAAAGAAAAAGAATGAAGTGAAGGATAAACGTATATACATACGTATTGAATACTATATCAAATGATTAATGATTCTTGAACAACTTGGAGCCGGGCCTTCTTTTCGCACTATTACAGATATGAAAATAATGATCAAAATCAGATTCAATTGTCAACTGCCCCTATCGGAAATAGGATTGACTACCGATTCCGAAGGAACTGGAGTTACATCTCTTTTCCATTCAAGAGTTCTTATGCGTTTCCATGCCCCTTTGAGACCCCGAAAAATGAACAAATTCCTTTTCTTAGGAACACATACAAGATTCGTCACTACAAAAAGGATGATGTGTCAATTGGGCAAATACGTCCATAGTGACTAGGATGGATATCTCGTATCCGAAAACTAGCAGTGCGACCTGTCAGTCCTCCAGGGCCCAAATAACTTAATTTTCTCCCATGAACTATTTGGGTCAATGGATTAGTTCGAAAAATCGAGATCTGGTGATATAACACAGGGTCTTCCAAAAGTAGAACAGGTGTTAGAAGTGCCACTATCCATTCTTTACTCATCGAAAGATTCCAAAGCGCGCCCCATTCGTTCTGCTCGCAACAATCCAATAAGTTCTCTGGGTGAAAAAACATTAGACATTCCACTAACTAAATAAAATGGAAATAAGTATAATGGAAAAATATCGGATTCTAGTCGATGAATCTTAATTTTCTAGCGAATGACTATTCATCTATTGTATTTTCATGCAAATTAGGGAAAGACAATTCCGAATCCGCTTTTTCTACGAACAAGGAAGCTATAAGTAATGCATCCCGTAGGTTCTTTTATCAAAGATTAAAGAATGGGAGGAGAGGTTTATACCTTGATAACCATGTTGAGGGTTTGTATCTCGATCACCAAGGGTGGTAGGGTGCGACGATCCACAACCATGTAGAGGGGTTTGTACCTCGGTCACCAAGGGTGGTAGGTGCGAAGATCCACCAACCAATTTACAGGGTTAGTACCTCAATCACCAAGGGTGGTAAGGTACAATGATCCACCAATATGATAGTGGTCTCTTCTTACCCATGTACGATATTCTATATAAGCATGATTTACTACATAGCATCTTCCACGCATGCCATATTGCTATATGCTTATTCATTGCCTATGTTATGCGTTTTGATTATGTTGTTTATCTATTGTTGTATTGTATCCTACCTACTTAGTACATTCAAACATACTAATGCATACTCTATGCTTACATGATGTCACCATGTAGAAATCGAAGCCCCGTTTAAGTATCCCCATCTACGTGGCTAGTACTATTTCATTCAAGCTTGTTGGTTATTCCTCCATTCCGTGGATGTTGCTTATTATCTCATGCTATATTCTAAAACTACCTTTCCTTTATGTGAATGTTGACTATGAGGGTGAACCCGGTTGATTGTCTTGGCCCCCGCTCTTATCTATGTATTAGAGGTGTTGGTGGACATGATGTTTAATGTTATGAGCTTTGACTCTCTCTTGCATTTTTTTCGTTACGCTATGAATGATGTCCCTTAGCCCTGGTTATCCCTATTTTTACTCTTTTATTGCTATTTTATTACTTCCGCAACCAAGGATGTGCAATGATGCGCTAAGAGGCTTGCTTGGGGTCCCTTCAGGTTCCCCTTGTGCCGTATCATGTCTAGGTCCTAATTTTGGGTTGTGACAAACTTGGTATCAGAGCACAAGGTTGTTAGATCCTCGTAGTCCAACACACCGCATCGATTAGAGTCTTATTCATGGTTTTGTTGTTCGCCACAACTATAAGTAAGAGGTTGTGAGACGTTTTAGGAAATGTTTCCCAACTTCATGTTCCTAGTCGTGCTATACAAGTTGAGGTAAGGTTTTCCCCCCTAATGATTGTACTTTGCTATGCTAGATCATGCCTAACACAAGAGGAAGAAGAGCCCGTACACCCGAGGAGTAACTGGCTCATAAAGAGCTTCGGGATGCTCTCACTTTGCTTGCACAGTTGTGGCTAACCAAGACAACGAAGTGGCCCAAGCCCCTCATGCTCCTCCACCAGTATCTCGAGTGAGAGACTTCATGGGAATGAATCCTCTGGAATTTTATGGGTGAAAGGTGGATGAGGACCCTCAAGAGTTCATTGATGAGGTCTACAAGGTTTTGGCTATTATGGGCGGAGTTGGCAGCTTATCAACTTAGGGGGTGGCACAAATATGTTTTGATCAATGGAAAGAGGAGAAGGGGGTCAATAATGTGGTGCTTTAGGAAGAGTTCAAGGTGGCCTTTCATAATTTGTTCTTCCCTCTTGAGATTAGGGAATCAAAATTGGTGGTGTTTATGAATTTGAGACAAGGGCCTATGAGTGTGAGGGAGTATGCCCCTCAAGTTCAACCAACTTTCAAACTATACTCCACACTTGGTAGCCGACTCAAGGTCTAGAATGAACAAATTTGTGATGGGTGTTTCTGACTTGGTGAGTGAAGAATGTCGGTCCGCTATGTTGATTAATAACATGGAGTTGTCCCATTTGATGATTTATGCTGATCAAATGGAGGAGAAATTGAGGAAGAGAAGGGGTCGTGAGGCCAAGAGGGCCCTCTTTGTTTGATGATTTATGCCGATCAAATAGAGGAGGAGAAATTGAGGAAGAGAAGGGGTCGTGAGGCCAAGAGGGCCCTGTTTTTAGGGGAAGTTCCAAAGCCAAAGGGGTGACTGATTCCAGTAAGGCCAAGGGTCTTCTCATACTTCTATTAAGGGATTTGCCAATAACTTCCCAAGGTGTTGGTGTTGTGGTTTCTAATGATGTGTGTCCAAGATGTGGTAAGGGTTATAAGGGCCTATGCTTGAGAGACACTAATGCATGCTATGGTTGTGGGGAAGTGGGTCACAAAAAGTTTGATTAGCCTCGTGATCGCAACAAGGGTAAGGTAGTTCGTCCTCAAGGCCGGGGTGCCAATGCAGTTTCTTTGGGTAGAGGTGGTCAACAAGGTGGTGCCCCAAGGCACAATCGATTTTATGCTCTACATGTGAGGCAAGGGATTGAGGAGGTTCTCGATGTCGTCACCGGTATGTCAAAAGTCTTTGACTATGATATGTATGCATTAATTGATCCGGGTGGTACTCTTTCTTTTGTTACTCCTCTTATTGCCAAAAAGTTCCATGTTGTGCCCGAATTGTTGTGTGAAGCATATGAGGTGTCTATTCCAATTGGTGCATCCATTGTTGCTAGGAAGGTCTATAGGAATTGTCCCATTTGCGTCATGCATAAAATATTACCTTGTGATCTTGTTGAGTTAGACATGGTTGCTTTTGATGTTATTCTTGGGATGGATTGGCTGTATGCATACTATGCCTCTATTAGTTGTAGAACTAGTAGTTTCACTTCCAATTCCCAAATGAACCCATTCTTGAGTGGGAGAATCATGATGTGGTGGTCAAGAGTAGGTTCATCTTTTGCATTAAAACCCGTAAGTTGATCTTTAAGGGGTGTGTTTATAATCTTGTCAGGGCTAGGGATGTGGAGTCCAAGGTCCTTCCCATAGAGTCGGTTCCGGTTGAAAGTGAGTTCCTTGATGTCTTTCCAAATGACCTTCTCGGTGTTCCTCCCGAAAGGAAAATAGACTTTGGTATAGATCTCCTTCCCAATACTCAACCCATTTCTATTCCCCCTTACCGCATGGCCCTGCTGGATTTGAAGGAGTTGAAGGAATAATTGAGGGACTTGTTGGAGAAGGGATTTATTAGGCCTAGTCAATCACCTTGGGGTGCACAATGTTGTTTGTGAAAAAGAAGGATGGGTCCTTTAGAATGTGTGCTGACTACCAGCAACTTAATAGGGTCACCGTCAAGAATAGGTATCCTCTTCCAAGAATTGATGATTTGTTTGACCAATTGCAAGTGGCTATCCTTTTCTCTAAGATTGACCTTCGATCCGGGTATCATCAAGTGAAGGTGAGGGAGTGTGGTATTCCTAAGACGGCCTTTCAGACTAGCTATGGGCATTATGAGTTTGTTGTGATTTCTTTTGGGTTAACCAATGCACCGGCTTTCTTCATAGATCTTATGAATAGGGTCTTCAAACCATACCTTACTTCGTTTGTTGTGGCCTTCATTGATGATAATTTGATCTATTCTCAAAGTGATGAGGAATATATGGCTTATTTGAGAGTAGTGTTACAAAGATTAAGGGAAGAGAAGTTGTATGCTCAATACGAGAAGTGTTAATTTTGGTTGAAAGAAGTGTCTTTCTAGGTCATGTGATTTCGGGGGATAGTATTAAGGTAGATCCCAAAAAGATGGATATGATTAGAAATTAGCCTAGATCATTGATCCCGTCGGATATTAGGAGCTTCTTGGGCTTAGTGGGTTATATCGGTGCTTTATGAATTGGTGCTCTTCTATTCCCTCTCCCATGACTAAATTGACTCAAAAGAGCGCTAAGTTTGTGTGGATAGATGAGTGTGCGCAGGAGTTCTCAAACCTTGAAAGATAAGCTTATATCTGCACCTATTTTGTCACCACTAGAAGGGCTGTAGGGATTTGTTGTTTATTATGATACTTCTAGAGCTGGTTTAGGTTGTGTTCTAATGCAAAATGGTAAGATGATAGCCTATGCTTCTAGGAATCTCAAAGTGCATGAAAAGAATTATCCTACTTATGATCTTGAATTGGCCACCGTGCTTTTTGCATTAAATATTTGGCATCATTATTTGTATGGGGTGCATGTTGATATGTTCACTGATTATAAGAGTCTCCAATATGCCTTCACTCAAAAAGATCTTAACTTGAGGCAAATGAGATGGTAAGAACTTCTTAAGGACTATGATATGAGTGTGCATTATCATCCGAGTAAGGCTAATGTCATGGTGGATGCTTTAAGTAGGATGTATATGGCTAGCCTAGCTTATGTTGATAGTGGTGATAAAGAGGTGGCTAGAGAGGTCCATCGGTTGGCTAGACTAGGAGTTAGATTGGAAGAGTTGGATAATGGTGGTGTTGTTATTGTTGATAGTTCTAAATCTTCATTGGTTGAGGAGGTGAAAGCTAAGTAAGACCTCGATCCCTCCTTGTTAGAATTAAAGGCCTTGGTTAGTGATGGGAAGGTGGAGGTTTTCTCCCAAGGGGGAGATGGTACCCTTAGATACTAAGGTAGGTTATGTGTGCCTTGTATTAATGGCTTGAGAGAGAGGGTGCTTGATGAGGCTCATGGCTCTTCCTTTTCTGTTCACCTCAGTTCTACTAAAATGTATAGGGATTTGAGAGAAGTGTATTGGTGGGGAGGCATGAAGAAAGACATTGCCAAATTTGTGTCCGATTGTCAGAGTTGCCAATAAGTCAAAGCCGAACATCAAAGGCCGGGTGATCAAACCTAAGACATAGTGGTTCCTACTTGGAAGTGGGAAGAGTTTAATATGGACTCTATTGTTGGGTTGCCTAAGATTAGGAAGGGTTTTGATTCCATTTAGGTTGTGGTTAATAGAATGATAAAATCGGGTCACTTTCTACCGATTAAAACCATATATGGGGCTGAAAAGTATGCTAGGTTGTACATTCATGACTTGGTGAGATTGCATGGGGTTCCTTTATCTATCATATTTGATCGTAGGGCTCAATTTCCTTCATATTTTTGTAAGTCTTTCCAAAAGGGTCTTGGTACAAAGGTTAAGCTTAGTAAGGCCTTCCACCATCAAATGGATGGTCAAACCAAAAGAACTATCCAAACACTTGAGGATATGCTTAAGGCTTGTGTATTGGAGCTTAAGTTAGTTGGGATGATCATCTTTCATTGGTTGGGTTTGCCTGCAACAATAGCTATCATTCTAGCATCGGTATGGCTCCTTTTGAGGCTCTTTATGGTAGACATTGTAGATCACTGGCTGGGTGGTTTGAAGTTGGAGAGATTCTTATGTTGGGACCAGATCTGGTTATGGAGGCTCTTGAGAAGGTTAGGGTGAGTAGGGAAACATTGAAGATGGCCCAAAGTCGCCAAAACTCCTATGCTGAAGTGAGGAGAAGGGATCTTGAATTCAAAGTTGGTGATTAGGTTTATTTGAAGGTGTCACCCAGGAAGGGTGTGGTCGCTTTAGTAAGAAGGGCAAGTTTAGTCCAAGATATATAGGTCCTTATAAGGTGATGAGGAGGATTGGCAAGATAGGTTGAGAGTTGGAATTGCCTAGTGAGATGGAATTGGTTTATCCAGTCTTTCATGTGTCCGTGTTGAGGAAATGTGTGGGAGACCCTAATGCTATTGTACTCCTTGATGTTGTGGGTGTTGTTGAAGACAATTTCACCTATGAAGAAGTTCTGGTTCAGATTTTGGATAGACAAGTGAAGAGGTTAAGCAACGAGAATGAAACACCCCACACTTGCCTAGGAATACCCCCATAATCATAATTCCCTTATATCTCAAATCGGGGATATTTAAACGTCCCTCCACGTAGCTCAGAAAGACTTTGTGATGTATTTTTTTCAATATCTCAAAATCTGTGAAAAACTTCATAAATCCGACTTCATATTCTTCTTCAGAGGGCAAAATTGTCTGGGGAAACGAGTACCTACAAGGTATACATTGTCCGTGCGAAGAAAAATATTTTTTGGTGAAACTTTGCAAAAACAGTAGTTCGAAAATTGTTCTTTTTACTCCAAGGCAATTGGGTAATAACCCTATACCTATATAAATGAAAATCCCTCATTCTTTAGCCGTTTTTAGCCCTAAAAACTCAACAAAAAACTCTCAAATTCCTCTCTAATCTTCATCAAATTCTCCATCCATTCTCAAGGTTTTAAGAAGTCTTGTTGGAATTCAAGGAAACCATGCCAAGCCCCAAGTCCTCCTCAAGATTCAAGAGTTCCAAAACTCATCTGGATCTAAGGATTTCATTCAAGCTTCAAGCCACCATTTCAAATCTTTTTCAAGAAACTCTCCAAAGTCAAGGAATGTAGGTTTTAGCCATTGGGTTTTTCCACCCATGGTGCCCTAATCTCCTTTTTACTCAATTTTCATGATTTAAAGTTGATTTTACAAATGGGTTTACTATTATTAATATGTCTATGAACTATGTTAAAGCTATGTAAGATTGTGATTGTTTTGCTCCGTTTTGAGCTATAAATCTTGGATCTATTGTAAGATTTGATGAGGGTTTTTAGTGTATATTACTTTATGGTGTTGCAAGTTGCTTATTAATGGTTTTACAATGGATTTTCTTACATGATTTCATCTCTAAATTGCATGGTCTTATGCCCCCATTATACACCCGTCAAGTGTTTGATAAAATGTCTGGCTATGGGTTCTTGAGGAGTTGAAGGTCCAAAGCATGAGATATGATATGAATGCCTATATGATGATGAAATGAGATTATGTATATGATATACTCTATATAAAGTGTTGTATTAGACCATACCCGATCCGGGAGGATAAGAGCCCGGGTAACCATGTTGGGGGTTTGTACTCATCAACCATGTGAGGGGTTTGCAGTTCGCCACCATGTTGATAAGGTGTGATTATCATCAACCATGTGAGGGGTTCGTACCACACAACCACCAATGGGTTTGTACCTTGAATAGCTAGTTTGGTCTCTTCTACACATTTGATATCCTATATGAGTATGAGTTACTTAAGCATGTTTTACTTGAGCATTGATCATACATGTTATATTGTTATATTATGCCTATTGCTTAATATTATGCATTTTGGTTATGATGCCTATCTATTGTTGCATTGCATCCTACATACTTAGTACATTCAAACATACTAACGCATACTCTTGCCTACATGATATAACCATGTAGGGATCGAAGCCAAGTTGATCATCCTTCTCCTCCAAATGGTTGTTTTGGTACTATTCAAGCTAGTTGGTGAGTCCTCCACTTCGAGGACCTTAGTATATGTTTCTCTTATTATGTATTTAACACTCTTCTTTACTTTCTATTTAGACTATGAAGGTGAGCACGGTTGCTTTATCTTGGCTCCCGCTCTTATCTATGTAATAGAGATGTTGTTGGACATGCTATGTATCTATGATATAAGTCTTGACTCTTTATCCTTGATTATGATGTTGTGTAAGCTTTCCCTTAGTCTCATTTACCTTATTTCTATTCTTTTATGTCATTTAAATACTTTCGTGACCATGATGTGTAATAATAAGCTAAGAGACTTGTTTGGGGACCCTTTGTGCTCCCCATTCGTCGTATCACTTCTAGACCCTATTTTGGGTCGCGACAAAGGATGTGTCTTCCGTTAAGGTTCTTTGGAGAAATCAACAAGTTGAAAGTGCAATATCGGAGGCCGAAACAGACATGAAAAGTGATATCCTTATTGTTTCCACTTCACTCAAGCCTAAGGTATCCATCTAAGTCCCCTACATGATTTCAAGTCCAAGTTCAGCCCATGGCATTTGCATAATTCTTGTTTAAATTGACAAGTTCATAATTATTTTACACTTATGTAAAGATTTTTGAAATGAAGTTTAAGTGTATTGTTGCATTCCTATGTAGGCTGAAATTGTCATGTTTATGCCTCCATATAGGTTTCTTTGACATTGGGGGATGAATGTTCCCAAGGGGGATATATTGAAACGACACCAACAAGTGTCAAAAAATGTGCCTCGAAAGTGCCCGGCATCGTAATTTACATATATCTCAAAATCTGTACGTTATCGAAAATCCGACTTCATATTCTTGTTCATGGCATCAAATTGAGTGGGAAGTGAGTCTAACCCCGATTGTAGAGCGAATCAAAATTTCATTTTCCTAAAAATTTAATTTCTAGTGAGGATATCTGCGCCCAAGGCACGATGCTCCAAGGGCGCACATCAGCTCATTTTGTGAGCGTTTTTTCTTGTTTGATCCAAGACTTTTTGGTCTTGGGCCTAAGTGTTCCCAAATGTGATAATACCTATACATAGCCATATTTCACCCTCATATCATCCCAAACATTCCTCAATATTCATTTAAACACTTAGCTAAATATTTCAGTCCTAATTTCAAGTCCCAAAACTCATTTGGATCTTAAGGTTCTCATTCAAGCTTCAAGTCTCCATCTTCTATCTTCATCAAGCTATTGTCCAAAGCTAAGGTATGTGGGTTTATTTCATGGGTTCCTTTCACCCATGATGGCCAAACTTCCTTTTACTTAAATTTGCATGATTTAAAGTTGCTTTACTCATGGGTCTTACTTATTATGAAATTCACTATACACTATGTTGGGGTTTATGAAATTGTGATTGTCTTAGCATGTTTTGAGCTATGAATCTAATATTTATTGTGAGATTTAATGAAAGGTTTTGATGTATATTGTTTGAGGTTGTTAGCAAGTATTGTTTGATGGTTTTACTTTGGATTTCCTTGAATGATTTCATCCCTAAATTGTATAGTTTTACACTAGCACTACACACCCACCAAGTGTTTGGTAAAATGTCCGGTTGTGGTTTTCTTGAGGAGTTGAAGGCCCAATACATGTCTTATGAGTTCAATGACCATATAATAATAAAAGGGATGTATGTATATGATTTTCTCCTATATGGTGTTGGAATGTGACCATGCCCTACTTGGGGGTTGCACGTCCGGTGACCATGTCGAAGGGTTTGTACCATGATAATTTGTACCTTGATAACTATGTCGGGGGGTTTGTACCTCGGTCAGCAAGAGTGGTAGGGTGCAATGATCCACCAACCATGTTGGGGGATTTGTCCCTCGATCCCCAAGGGTGGTAGGGTGCGACGATCCACTAACCAATTAATGGGGTTGGTACCTCAATCACCAAGGGTGGTAGGGTGTGATGATCCACCAATATGATAGTGGTCTCTTCTTACACATGTATGATGTTCTATATAAGTATGATTTACTACATAGCATCTTCCACGCATGCCATATTACTTTATGCTTATTCATTGCCTATGTTATGCATTTCGATTATGTTGCTTATCTGTTGTTGTATTGCATCCTACCTACTTAGTATATTGAAACATATTGATGCATACTCTATGCCTACATGATGTCACCATATAAGAACCGGAGCCCCGCTTGAGCATCTCTATCCACGTGGCTAGTACGATTTCACTCAAGCTTGTTAGTGTGTCCGCCATTCCGGGAACATTGCTTATTGTCTCATACTATGTTCTAAAACTACCTTTATTTTATTTAAATGTTGACTATGAGGGTGAGCGTGGTTGCTTGCCTTGGCCCCCGCTCTTATCCATGTATTAGAGACATTGTTGGACATGTCATGTGTAATGTTATGAGCTTTGACTCTCTCTTGACTTTTGTTGTTACACTATGAATAATGTCCCTTAACCCCGGTTATCCCTCTTTCTACATTTTTGTTGCTATTTTATTGCTTCCGTAATCAAAGATGTGTAGTGATATTCTAAGAGGCTTTCATGGGGTCCCTCCAGGTTCCCCTTGCGCCATGTCACATCTAGGCCCCAGACTTGGGTCTTCACACCACCATGGCTGCCAATTCAAGATCATGGTTGGGCTAATTCTTCTCATACACCTTAAGTTGCCTAGAGGCATATGTTATCACCTCACCATTTGCATCAGAACACAACCCAGACCAATTCTTGAGGCATCACAATATACCATGAACCCTTCCAACACTTCAGTAGAGCCAAGATAGGAGCGAAGACAAGCTTATCTTTCAAATTTTGAAACTCTTTTAACATTCATCGGTCCACACGAATTTAGCCTTCTTTTAGGTCAATTTTGTCATACAAGAAGCAATAGAAGAAAAGTCATTCACAAACCTCCGGTAATATCCCACCAAACCCAAGAAGCTCCTAATATCTGATGGAGTCAAGGGTCTAGGCCAATTCCTAATTACCTTCATCTTCATAGGATCCACCTTAATGCTATCACCCGACACCACATGTCCTAGAAAAATAACCTCTTTCAACAAAAACTAAATATTTTTTATATTTTGCATACAACTTCTCCTCCCTCAAAATTTGCAACACCACCCTCAAGTGATTCACATGCCCCTCCTCACTAAGGGAATAGATCAATATATCATCAATAAAGACCACCGAATTCAAGAACAAGCCCGTACACCCGAGGAGCAACTGGCCCCTCCTACTCCTCAAGCTCCTCAAGGTGGAGGGGTAGCCCAGCATGAGTTCCGAGATGATATTATAATGTGGCTCATGCTATGACCAACCAAATAAATCAAGAAGTCCGAGCCGCTCATACTCCTACTCCGGCTTCTAAGGTGAGGGATTTCACAAGAGTGAACCCGCCAGAGTTCTATAGATCCAAGACGGATGAGGATCCCCAAGATTTCATAGATGAGGTGTACAAGGTGCTATCCTTTATGGGGGTCAATTCAAAGAAACAGGCGGAGTTGGCAGCCTACCAACTCAAAGGGATGGCTCAAATTTGATTTACTCAATGGAAGTTGGAGAAGGGGAATGATAATGTTATCCTTTGGGAAGAGTTCAAAGCCCCATTCCTCAACTGGTTCTTTCCAATCGAGCTAAGGGAGACTAAGATGATGGAGTTTATGAACCTTAATCAAGTTTCCATGAGTGTGAGGGAGTATGCCCTCAAGTTCAACAAGCTCTCCAAGTATGCTCCACATTTGGTGGCCGATCCTAGAGGTAGGATGAACAAGTTTGTGTCGAGGGTGTCTGACTTGGTTAATAAGGAGTGTCGTACCATCATGCTAGTGAGTGATATGGATCTGTCCCGTCTCATGACATATGTCGAGCAACTAGAGGGGTAAAGCTTAGAAAAAGAAGGAGTGGTGAGTGTAAGAGGGCTCGTTTTGAAAGTGGATTCCAAGGTTCCTAGGGTGACCGATTTCCTCAAGGCCACAAATTCCAAGGTCAAGGGTCATCCAATGCTCCTAAAAAGAGGTTTGCCAATGATAGGGTGACCAACCGAAGATTCCAAGGTGGTAACGGAGGGATGACCCACCCTAAGTGCCAAAAGTTTGGAAGAAACCATGGTGGTCTATGTGTGAAAAATTATAATGCTTGCTTTGGTTGTGGTGAAATGGGTCACAAGGTTATTGATTATCCTCATACTCAAAACAAAGGTAGATATGGTCATCCACAAGGCAAAGGTGCTAATGCGGGTCTAAGGACAAATAGAGCCCAACAAGGGGGTGCTCCAAGGCAAAATAGATTCTATGCTCTTCAAGGGAGACTAGGAGTGGATGAGGTGCCCGATGTCGTCACCGTTATGTTAAAGGTTTTTTATTTTGATGTGTATGCATTGATAGATTTTGGTGCCACTCTTTTTTTTCATTACTCCTTTTGTTGCAAAAAGCTTCATGTTTGTCCAAATTGTTGTGTGAGACTTATGAAGTGTCTACCCCCGTTGGTGAGTCCATTTTTGCTAAAACAGTCTATAGAAATTATATCATGTTCATATTGTATAAAGTCTTGCCTTGTGATTTTGTTGAATTAGACAAGGTGGATTTCGATGTCATTCTTGGGATGGATTGGTTGCATGCATATTATGCTTCTATTGATTATAGGACCCGTAGTGTTAAACTCCCATTCCCTAATGAGCCTGTCCTTGAGTGGAAACGTCATGATGTGGTGGTCAAGGATAGATTCATTTCTTATTTTAAAGCCCAAAAGTTGATCTCTAAGGGTTACCTTTATCATCATATTAGGGTTAGAGATGTTGAGTCAAAAGTCCTTCCTATTGAGTCGGTTTTGGTGGTTAATGAGTTTCTTGATGTCTTTCCCGATGAGCTTCCCAGTGTTCCTCTCGAAAGGAAAATAGACTTTGGCATAGACCTCCTTTGCGATACTTAACCCATTTTCATTCCCCCTTACCGTATGGCCCCGCCAAAATTGAAGAAGCTAAAGGATGAATTGAGGGATTTATTGGAAAAGGGTTTTATAAGACCTAGTAATTCGCCTTGGGGTGCACTTATGTTATTTATGAAGAAAAAGGATGGTCCTATTAGAATGTGCATTGATTACCGGTAACTTAATAGAGTCACCATAAAGAACAAGTACCCTCTACCAAGGATTGATGAACTTTTTGATCAACTTCAAGGGGCTAGTCACTTTTCTAAGATTGATATTCGATCCGGATATCACCAAGTAAAAGTGAAGGAGTGTGATATTCCCAAGACAGCTTTCCGGACCAGGTATGGGGCACTTTGAGTTTGTAGTAATGTCCTTTGTGTTGACTAATGCACCGGCTATATTTATGGATCTCATGAATAGGGTCCTTAAACCCTACCTTGACATGTTCGTGGTGGTCTTTATTGATGATATCTTGATTATTCCCATAGTGAGGAGGAGTATGTGAATCACTGAGGGTAGTGTTGCAAATCTTGAGGGAGGATAAGTTATATACAAAATATGAAAAATGTGAGTTTTAGTTGAAAGAGGTTACTTTTCTAGGGCATGTGGTGTCGGGTGATAGCATTAAGGTGGATCCTAAGAAAATGAAAGTAATAGGAATTGGCCTAGACCCTTGACTCCATCGGATAATTAGGAGCTTCTTGGGTTTGGCGTGATATTATCGGAGGTTTGTGAATGGCTTTTCTTCTATTGCTTCTCTTATGACAAAGTTGACCCAAAAAAAGGCAAAATTCATATGGACCGATAAATGTGAGAAGAATTTCCAGACTTTGAAAGATAAGCTTGTCTCGCTCCTATCTTGGCTCTACCGGAGGGTTGGAAGGGTTCGTGGTATATTGTGATGCCTCAAGAATTGGTTTTGGGGTGTGTTTTGATGAAAAATGGTAAGATGATAGCATATGCCTCTAGGCAACTTAAGGTGCATGAGAAGAATTACCCCACCCATGATCTTGACTTGGCGATTGTTGTATTTGCTTTGAAAATTTGGCATCAAACTTGTATCGGGTTCATGTTGATGTATTTACCGACCACAAAAGTCTCCAATATGTGTTCACCCAAAAAGATCTTAACTTGAGACAACAAGGTGGTTAGAGCTCCTTAAAGACTATGATATGAGTGTGCACTATCATCCCGCAAAGTTAATGTTATGGCCAATGCTCTAAGTAGGGTGTCCATGGTTAGTCTAGCTCATGTTGAGGATGGTGGCAAGAAGGTGGCTGGAGAGGTTCACCAGTTGGCCAGATTGGAGGTTAGGTTGGATGAAGTTGATGTTGGTGGTATAGTGGTTATTGATGGTTATAAATCTTCCTTGATTGAGGAGGTAAAGGAAAAACAAGATCTTGACCCCGCCTTGCTAGAGTTGAAGGCTTTGGTGAGAGATGGTAAAGTAGAGGTTTTCTCCCTAGGCGTAGATTGTGCCCTTAGGTACCAAGGTAGATTTATGTGTGCTAAATATGGTTGAGTTGAAAGAATTGATTTTGAAGGAGGCCCATAATTTGTCCTATTTCGTCCACCCTGGTTCTACAAAGATGTATAGAGACTTGAAGGAGGTGTATTGGTGGGGTAGTATGAAGAGAGATATTGTCAAGTTCGTATCTAGATGTCACAATTACCAACAAGTCAAACATGAACATCAAAGGATGGGTGGTCAAGCCCAAGATATAGAAACTCCTACTTGGAAGTTGGAAGAGATCAACATGGATCTTATGGTTAGGTTGCCTAAGACTAGAAAACACTTTAACTTTATTTATGTTATTATGGATAGAATGACAAAGTCAGCTCACTTCCTACCAGTCAAAATCACTTATGGTGCCAAAGATTATGCCAAGTTGTATATAAATGAGTTGGTTAGATTGCATGGGGTGCTCTTGTCTATCATTTCAGATCGTGATGCTCAATTCACTTCTCACTTTTGGAGGTCGTTCCAAAGAGGTCTTGGTACCAAGGTTAAGCTTAGCACGACCTATCACCCTCAAATGGATGGTCAAGCCAAGAGGACTATCCAAACTCGTGAGGTTATGCTTAGAGCTTGTGTTTTGGAGTTTAAAAGTGGTTGGGATGAACATCTTCCACTTATTCTGTTTGCTTACAACAATAGTTACCACTCAAGCATTGGTATGGCTCCCTTTGAAGCTTTATATGGTAGACGTTGTAGATCTCTGATTGGGTGGTTTAAAGTTGGGGAGATGGATTCTCTGGGCTTCGATTTATTCATGGAGGCCTTGGAGAAGGTGAGGTTGATAAGGGAGAGATTTAAAACAACCCAATGTAGACAAAAGTCCTACATCAATGTGAGGAGAAGAGATCTTGAGTTCAAGGTTGGTGATTAGGTTTACTTGAAAGTCTCACCCATGAAGTCTGTGGTCCGATTTGGCAAGAAGGGGAAACTAAGCCCAAGGTTTGTGGGTCCTTATAAATTTTGAGGAGAGTGGGTAAGGTTGCATATGAGTTGGAGTTGCCTATGGAGATTAATATGGTTCATCCGGTGTCCATGTTGAGAAAGTGCGTGGGTAACCCAAGTGCTATAGTGCCCTTAGATGTTGTCGATGTTGTTGAAGACAATTTGACCTATGAGGAGGTCCCCGGTGGAGATTTTGGACATACAAGTGAAGAGATTGAGAAACAAAGATGTGGTTTCCATCAAGGTCTTTTGGAGGAATCAACAAGTTGAAAGTGCCACATGGGAAGCCGAGGCGGACATGAAAAAGAAATACCCATATCTCCTCCATTCTACTCAAGCCGAAGGTACTAATTTAAGTCCCCTACATGATTTCAAGTCTTAAGTTTCAGTGCTTATGTCATTTTGCATGCATTCATGTTCATAGTGACAAGTCTATGGTGATTTTTGACATTCATGTTGAAATTTTTTTTGAAAATGATGTTTAAGTGCATTTTTTGCATTCATGTCGGGCTGAAATCTTCATGACTACTTCGCTTATGAATGTTTCTTTAACATTCGGGGATGAATGTTCCCAAGGGGGAATATTGAAACGGCCCAAAAATGTGCTTAGAAATGCCCATAATCGTAATTTCTTTAAATCTTAAAATCCGTGTGTGATATCAAAAATCCGACTTCATACTCTAGATCATGGGGCTAAATTGGGTGGGAAATGGGTATAACTCAAATTTTAGAAAACCCGTAATGAAAAATAATTTTCGCTAATTTTCGAAAAACTATGTCAGTCAGCACCAGACCGCGACGCGCCTGGGGCACATAACAGTACAAATGTTGTCTACGCGATGGGTTCGAGTCGTGCCAAGGATATGAACCTGTGTAAGTTTTTCCTTGGTTTTTATATTTCAGCCAAGGGTATTGGGGTTATAGCCCCATGCCCACTTAAGCGTGAAATCACCAATACTTAGCCATTTTTCAACTGTATATCACTCAAGACCCTCTCAGAAACATCTCTAAGACTTAACCAAATATCTCATTCCAAATTCAAGGATTTAAAGCTTAACTTTGGAACTCAAGGATCCGCTTCAAGCTCCAAATTTTCTTCAAGCTCATCTCAATAAAACTCAAGTTTGAGGTATGTGGGTTTCATCCATTAGGTCCTGTAACCCATGGAGCTCAATCTTTTTTTTTGTGAAACATTGCATGATTTCAAGTTGTATTACTTATGAATATCTCTTATTATGAAATATGAGCATGAAATATGTTGGGGTTTTATCAAAGTATTGTTGATTATGGATGAGTATCTACTTTAAGCTTACATTATGAGTTGATCTTTCTCTATTGAGACTGTACATGTTTTGAGCTATGAAATTATGATCTATTATGAGTTTCGATGATAAATTTCAAGGTACCTTACATGAGAGTTTTACTACATGTTGGTGGGTTGATTCACATTGAGTTTACTCATCTTATTTCGCTCTTGAATTGCATGATTTTGAACTAGTATCATGAGCCCACCAAGTGTTTGATAAAATGTCAAGTCAGGAATTCTAAAGTTATTGATGATCCATTTCATGATTTACAAGTCAAGTGACTATATGATGATTAAGGGCTTTCAAGTATATATCGAATTCATGAAAAGTATCTATTATTTTACAAGTTACAAGCTAAGCCCTATTTCACAATTTTTACCTCTTGTGAGCCATTCATGTTAAAGCAAGGGATCATGTATGATTATGATCTGCTCTCATGTTTCAAGTTAGGCTCACAACTAGAGGTCAAGCATGTTTCAAGAGCTGCTCATGTCATGTTTTCATGTTTCTTACAAGTTATACAAATTATGATTATTTCAAGTATTCCATGGGATTTGACTTAGCACCGATTGAAACTTAAGATGGGGGCTCGACTCAAGGGGTCCTTATATAAAGTCTTTTGTCTCTAAACTATGTTTCACCATAGGATTATGATTATTACCCTTGCTATACTAGTGGATCGATCTAGTTCATGTTATCATGTTTGGTTTGCCTTTGCAAGTGGACCACACTACACCGGGGGGTGTCATGCCCAGTCACCTGAACCGAAAGGGTGTCAGACCTCGGAGTCCAAGTTGTAGCTGCTTAGTCTATGTCAGTTGAGGTCACTTCCCACATATGTATGTTATATATTTGTGCAAGATGAATGATTTACAAGCATGTTTTATTATGAGCATTGATAATGCATGTCATCTTGAAATTATATGCCTAATACCTATGATTATGCATTTTGACTATATTGGCTTATGTCTTGTTGCATTGTATCCCGCATACTTAGTACATTTAAACATACTAACGCATACTCTATTTCTGCATGATATTATCATGTAGGGATCGAAGCCCCTTTTGATCATCCTCTACATGGCTAGTTGATGCTTCGCAGATAAGCAATTAGTGAGTCCTCAAGTCCGAGGACCACTATCTATATTACTCTTGCTATTGAGACTTCTTTATTTTGAACACTTGTTATTATGAGGGTGATCCCGAAAAGTGTCTTGGCCCTCACTCCATTCTATGTTAGCGGTGTTGTTGGTTATTTTGATGGATTTATCCTATAAGCTTGACTCTTTTATGCTTTTATGATTATCAAACACTTTTCCTTAGTCCTGCTTCCCTTTTATTATATCATATGATGTTTACTTTGCTTCTGCGATCAAGGATGTGTGAGTGATATGCTAAGAGGCTTGTTTGGGGTCCCTTCAAGTTCCACATTCGTCGTGTCACGTCTAGGCCCTAGGCATGGGTCATGACACCTATGGTTTCTATTTATGATTTTAAGAGTATGTTTAAGGAATTATGTGGGATGACTTAGCACCGAGAGGACTAAAGATTGGGACTCATCCAATTAGTTGAGGCATGATCCCTTGAAGCCAAATCTCGATGTCCCTAACTATGTGCCATCATAGGAGCCTAGGCTAGGCTAGTGGATCCACATAGGCCCAAAAATTATGAAAGATACAATTGCAAAGTTACTAAATTTCAGATATCTACCTTGGCAAATGGATTCTCCTTTTCCCAACAGAAGGAGTGCATTGGCCTTTTCCTAATGGAAGGAGTTCATTGGAATCCATGTAGTAGCCTACATGTTCTTACTGTCAGTTATGGTCCATTTCCACAAGATTACGTGATCTTATGGTATGTCTTTACTCTATGTGTTTTCTTACGCATTGTCTCATATTAATCTGAGTCATATTCCTTGTGCATATTTAAGATTGTTTCATGACTCTCTAATCTTATGTACTCTTATATGTTAGTTTAAATATGATGGCATTACAATTTTCTCCATGCATTGCATCTCACATACTTAGTACATTCCAATGCACTAATACATATTTGCCTGCATGATTTAACCATGTAGGGACAGGTACTCCTCCATCGGCTCGTGGTTAGTAGTTTGCATTCGAGACTAGCTTATTGTTGTGGTGAGCCCTTAGTTCAAGACTCCACTATTTTCCGCTCCTTTATGTACTTTCATTTGCAGATAGTGTATTTATGGCCTTTCTGAGGCTTTTACTTTCTATGTTGTCTATTATGAATGTTCTTTCTATTTGATGGAAATCGACCTTACTGGTTCTGTTTGTATGTGTTAGTGGTATGCTTATGGACAAATGATATTTTCTTCTTTTATCTGCTTTTAGTGTTGCTACATTGCAAAATATGGATCATAGCCCCTTTCCCTTATGTTTTTTTCGTAATATATTTCTATTTAATGCCTATGAATGCTTGAGATGCTTAGATAGATTGGTGAGGTGCCTCTGGCTATCTCATTCACCGTGTAACAACTAAACCCCTAAGTCAGGTCGTTACAAATAGCTAGCTTTAGTGGAACCACTAAGGCATCTTAGAAGGTGACCTTGGCAAGTGATCTCCCTTTTTCATTCAGTGCAGGGGAAATATCAAGACTCCATGGTTTAGCTCACTTGGTTTATGTTAGTTAAAGGTTGCTCTCACATATGTTCATGTCCTCCTCATCTCTCCAAGATGTCCCCTTATAATGATTTATGATGGTTCCTTGTTATTATGTCCAAAGGTTCACTGCTATGGGAGGTGTATTTAAAATTCCTATAACTCATTGTTTTACAAATTCAAATGATTTTCTCACATAAGTTATGGTTCCTTGTTGTTCCAAAATGGTGTTTCTCCTAAAGGTATATGGCTATGCCTTCAAGTATGTGAGCTGGTCTTCATTATGATTATTAATGTTTCTTTCATAATAAAATGATTTTTCATCTAAAGTGATGTATTGTCCACACATGGATATTACTAATTTAATTGTGCAAAACAACATACGTTTCCTTACCTAAGTTTATATATCTTATCATGCCTTTAAGTAAGGATACGTTTTATTTCTCATATGCATCATCTCATGTTATATGATTAAAGTACTATTTTAAATGACCACCTACATAGGTGTCCTAATGTGTTAGGCCCCGTAGTTAGCTAAGCGGAGGTCATCTGTCCAGTCGGGAAATTTGTTGTGATCGTCGTATAGTTTAAATTTAAATAAACTTGTGGTGCATGAGTATGGAATTAAATGAAT
>JAPFFP010000001.1:5881296-5897630 GCA_026153255.1 Solanum medicagineum
ATCAAAATACATTCATATGCAAACTTGTCCTATTCAACCCCAAATTTCAAATTCACAATTCCAACTAACAACCAACCTTTTTTTTGTTTTACCTTCATTTTAACACTCACCCAACACACCCACAAGGTTTAATTTAAATAGTTGAAGCTAAAAACTAACTTACCTTTCAACCCCTTTACTTGATTCTAATCTTCGTAGCCGTCAAACCACGCGTTTTCTTGGCCAACTAACACTCCCACGCTACTTAGGGGATCCAATATACCAAGCTTGAAGCGTCAAAGAATCGAAGAATCGAAAAAAAACAATTCCCTCAAATTCACTGTAGCAACCCGAGAGGGTTACTCAGTTCATTCCTTGGCTTCATCTTTTTTTTTTTTAAGTGTAGAAATGCTCTACAAGAGAAGCTACATATAATATATATATATATATATATATATATATATATATATATAGGGGAAAGTCCTCCCCTTACACCAATCACAACTTGCCACATACACAAGACCCCACAACAATTTAAATCTTTAAGGAACACATTTTGAATAAATATACATTTGGTCCCAAACTTTTCCAAATTGAACCAATTGAGGACTTACGGGTTCTAACAATTTCATTAAGGGTAAAATAGAAATTTTAAAATTAAATTATTTTCAATTAGAACAAGATGACATTCTTTTTTGTATGGGCCAAAAAAAAATGTCATATAAAATGGGTTAAGAAGTTATCTCTTCAATAAACTACTTTATGGTATCAGCATTATTCCATTTCGCAGCCAAAAAGTATTCTGGGTGATAATTTGTTTTAATTTTTAGTAGCCATGATTCCTTTGAATAACACTTATGGTTCCCTCCCAACTCTAACAAATGAAACTACTCCAAATACTGTGGCATCCTCTAACAACATCAATTCCTTGAATAATAATGACCAACCTATATCCATCAATGCCACGTCCAAGCTCCATTGAAACTCACTATCACCAACTACCAATCTTCGCAATATCAATGGAAAGCACTGGTCACTGCCTATGATTTTCTTCAGTTTGTAAATGAACCCTGTCTATAAATGACAAGGCCAATTCATTAGAAGTTTCACCATAAATTATACCCTTAGCTACTGTTGATGAAACTTCCTGTGCGCTTTGGCAAAACCTTGGCACAACCTATGTGAAGCTATCACAAGCTCGCATAATGAGTTTGAAAGAAGATTTAAATACTATTTAAAAGGAAAATCTCTCTATTACTGTGTAGTTGTAGAAAATCAAATAGATTCACACCAATCTTGCTTCAGTTGGTGTTCAAATCATCGCTGATAAAGTTTTTCTTCATGCTTTACATGGCCTTCCTTCTATATATGATAGCATTGCATCAGCACTTTGTGCTCGTGAAACAGCCATAACCTTCAAGACCTTCACGATAAGTTGGCTAATTTTGAAGCTCGTTTGACCCATCCATCATCCCAAACTATGAATCATGGAGAACTTTGTTGCTAAACCTCCAGCAACTACCAATCAGAATTCCAATCAAAATACCAATAGATCATGTTCCAATCAAAGGAATGATGGTAATCAAGGATGCCATTCTGAGGGTCAAACTAATTGACCCAGGGTATTACACCCTGTAAATTTATCAAAATACCCCTAGATGAGAGATTGCTCACATAACGCATGATTCCCAACCTTTTTGGGAAATCTGAGGCTGAAATCATGATCAGCATGAAAAATTAAGTGAAAAAGTGGTCTCGGTTGAATTTTACACCAATCGGATCAAAATTTAATTTTTCGGAGTAAAAATGCCACTTCTAGCAGAGTGGGGGACACCTCCATGTCGCAGACTTGTTGCGTATTTTCACTTAATTGTGGTTCGATTATTTTTTACGGGATTAGAAATTCGATCATAAAATTTTTTTAAGAGAACTGTGAGGGACTAGGTCTGCAAGCGGACTGGGTCCCTGACAGTTCAAAATTTTCAATTATTTTAGAGGCATTCCAAACTTTTTCTTACCCCTCCTAAACTTAATCCACGACCAATATAAGTTGTTTTCAACCTGAAAAGGGTTCTTAAACCCATTCCTAAGCCTTCTATGCATCCTAATGTCACACCCCGGGAGGGGACCCAAGATGTGGCCGGCACACAGGAACTATTACTAGTCCCCAAGAGAACTACTTGGCCTCATCACATTCATTCATACATACATTCTACTTATCAGCGGATGACATAAGGAAATAAATGGGCACATCTCATCATCTAGTCTCAAATAATAATACAATGAAGGGCTAATAGAAAGAAACTAGCTCACAAATTCCAACATCAACATCAGACTCTAGTCTATTAAGCCTCTATCACTATTAGGTGGTGCCAATGACAGACCCATGACTACCTAAATCAGAATAAAATCTAAGCAACCCTAACTCTAAAGCATGATGAAAATAATGTAAATGAATCCTCCGAAGAAGGGAGGCTCACTAATCCACTGAACGTCCAAATATCCTCAAAGATACGCCAGCTGATGATCTCTATTCCGTGTATCTACATCATAAAATTATGCAACGCCAGAGTAGCATCAGTACATGGAATGTACGGTATATAAAATAGCTGAGTTAAATCGAAAAAGGTAGAACAATAGAGAAATAACAATCAACTCATTGTAGAAACCAATCAATATGTCAAATGTCTATCTAAATTAAAGCAAGAATAAGAGTAGACATGTGACCCATCAACCAATCAACTCATCAATCGAATCAGACTCATCTCAAAAGGACTCATCTCATCTTATCTCATCTCGACTTAGAGTATTCAAGGTGGGAACTTTCTGGAGTTTCTCTTATCTAACAACAATCACTTCTGAGCCAGTGAGTAGAAAACAATCATGCTGATGTTGCCACAACCGTTCTATACTTGCCAGATAGAGAATGAATCAAAACCATAAGGACAAGTCTAAAAGGAGACATCACATATATAAGTTCTCTATGGATTTCAAGGAATTCTAATCAGAGAGGACCTCAACACAATATGATGTGGTGGTCCTAATCTTCATCCATGCTCGGCTACGTAGTTTGATGAGTGCTAGTTGGTTTAATTATTACTCTTTCGGTGCTCGATACTCCTCCCATGACTCAATGCTTATAAAACAATCCATCCAATCAAACTATCTTAATCCAATCATCTCAACCAGCCTCATAGAGGCACAATCTTTCAATTATTCTTGTAGAGACTCTAATTATCTCATCAATCAACATCTCAATCAATAGCTCAAGGCTTAAAATGATCATTAGGGAACAATCAAATAGACAAATTGTTAGAGTTCATTTGGGAAGACTCATGGACCCTCACATACTCTCAATCTATCATCATTCTCACCTCACAATCACAATCACCATCACAATCTATGTTCTCAATCAAGGCTCTAGACTCAATCCTATCCCCATTCATTCATGCTTTCAAAATTATCATGTAGGGTTATGCAATATCTCAGGAAAAATAATCAATTCAAGAAAAAGTTTATGATGATCATTAACATATGAATGTACATGAAACAAAACATAATTTTTCAAGACAATAATCAAGATTCACACATATAGACTCTAGGACCTTCAGCTCTCATCTAAGACCATCTATGGGGCACATGAGAGAACAATCTCATGCTTTTAGTTTAGCCTTACATACAATGGGATAAAGCTCTTCAAATAACCCGTCAAGAATTCTCCTTGAATTCTCCAATCTCACGTTCTTGTTTCTTCTCTCTCAAGCCCTAACTTTCAAGTGCTGTGAAGGACTTAGAATGGGGTGTTTGACCTTATTTACTTATGAAAATGACCTAAATTTATCGTGTTTTGAGTTTAGGAAGGGTTGGGAAAAGTCTAGAATGCCCCTCAAAGGATTTAAAATTTTGAACTTCAGTGGAACAGGTCAGGGGAACATGCCCGCGACGCCGACCTGTCGCGCACTTGTGTAATTTCAAAAATCCAATCCCCGTCGAAAATTGGAAAAAAAAATATAATTGTGGTTCGAGACAAGTCCGTATCGCGGCCTTAACATGCACCCTCACTGTCTTGATTTTTGGATCGAAAAATTATATTTCAATCCTATTGCTCTAAAATCTGGTCGAGACCACTTTCCCACCCAGTTTTCATGCTGATCACAAAATCCAGTCTCAGATTCTCCATCCGAGCTTGGGAAGATGAGTTATGCACACGATTCCATTCTAGGGGCATTTTGGTAACTTTCCCCGGGCATTACATCATCTCCCCCTTGGGATCATTCGTCCTTGAATGATGAGTAAAGGTGGATATCAAGGCACAAATAGACTCAAAATGCATCTTAACATTCACATCTATCAATCAATCTTTCGACTCCTCATCACCATCAACAATCTTTATTCAGACTCAAGAATAGGCAATCAACTCAAAAAAACACAATCAATTTAGTTAAGGATAAGGACGTCACCTTCAACATTCTCATTATTAGGCATGATTACCGATCAAGACTCTTCTCATCAATCACTCAAAAAATCAAACTATCGACCCATTCGGACGATCACAAATCACTCAAAATAGACAAATCGATTCAGATCAAGAGTAGAGATATTCTCTTAGACATTTTCAGCATCAAGCATGAATGGAATGTCAAAACTAAATTAATTCGAATTGCTTAAACACTTCGACAATAAATACTTCGAACTCAGGAAGGAAACCAACGACTCTAATCGAGAATGGGACCATCGATACATAAGACTCTATGTACAACTCTCAAGCTTAGCACCTCATCTCAATTGTGCTACTTTTTATGACACTCTACTCTATCAACTTAAGCTTATAGCTCATATACAACTCTCTACCTATCCATATCCTCTTATTCCATTCAGGCCTGCTTTTGAGCCTCAACGTGCTACCCTTAAGAAGATCATATTCATACAAAGCTAATCCTCAATACTTAGCTCTATACTTCCACAGGGGCTTTCATTAAGAGATCACTAGTCCTCTTCACTACTTCACTATCATGAAGTCTTTGATAGTCTTTAAACAATACTCGCATAACAATACCATGCATTCAAGCCTATCACTCTAACCTGCTTCAACTCTGTCTTAGAATTTTCAAGCCTACTTAGCACTTCTACCTCCACCATTCAATGAACTCCCACTCAAAGACACACTATCACACTCTTACCTATCTATTGCACATCATAAGATCTCATCTCTCTCCTCCTCCCTATCCCTATCCTTACATGATACAAGTACAACACCAATGTTGAAATGAGGATACATTCACTCCTTTTCGTCTTCCCTTATTCTCCATCTACTACTATCAGTATCACTATTTGGACAAAGGGGAACTCGTCATCTTTATATTCGACCATCAATAATGGCATAACAAGTCGAAGGTCAGTGCATGCATAAGATTATATTAGAATGAAGAACTCTCACTCTCTCCCATCAACCATCACTCCTCTACTATCATCAACATTTCTATCAAGACATGGGAAGACAGGATCACTCAAAGAACTTGGAACGAACAATCATTAGCATGACTCAATCGAGAAATCTTATCTGAGGACATTCATAATGAAGTAAAATCTCCCTCATCTATCAAGACTCATTCTGAGTTAGCGGAACTATATGTAGTGTAAAACCCAGGTCGCATCTCATTCAACATAGGGGTGGAAACACTTAGATCCATGGGGTAAGATCAAAATTAATGAATGAAATCATCGTTTTTCGTCCTCATAACTCAACTGGAATAACAATCAACAAGTGGTATATGGGACAAGGCCATGGGCATGATAGTCGTATACCAGACGTGAATAGAGCTCACCTCAATGGAAGAATAAGGAACATATTTTATGGTAAGGAAATGATGTCTCATCTCGATCAGTCCATCCCTATCAAACTCAAGATCTACTTCGATTTCTCATGGCATCTCCCCCTTAGATCAAGGGTCATCTCTTTAAGTTTGCGAATCAATTCACCTTTCTAAGTATACATATATATATCTACATGATTAAGGAATCACTATCCATAAGAATGTCTTAAAATCTTCCATCATTCTATAGTTGCATAATAAATAAGCCACTAAGACTCTCTTCAAAGATACCACTCCCAGCTTCCTCTTGTCTCTATGGCTATCTCTCTCTATATTTGCTGCTCTTAGTGGCGTACATAACCACTTCCCATAACTCTTAGAATCTAACACCTTCTTTTGCTTACTAACGCTCAACTTCTGTGCTCTTATAAACTCATTTGTATGAGACTTAGACTATAATGGAAAAACTCATCATCATCTATCCATATGCCCCAATCAACTTAGTTGCTTAGGATAACAATGAATGCTCACATCAGCCTACTCCACATTGACAACTCAAATACACTATCTAGATTCTTATAGTCGTCATAGCTTAGAGCTTCACACATCTTTATACAATCATAGGTACACATCTCAAGTCTCTTCTTATCTATTGAGGTATCCTCGTTTCACTCCTCTTACCTAAGGGGCACTTGTACTCTGCCCATAGCATCACTTTCCTTACAACTTAGTACCACTCAGCTATTCAGTCATATCTCCTTATCTGACTAAGGTTCATAACTCAATGAATCTCATGAACCCACACTTAAAAATCATAAGCCTAATTTAGATCTACCATATTGAAAGCACTCCCTTCCCCTATTCAACATCTACACTTCAACATAAACTTGCTTCTAGTTTGAGCACAGTCTATCACATTCTAACAATAACTCTTCCTCTATATCTCATCATGAAAATCATAGATACTTACTACACTTTCATCAAACTTATGACAATCAACACATCACCTCATTACTTACCTAATAGGTACATAACTTTAACCACAAGCCTCAATCAGCCATCACTCTTGCTATCTCGTCCCTTTCTTTCCATCATCATCCTTTTAACTCTGGGATGATTCAATTCTACTCAGGGTTTATAAAACCTCGCATCTTACTCTTAGGCGGTAGCATTAAGCTCTTTAGAGACATAATTTTCTCTCTCTTGGGTAACATCAGAAACAAGTTTCGAATAAGAAGGTTGGGGTACATCTAGAGCTAACCTAATGCACGATTCATGTGAGTAATAGTGCACTCTTTCTAGTCAATCAACTTATCACACTAGTCGGCTTCTCTCAAGACTGGTGCAGTCTCTCTACCAATTTGATTACTTTATTGCAAGGGATCTCATCGGTAAGAGTTGGAACATTACTGTCTCTATCACCTCATAGATGAGACATAGTCGAAAGGTTTAGAGCAATGCACGAATCATCGTAGATTTCTTAATAATTAGCTCTACCCCACGATTCAAAATTTGAAAGAAGAAAAACTTTACCTAAATGTCAATAGTCCCTCATTTATAGAAGTGGGGCCCTCACAACCATAAATAAGTTCCTACAGACACGGCGTCATAGACTCCCTAGGACACTTGAACTTGTGCTCTGATCCAAGTTTGTCACGCCCCGGGAGGGGACCCAAGACATGGCCGGCACCCCCAGAGACTATTACTAGTCCCAAAGTGAATCACTTGGCCTTATCACATTCATTCATTCATACATTCTACTAATCAGCGGAAGACATAAGGAAATAAATGGGCACATCTCATCATCTAGCCTCAAATAATAATATAATAAAAGGCCAATAGAAAGAACTAGCTTATAAGTTCCAACATCAACATCCGACTCTAGTCTATGAAGTCTTTATCACTATTAGGTGGTGCCAATGACAGACCTTTGGATACCTAAATCAAAATAAAAGCTAAGCAACTCTAACTCTAAATTATGATGAAAATAAAGTAAATGAATCCTCCAAAGTAGGGGAGGCTCACCAATCCACTGAACGTCTAAAGATCCTCAACAATGTGTTTGCTGATGATCTCTATCCTGTGTATCTACATATGGTAAAACAATAGAGAAATAACAATCAACTAAATATAGAAATCAATCAATATGCCAAATGTTTATCTGAAGCAAGAACGAAGAGTAGATATGTGACCCATCAACCAATGAACTCATCAATCAAATCAGACTCGTCTCAAAAGGACTCATCTCAACTCATCTCATCTCATCTCAACTCAGAGTACTCAAGGTGGGAACTTTTTGGGAGTTTTTCTTATCCGACAACAATCACTTATGAACCAATGATTGTACAACAATCACACTAATGTTGCCACAACCGTTCTGTACTTGCCAGGTAGAGAACAAATTGAAACCATAAGGACAAGTCCAAATGGAGAAAGCAGATCTATAAGTCCTCTATTGATTTCAGAGACTTCTAACCAGAGAGGACCTTAACAAAATATGATGTGGTTGTCCTAACCTCACCTACGCTCTGCTACGTAGTTTGATGAGTGCGAGTTGGTTTAACTCTTACTCTTTCGGTGCACGATACACCTCCCATGACTCAATGCTTATAAAACAATCCATCCAATTAAACTATCTCAATCCAATCATCTCAATTAGCCTCATGGAGGCACAATCTTTCAATCAGTCTCTTCGAGATTCTAATCATCTCATCAATCAACATTTTAATCAATAGCTCAAGGCTTAGAATGATTATTAGGGAACAATCGAATAGACAAATCGCTACAGTCAATTTGGGAAGACTAACCTATCATCATTCTCACCTCACAATCACAATCACCATCACAATCTACGTTCTCAATCAAGGCTCCAAACTCAATCCTATCCCCACTCTTGCATGCTTTCAAAATTATCATGTAGGGTTATGCAATATCTTAAGAAAAATATTCAATTCAAGAAACAAGTTTATGATGATCATTAACATATGAATGTACATGAAAGAAAACATAATTTTTCAAGACAATAATCAAGATTCACGCATATAGACTCAAGGACCTTCAGCTCTCATCTAAGACCATCTATGGGGCACATGAGAGAACAATCTCATGCTTTTAGTTTAGCCTTACATACAATGGGATAAAGCTCTTCAAATAACCCGTCAAGAATTCTCCTTGAATTCTCCAATCTCACGTTCTTGTTTCTTCTCTCTCAAGCCCTAACTTTCAATTGCTATGAAGAAGGACTTAGAATGGGGTTTTAGACCCTATTTACTCATCAAAACAACCTAAATTGATCCTTTTTTGAGTTTAGGAAGGGTTGGAAAAAGTCTAGAATGCCCCTCAAAAGATTTAAAATTTTAAACCTCAGTGGAACAGGTCAGGGGAACATGTCCATGACGCAGACTTGCCTTGCACCTGTGTAATTTTGGAATCCAATCCTCGTCAAAAACTGAAAAAATAAAAAGAAAATATAAGTATGGGTCCACGACAGGTACACGTCGCGGCCCCAACGTGTACCCGCACTGTCTTGGTTTTCGGATCCAAAAATTATTTTTTGATTCAGTTACTTTAAAATCGGGTTGAGACCACTTTCCCACCCAGTCTTTCGTGCTGATCGCAAAATATGGTCTTCGAATTTTTCGTCTGAGCTTGGTAAGACATGTTAAGTGTATGATTCCGTTCTAGGGGAATTTTGGTAATTTCGTCGGGTGTTACACCTAACTAAAGACCTAGGACTAAAGAGAGTAGAAAAGAGCTAGGATTCAAGGAATTCAAGCCAGAATCTTGTCATGGTGATTATCTACCTTTATCTCAGGTATGTAAAGCTAACTAAAACATTAAATTTTTCTTTCATGTGCATCCATTGATGGTAATAGAATGATTACAGAAGTATTGAGTGTCCATGCATGTTTATTTGAATGCTTTCGTGTGATATATATATATTTTCTACGTATTCTTATATATTGATGATTATCATGAACTTGATTTACTGAACACATACTTTTACATAATTTATTTCATAAATTCTATGTGTTACTTCATAAAAGATTGCATGAATGAACCTAGGGATTGAGTCTAGAACCTTAACAACATGATTGTGATCGAGTATGATGATGATGTTAATAGAAATTGATGGTCTCGAGAGTCTTCATAATTGACTCAATGATTGGTCTATATTGATGGGTATTCATAAGGATTTTCTAAACCACTCTTGAAAGACGTAATTGAAGAACTGATTGGATGATTGATAGGCCGAAAGGCTTGATTGTGATAGATTGATAAGAGTTCTTAAAAGACTTGTTGATTGGATTGATTGTTTTATGCTCGTTGAGTCTTGGGAGGAGTATTGAGAACCAAATTAAGTAAGAGTAAGTCCAACTCAAACTCAATACCTGTGCTGCCAACATAGGATGATTGATAAGGGTCATACCTCTAAAGTACTTAAAGAAGCTTGATTGATTATTGAGTGTCCCTTGCGCTGGCAAGATATTGGACGGATGGGCAATGGCACCGCTTTGTTGTATCATCACCAACTCATACATGATGGTTTTCGGTTATAAAGACTCCCAAATAGGTCCTGATAGTACTCTGATTTGATTAGACTGGATTGGATTGTCTATGATTGGTCACTGTCTAGTATTATTAAAAGTGGGAAGCTCTAACCCTTAAAGTTGAATTATCATTCTATCCCGCTTCTAAAAAAAAAGGACACAAATTATGAATTTACTTATTAATGAAATAATAATAAAATAATTAAATGATACAAATTATTTATTTAATTACTAAGGAAATAGTAATAAAATAACTAAAGTTCCCTCTTCAAATTCTTTGTCCCTCAAGCCACATTTCCAGCCCCTCTTTAGTCTTTTAATGGTCAATTTACTCACTCCTTAATCCTTATTTTTATGCTACAATACAGGGATTAACTCCTATGTTAATGGTCAATACACGTTCAGGCTATATTTTGAAGTTTAACCCCTTTTATAGTAGTATTTTACCTTCAACTTAAATGGCTATTGAGTGTTAAATTCTATCTTAATAACAATTAACTACCCTCTCTTAAACATAACAGTCATGGGTGTTTTTCAAGTCCTACTTAATAGCAATTAAGTTCCCTTCCCTCAACATAACAACTCTATATTTATGTTCTGTACTAATTTCTCCATTATTGTAAAACTGCTCCATATACATCTCCAAAATAGGATTCCTTTTTCTCACTAACATATTTCTCTTTTTTCTGCTACACTCAACTATAACATTGCCAGGATTTTGATTTTCTATCTTCTCTTTATCTTAAGTCTCTGTTTCTCCGTTTGATTAAGTTTGCAAAAATAATAGTAGTTCCTCGAGAAAAGGACTAAAATAGTTCATTATCTTTGAGCTTATACTCAAAGTCATCCATGTTTTTTGTTTGGAGCACTAATAGTACACAATGTTTAAGATAAAAGGAATAAAACAGTCCATTATCTTTGGGTTTGGACTCAAAGTCGTCCATGTTTTTTGCTTGAAGCACTAATAGTACACGATGTTTACTACAGTGGTATACTTTTGGTCATTCTCCAATTTTTTTGTTAAATTTTAATAGATTGTTTTCGGTAAAAAAATTATATCTTCAAAATATGGATATACTGGTGTGAAATAATTTGCAAAATTTATTGGTTATTAATGACATTTATCATGTTATCTAGGTTACTGGAAAATCATATTTTCCATTCAAAGCCGAAAACATTCTGTTAAAAATTAACAAAAATCTTGGAGGATGACCAAAACTACACCACTGTAGTAAACATTGTGTACTATTAATGCTCCAAGCAAAAGAACATGGATGAGTTTGAGTCCAAGCCCAAAGATAATGGACTATTCTAGTCCTTTTCTCGTAAACATTGTGTATTATTAGTGATGCAAGTAAAAGAACATGGATGACTTTGAGTCTAAGCCCAAAGATAATGGACTATTCTAGTCCCTTTCTCATAAACATTGTGTATTATTACTGATGCAAGTAAAAGAACATGGATGACTTTGAGTCCAAGCCCAAAGATAATGGACTATTTTAGTCCTTTTCTCGTAGTTTCTCAATAACTGGAGTACAATTAGAATGATGTGATCATCGTGAGATGTAGAGGAAGAAGAAATCCCTACTTACAGGTAATTCATACCTTGTTTTACTTTTTGGTGTTTGTGATTTATTGCAATATGAGAGCTTGATTTGCACCTTTCGGTTACTGTCCGGAGATCTCAGTTTTGCGATTGTGGAATACAGTTCACAATGTTATTGAAATCTCAAAACATTATATTTTTCTCTTTCGAATCCCCTAAAGAAAGTTCCCCGATCCATCATTGATTCAAATGGTCATAAGTTGAGTATAATATAAATGATTATCATGACACTGATAAGTAACATCGCACTGGGTATATTATCATCAACAAAATACTTCCTTACAAGAAAAAGAACGGTTACATTTGAGCCATAACACTAGAAGCGCAAACTAAACATTATGGTATATGCTGTCAACCATCATTTTCTAGTCATTGTAAAGACCTTTATGTACCACAGCACCTTTGATTAGCTTTAGAGATTGTTCAAGATCGTCTAAAAGTTGATGTGGATCAGGAATCACGCTTTCATGTACTGATAGAACAAAAGTCATCTTGTTTACGTAGCTTTGACAATTAATCATCAATGCCTGAAATTAAGATTTGGGCTTATGGAACTTGAAGCCGACAAAAAGGGAAGCAAGAACTTGAAATTAGTATGAGTAAAATACTTACATGAGGTTGACCATAAGAACCGGGTGCAATATATGCCAAAGGGTGCCCATAGAAGCCAATTTCTTCTTGTGGACCAGGCAAACAGGAAAAGCACATTGTTGTATTGGTCATAATTTTGTGTGATATCAAACTTGATGTCTGTAAAAGGGTCAAATCTTGCAATGAAGAGATCTCATATGTAGGATCAAGACCTAAGAATGAACATTAGTCGTGAGATGTCGTTAATTACCTTAATCCCAAAAATTTTGAGTGCTAATTCCGAAATGGAAAATGTGAAGATAGCTTCAAGAGAGTTTTTCTTTCGATCAATAGTTGCCTTAGCTTCTCTGATATAATCTAACGGGTCATCTCGTAATGCAATTTTAAATGGTAGAAGAACAAAACCAATCCAATTCCCCCACTTTGCCTCAGTCTCTTTCTCCATCATATCAGCTAAAGCCTATTTGTTAGTTAATTAAATAGAGGGAAACCCAAAACAAATGTTAGTTACTTCATTTTGAAGTACATAAGCTAAGACGATTTAACTGCTATTTAAAATTTGAATCGATGCCATCACCTGAATTCCAACTGCCGGTCTTAGGTTCATAAGTATAGTTGATCTGAGTCTAATGTTCTTCGGAATATTATTGTGTTTCTCTGTTTCTCCCCTGTCTTTCTTGCCCTCACCTGCAAAAACCGTAATAAAATCGTAAACGAATCAAAAATGCCCTTTTAAACAATGTGAAATTGAACAAAAATAACATCAACGGAAAGTTTGGTCTAAAATTGAACAAAAATGCCGTTAGAAACTTACCATATCTCCTATTAAGATAGATAGATAAACCAGCTTGTGTTATTCCTAAAGCGACATCAGTTACTGTCTGTGCAAGAAATCACAAAGTCCAATAACAACATCAAACAAAAATTAACATCTACATTTGAAAATTGAAGAGAAGGACGTTCCTACAACGTACATAGAATTAATTTGTTTGGACTTACCATATTCAATGCATTTTTCACCAGTTTCATGTCATCAAGACTTACTGTCATGTAAACAAGTCGCCTAGGATTAAATTCAGAACCAGGGCTACCCTTAATCGGTGTTGTTGTGTCCTTCAAGAACATAGTCGTAGCCATAAACATCAATACATCCACTATTGTGTACCAAAACAATTTCATAAAAGACCATATTTTTGTAACATATAGCCGGAATCCCTTAGTGGAATGCTTTGAGGAATTAGTAAGCCTCTTTTTATTTCCAGGAATAGTTGGAACTTTATTTGGATCAGCAGTTTGGCGAGTACACGCCAACAGAAGGGAAAGAAGAGAGGTGCCATCTCCAAGTGAATGGTGGATTCGGAAAATGGCAATAGCCTCAGCGTCAGATGTTTTGATGTTAAGAAGATGGAGTTCCCACATAGGTTTCGATTTGTCAAGAGTGGTCTTGCTAAGATTCTGAATATAGTTCTCCACGAATTTGTCTGGTGATTCCTGAAGGTTTTGTTCATCAATTTGTGGTACCACAATGTGCTGATCTACGTCCACCTTTGTCCGCACCCATTTCATTTCTCCACCTTTTTCCTCATCAACCACCTGCAAGGAATGAAACATGGTTAAAAAGGTAAAAAGAAAACTTTTGAATCTTGTGGCATTAAACTAAAGATTATTTTTTAATTTTGTCGTCTTATAAAACATGCAATGTGGATTTGCTCTACCTACAAAAATAGATCATTGGAAAAATCAAATTTAACATTCAGCTATTGCATTGATACCTGCACGCTGGAGAAACGAGGATGCTTAAGCAAAGTTTGAGCCAAATGCTCTCTAGGAGCTCGCTGAGTATTGATTTTTGTTTTGATGCCCATAATAGCCAGAACGTGCACATTGAAGTTGGGCTCGTGAAATAGCCTTGCTGACGGGCTCAAGGGCTCTTCTTCAGATGCTTCCCTGACTTTACCGTTAGTTTCAATTGGTTTCAGAGCCGGTTTTCTCTGTCTAATTACTGACTCCATTGTTATAAGTGATCTTCTGGAAAATGGATTTTTGTTTCGTCATATATACAAGTAGCAGAGAACGAAAGTAGCGGCTTTTAATTTTGTCTTACATACACATGTTAGATGGTCAGTATTGGGTTGTATTAGGTATATAGATGAAGGTTGATGGTTGTGTAATTAATGTTATTTGACGAAAAGCTTCATCCTTCGCCTTTTGTTTGGGAAACAGAGTTTGGTTTTTATTCAAAGAGTCTTTTCGCCGATTGAAACATATTAACAAAGCAACAACATTTATTACTGGAACTTCTTTTGAGTTCTAACTGCCAACTACACTCACTTGTTAGGTTTACGAGTCTTTTTTTCTTTTTGTCCTAACATTTAGATTTTGAGACTCAAACATAACGAGCTGTTCTTTTATCACAATTTTTTTGTTTAATTTTATTTTAATAATATCGTACTTTTTCTACCCCATATTAGTTGTCCACTTGTTCTTAACCTACAAGAGTAATAGAGTAAGACTCGAGGTGAAGTCATTAAGAAAGTTGAGACCAGGACAAAATAATTATTAAGAGCAATCCAAAAGCAATTGAAGAAAAATGAAATTGACTTAAGAGATGAAGACAGCAATAGAGCACCCTACGAGGAATCGGGACATATTATACATATCTTATATACCAAGTCACATATATTAACTTCTATCAACGATAAAACAGAACATAAACTAAGGTAATGAGGAATTAGACTAAAACCACTTCATAAAATCAAGATGGGAAAGGCATACATAATATTTGTCCTCTATGTTGATATGAAAGATTTTCTAATGTTTGTTCTCGTTGTGATGAAAGATGCAAAACTATAGCCTATTTTTAGGCTAAATGTTATTGCAAGCATTAGTTACACACGAGATAATTCAGCAAAAAATTTCTTATAAGAACTTGTTCAACATTCAAGAAGTTAAATCTTGATGGTGTATAACCTCGCTACAACATCGTTAAATCTTGATGGTGTTTAACCTCGCTACAACATCTTTCATGTCAATCCTTCCTTTAGGAGATTCAACACAACAATCTATTGCTACTCTCATGATGGATACCGCACAACCTCATTTTTTCTCCAAGTGATTGTCTTGTGGCGTTATTAACTTGGTGTCGACAACTTCCATTATTACATTTGGGAGTGAATTGCTCACCCATTGCTTTAAGCTAAGATCTCTATCAAACATCGCACTACTAGGCTTTGTCTTTGTAAATGTTTCCATCAACATGATCCCATAACTATAAACATCACATTTAGAAATTATTCAAAAGCAATTAATTCAGATCACTTACCTGGTGCTATATAACCCAGTGTTGCCAAAGTTTTAGTACGTTAATAGGCTTCAAATGACAGTGAATCACGGGCAATGAGCAGCCATGGTGGAGATATTCTAATGCACATGCCACATCTATCATTATACTCAGCCTATGCTTGATGTCAAAGAGTAGTTGTGCGAATATAACCACTTTTCAAGGCTCCCATTGGGCATGTACTCGAGTACCAATGCCTTAAATTCAAGATTGGAACAACTGGTGATGACTTTGGTGAGATTCCTATGGCAAAGATTGCTCAAAACTTGGCATTCTGTATCGAAACTCCTAAATGCCGCTTGCAGTTGCAGATTAAACACTTTAGCTGTTAGGTTGTGGAGCCTAATACTGTAGCAGTACTGTAGCAGTACCGTTATAGCACTGTAGCAACGGATAAAAACTGCCGTCACTGTAGCAGGGTACTGTAGCAACGGCTACGAGGTACTGTAGCAACG
>JAPFFP010000001.1:5913570-5946088 GCA_026153255.1 Solanum medicagineum
CTTCGTGTTGGTGTCGTAACCATTGTTGAAACTCGTCGTCCCAGTTCGCTGCCCCGAAAAAGGTAATACTTCGATATCACTTTCATCTCGAAGTTGTATATTGCATCTGAATGTGAATGTCGTAACTATATTGAAGTGTTTGCATTTGTTTGCCTGGACTGGAAATGCCCTGTTGTGGTTGTGGTGTTGTTGTTGTTTAGTCGTTAAGTCATTTTTGTGTTGTGTATGTAATGTTTGTTACTATCTCTTGATTCACTGACAGAATTGCTAAAAGATTGAAATGACCTTGTTCCGTGAACATATGCTGTAATATTCAATTTTAGTTTGTAATACATTTAGTGATGGTTCTCATTCCTAAAGACGGAATCATCCTGTTTTTGGTCAATAGAGCTCGTATAGCCTGCTGTTTGTTGTCGCTGGTTTGCTGTTGATTTGCTATGAGCTAGGATTAGTGTGGAACTGATTTGATCTTTAAGTATCTGCTGTAACGTTCAAATGCAAGTTTGTATAATCTGTTTGATGATGTTTTTTTTGTGATGTTGTCAGTTCGCTCTCTCTAAATATAGCAAGCCTAGTAGGTCTTCAAGTATGTTTCCCTTGTTCTGTTGGATTATGTCTAAAATGTGAAATTCTTTGGTCGAAAAAGATAATGCATGTCTCTACTACGATTGAAATGTGTTGAAAATATTTAAAAAGTATGTCCCAGTTCTTTGTTTTCCTTGTGAAAAGCTAACTGCTAAAAGGGTCAAATTCATAACTTGGGTGATTAGTTCTTATATCAATTGCAGAATGCTATTTAGTAGTTATCAAGATGTTTGTTATATACATATGCGGTTCCAGTTTCTTTGCTGCAGATCCCTGTTTCTAGCGTCCCTGAAGCAATATAAATTGGTCTAATAAGAAAAGTGCTAGTCTGTTGTGTGAACTTTTTCAGTTCTTGTTTCTATCTGTCATAAGATCTATATAAGTTTGTTAATCTGGTTATATTCCTCAACCTGTAAGGAGTTCAATTTTGTGTCTTCCTTAACGTAGCCCAGATGTATCTTTGAATCCTTCACTAATCTTTATTATCATTTCTTTGCATGAACAATGCTGCGAGTCATTTTGGACTCCCCACTTTGCATTCCTTGGGCCATGGAGGCCCAAACTTCTTCTTTGTTGAATCAACTCAACTCCTAAGAGAAAGAAGCTTTTAAGCAAAAGCCGCAATAGAGATAAAACGGGATAAGGATTATTTCGGCTCTTTTCTTTATTTTTATTTTATTATATATTTGTATTTGTCTGAATGCTAACATTACATTCTATTGGTTTAATTTAATTAGATCCCCGGTTCGTCAAACTGTTTATGCTATCTCTATTTGATTTTTTATTTTAACTTTGAAAACCTTTTGCATAAGAGACTAAAAATGAAAGAAAAAATGAAAACATTAAAAACATTATTTCATCATTTTTGTTTAATTTTCAAATTTTGTAGGTCGATCCAAGTTTTGTCAACTCCTTCAAGTTTAGACGGGTCATTTCAAAATTAATCAATTTCAAAAAATCAGTCAATGTTTTTAAGTCAAAGTTAGTCAAACTTTAATCGCCGGATAACTGCATTTAGCAGCCATTTCAAGTGCTTAAAACCTTCTTGAAGTGGAAATGTGAACCCGAACCTATTTCTCTGAATTTTAAAAGATTTTCTGTTAGTCTTTTAAAATATTTTAATGGTTTCCTAATTATCCGTAAAATTAGGTGGCGACTCTGTCTTTTTCATTTCGAATCTCGAGAATCAATTTTGCTCAAATTAATTGAGTTTCAAATTGATTTTTGATTTTTGAATTATTTTCAAAACAAAAAGCCATTTTTCGGCGTAACAATAAATATTTTCTAATTAAATAAATTATCATTAAACATTTCAATTTCAATGCAGTGAATATTTCTGCAGTAAATAATGAAAAAGTGAATACTTCTGCAGTGAATACTGAAAAAGTGAATACTTCGGAAGAGAATACTAAAGAAGTGAATACTGAAGAAGTGAATACTTCTGCAGATTTCTTAGAAATTTACGAAAAGAAGGTTTTGAAAGAAAATAATAATGCATCTATTTGGAAAAGGAAAATTTTTGATCCATTAACTAATGATAGAAGTATTGTTGAACCAAACTATGAATGACAAAGACATTTTAAATCAAGTATATTTTTATTTGATTTTATATAACTTAAAGGTATTATTTATCCTTTTTCGTAAATTATAAGTATTGACCATATAAAACATACGAACTATGAAGTCTAAAAAGTTTTCACTAATATTTTTAGAGGCTAGGCAGGGAACTCTATGAGAGTTACACATATCTACCGATATTAAAAGCTAACTATATGCAATGAATGGTAAAGTTAAAGTTTTGTTGAATAGAGCCAAAGGACCTAATCAAACATCACGAAACGTGACAATGATTTCATAAATTTTTTATATTATTAATTTCATTTTCGAAACTATTAACAACTTTAAAAATATTTCTCTACTTAATTCATTGAACTTATATACACTCTCAATCTTTCCCAATATATTATATACCATAGCAAGTGGTCTCAAACTCTTGTAAGAGTATGGGGATCTTAGTAAAAAAGTCAAGAAAAGTGTTAAAAACACCTTTAAAATTAGTGAGAATTGAGAAATATATTTCATTCATGTTGTAAGATCGGGGCTGTATTTAAATTCATTTAGCCAAGTAAAAAGCTATTTTTAAGTCCGTCAATAATTCAGAGACAAAACTAATAATTTATTTTAAATTTAAGAATATTTTCAATACTTCTCTTTATATTTTTTAGACATTTTCTTTAATATCATGTCAAGTTAATCAGTGTCGCATAAATCAAAACGAAAATAATAATATACTACTCAGTCTCACAAACAGACAAAATATACTGAGACTATTTATAGAAACTATCGAATCATGCACAGTTCACTGTCAAAGAGGAAGTAGACAGGTAGTCACGGAGGATTCTTATTGAAAGTGGCAAAGATTTTTGACAATTTAGTGGGTCACACAAGTTCTAAAAATTGGGTTGAAGTATTAACATTAATATTGGGTGAAAATGTTTTAGTTTGTACCTTTTCATGATTGACAATAATTGTGCGAGAATTATGGCAACTTTTTATTTTACATTTTAACATTTACAAACTCAAATAACGGAAAAATTATCGACAAAAGCCCTGTAGGATTTTTAAAGGGTGAATAGAAATGAAGGATCGTAACTTTTTAATAATTGTAACTTTTTTGGAAAATTATGACTTTTCTAAAGGATTATATCTTTTCCTAAGAGTAGTGACATTTCTAAAAGATTTTGTCTTTTCTAAATGATTGAGACCTTTCTAATAAGGTACAAAAGACACTCTTTGTTGGCTATAAACAGAGAGGTCTTCTCTCAATTTTGAGTATTGAATTTTTTTTCATTTGCATATATTTTCTTTCAAATAAAAGTAGAGTATTAGTGTGATTTTGTTGTTGTTTTATTGAGTTCGCCGAAGTTATTGAAGTTTGAGGTACCGCTACTTCTTTTATAGAGAAATCTGTTTTATCTTGAGAGGAAATAATCTGCAACTTCGAATACAGTGAGAGGATTAAATTCCTTAAGGACATACGGTGAACTCCGTGGACTTAGATACTTCTTCTTTTTCATCTTTTTATTATTTGTGGTTTACTGTTACAGGAGACAACAAGCTTAAGGGATTTAATTTTTTTTCCTATATTTTCATCTTCTGACTTTTGATTTTGGAGATTAAAGCCTTGTGTGTTCCTACTCTGGTTGAGTTTCAAAATTGATTTGAAACTATAAGAACTTCATCATTCAAATTCATTCTGTTGATAATAGAATCTATATTTATTGTTAGTATTCTACATACTAAGTTGTTCGTCTGTATGTAACAGAAAAAATGACTAATTCAAATAAAGTGAATTTTGGAATGAAGAATGCTACAGTACCATCACTGCATCTTCAAGTCGTTCAAAGTTATCCCTACAATTCTACTGGTGGAAAAACCTGCAAAATTTATTGGTGCTGATTTCAAAAGGTGGCAGCATAACATGTTCTTCTACTTGACTACCTTTAGTCTACAGAGATACACTAATGAGAACGTTCTTGTACTGGTTGAAGGAACTCCGAATGATGAACGACTCTTACTGACTGAACCTTGAAAGCACTCAGATTATTTATGTAGGAACTACATTCTGAGTGGCTTGCAAGATCATCTATACAGTTTATACAGTAACATGAAGACGTTCAAGAAACTCTAGGATGCTTTGGAAAAGAAGTACAAAATTAAAGATGCCAAATGAAAATTTTTATTATGAAAAAGTTCCTGGACTACAAAATGGCAGACAGCAAAACCATTGTTGCCAAAGTTCAGGTTGCTGGTTATAATTCACGATCTCCTTGTAGAAGGTATATTTTATATAATACCTAGTTTTAACATATTAAATTTATTCTTAATACTCACACAATCTTTAATGTAAGATTAGTTGCGAATCATGATTTTCAAGTGGCTACCATCATTGAGAAGTTACCCCTATTTTGGAAAGACTTCAAGAACTACTTAAAGCATAAACGTGAGGAGATGACTGTTGAAGATCTCATCGTACGCCGGAGAATTGAAGAGGACAACAAAGTGGCAGAAAAGAGGTCATAAATAAATTCAACAATATCAAGGGTAACTATTGTTGAAGAAGGACCAAATGTCAAAAAGAGAAAGAAGCCATCTGGACCAAAAGGTAACCCGCCTAAAAAGAGGTTCAAAGGTAATAGTCATAACTGTGGAAAGACTTGACATAAAGTTATGATTATTGCTCTTCGCAGAAACGAAAGAATAAATCAAGCAAATATGATTAAAAAGAATGAAGAAATAGAGAACCTACGTGTCATTTTGACTCAATGCAACTTAGTAGGGAATCCCAAGGAATGGTGGCTTGATTTTGGAGCCACTTCACATATTTGTGCATTTAAAGATGACTTTGCAACATATGCCCTTGCTACACCTGATAAGACTATTTACATGAAAAATTCCTCCACAGCAAAAGTTGAAGGCTATGGCAAAGTACGTTTAATGATGATATCAGGCAAGATGGTGATTCTAAATAGAGTTTGTCATGTTTCAGAAATGAGGAAGAACTTAGTTTCTACTGGTCTCTTGATTAAAAAATAAATTTAAATCTGTTCTTATTTCTGACAATGTTATAATTAGCAAAAATGATATGCATGTAAGAAAAGGCTATCTTACTGAGGGTCTTTTCAAATTGAATATAATGGTTGATGAAAGTAATTAAGTTCAGGCTTTCTTCTTACTTACTTGAGTCAAATGATTTATGGTATTCATATTTAGAACATGTCAATTATAAAAAAACCTTGCAAAAAATGAGTAATTTGAATCCATTGCCAAAATTTGAAAATAAATAGTCAAAGTGTCAAGTCTGTGTTGAATCTAAGTATGTTAAGCATCCTTATAAGTTAGTTGAAAGGAATTCAAATCCCTTGGACTTAAATCACACAAATATTTGTGACATGAAGTCTATACCATCTCGTAATAGGAAGAAGTATTTTATAACATTTATTGATGACCGTACGCGATATTCCTATGCTTATTTGCTTAGTAGTAAAGATGAGGCAATTGAGACATTCAAATAATACAAAAGTGAAGTTAAAAACACAACTTAACAAAAGAATCAAAAATGATAAGGTGTGATAGGAAAGGAGAATATAAATCGCCTTTTGAGGAAATATATTTGAAATGTGGCATTATTCATCAAACAACAACCTCTTACTCACCACAATTTGATGAAATTACGAAAATAAAAAATAGAACACTTAAGGAGATAATGAAGTCATGTTAATTAGTTTTGATTTACCCAAAACTTGTGGGAGGAAGCTATCCTTACAGCTAGTTGTATACTCAATCGAGTTTTTCATAGTAAAACACAATCTATTCCATACGAAAAATGGAAAGGAAGAAAGTCTAACCTTGAAAAATACTTGAAAGTGTGGGGATGTTTGGCAAGTTCTAAATTCCTAAACCTAAAAGGACAAAAGTAGGACCAAAGACGATCGATTGTATGTTCATAGGATATGCTATGAATAATAAATCATACCAATTTCTGGTGCATATATCAGAAAATCCTGACATTCGTATTACTGCGGTAATTGAATCAGATAATGCTAAATTCTTTGAAATAATATATTTATATAAGAAAGAATATGAATCATCTAATGAAGGAACTAAACGACCTTGAGAAAAAACAAAGGAAAGATGATCATAATGAGGAAAATCAAGGCGTAGTAAACGTTAAAGGACTTCTACTTCCTTTGATTTAGATAATTGTAACATTTTTGTTAGAAAAAGAGCCTCAAACCTTTAGAGAAGCTATGACTTCTTCAAAAGCACAATATTAAAAAGAAGCGGTCAATAGTAAGATTAAATTCATAATGAAGAATCATACATGGAAATTGGTTGGTCTTCTTCCTGAAAATAAATCCTTGGGATCCAAATGGATTTTTAAAAAGAAAAATAAAAGTTGATGGCACTATTGATAAATATAAAACAAGGCTTGTTGTTAAAGAATTTAGGCAACGTGAAGGTCTTGACTACTTTAATATGTATTCATCGATAACTAGAATCACATCAATTCGAACGTTAATAGCATTAGTCGCGGTGTACGATCTAGAAATTTATCAAATAGATGTCAAAAAGACCTTCCTAAATGAAGATTTGGAAGAAGAAATCTATATAGAATAACTAGAAGGGTTCACAGTTCCTAGAAATAAAAAGAAGGTGCATAGACTTATTAAGTCATTGTATGAACTAAAACAAGCATCCAAACAATGACATGCAAAATTTGACCATACAATGTTGTCAAATGATTTTAAGATTAATGAGTGTGACAAATGTGATTACATTAAGAACACTCCAAATAAAGTTGTCATTTTTTTCTTGTATGTGGATGATATGTTATAATGAGTAACGACATTGCTAACATAAATGCTACTAAGCATATGTTTGCTAGTAAGTTTGATATGAAAGACCTAGGAGTTGCTGACTTGATATTAGGAAATAAAATTCTCAAAGTTCCTCAAGGCCTAGCATTGTCTCAATTTTATTATATCTGAGTACTGGAAATATTCAAGTACTTAAACTACAAAACGCAAAGACTCCAATTGATTTGAACCTTGAACTTTCTAAGAATAAAGGTGAAAGTCAATCTCAATTTAATTATGTCTGAGTGCCGAAAAATGTAATGTACATCATGAACTATACGCGACCAGACATAACTTGTACTCTATGTAAATTAAGTTGATACCCGAGTAATTCCAATCATAATCACTGGATAGCAATGAAACGAGTTTTCGGGTGTTTAGAACACACTCAAAGTTTCGCTTTGCATTATAACAAGTATCCCTCAGTTGTTGAAGGATATAGTGATGCAAACTGGATTACTGCGTCAACTAAAACCAAATACACAAGTGGATATGTCTTTACTATTAGTTGAGAGCAATATCATAAAAATCATCCAGACAAGCATGTATAGCACGATCTACAATAGAGGCTGAGTTCGTAGCCTCAGACAAGGCTGGTGAACAAGTTGAATGGCTCCGAAATTTCTTAGGAGATATTCTATTTTGGCCAAAAGTAATTGTTCCTATATACATACATTGTAATAGTCAAGTAGCAACAGGAAGAGCAAGGAGCATTATGTATAATAGTAAGTCTCGTCACTTAGAACGAGGCAGTAGGAGGTGTTGAAGGTTTGACCTCCGCATTCGTGGATCTCCCTCTGCGTTCGTGAAATACTAATTGACCTGAAATAGTGTTTAATTCGTAAACGATGGGGTTTTGCTAATTTTTAAACATTTCTAAGCTTGGTTTTGGGAGATTTACAAGGAATTTCAAGGCAAAGCTTTTGGTAACATGTGTTTTAGCTTATATCTTCAATTTTCATTGATTAATTCATGATTTTATCATTAAAATTTGAATTTTTAATTGGAGAAATTGGGGTTTTCTTGGACATTAATTTTTGATAGAAAAATGGTGATTGGAAGTTTATTTTAACTCTTTTTTTAAATTAGTTTTCACCATTAGATTTCTTATTACTTGGGAACATTTCTATGTAAAAAAAAATTTAGATTTCAAAAACTTTTTTTGGGACGAAATTTTTGGATCATTTTGTCATTTTAACCTTAATTACTTGATTTTAGAGTCACTAGCTTCATATTGAGATGGTGAATCCATACTTTACTAGATTGTGACGCTTAAGTGTAAAGTCAAGGGGGAAAACTCCAACTTTTGATTTATTTGGCTATTGATTGAGGAGTAAAATCTTAAACCTTGTTAAGTTTACTTGAACACTATATTTCCTTCATCTGTGACTTGAAATGATTGGGTAATTGTTGTTGGCTAAATTGAACTGGGTAAATTATGAGAATTGAATTAAATTGTGAAATTTTCTTATGAAGTGAAAGTGAATGTTAGAGATGGATATGCATTGACTTGTGATTAATATTGAAAATCTCTTATGATATAAAAATATGAATTGTGGATCATGTTATGCTTGATCATAGTAATTGTTGGAGTTATTATTGTTGAACATCACTTGTGGGGTTAGAGAATTTACTATAAGCTGGGAACGGGTCACACGAGTCGTGGCATGTGACACTGATCATACTGAGAACGAGCCACATAAGTCGTGGCATGTGACATTTGATATACTGGGAATGGATCACACGAGCCATGGCATGTGACACTGATTATACTGGGAACAGGTCATACGAGCCGTAGCATGTGACACTGATTATATTAAGAAACGACCACAAGACTCGTGACATGTATTGATTATACAGGGAGCGGGTCTCACAGCTAGGCAAGTACATGGACAGATATGTCTCCCATGAGTTTCGGACTGACTACATCAGTGGATGTGTACTGTAGGACAGACATGTATCATAATTACTTGGCATTGCATTGATACATTCACTTAATATCATTTCATTGCATTTCATATCATTCTACCTTGTGATTGTAACTTAATTTCGGTTATTTGAGATTGAATATGAGATGATTATACCTAGATGGTATCGCAAAGTATCTGAGATTACTTTGAGACATATGTTGTATATCTGGACTGTATATTGAGATATTTATTGTATATATGTTCTGGATCTTGTGACAATTGTTTGCTGTTGTGCTGAGACTTTTCTAAGTACAGGAGTGTAGTTCACTGGTATGTGGTTGGTGTGGAAGGAGTATTTTTCTTAGTATTATTTACTTTCGTTTAGGTCTTCTTGTTGAGTGTAATTGATTTTGGTACTCATCTTTGTTTCTACGCACTTGTGTAAGTTATGAGCCCGATTCTCCTAAGATAGCAATATTCTTCTTTGACGGATCGAGCATCTGGACATTCGAGAGTTAGTAGCTTGTATATAATGGTAGACTCCCTGTGTCTTTTATCTTATCTGGTGTCAATTTGAGAACTAAGACTCATACTTGTATTTCTTTTTCTTCTATGCTTTTTTACATTAGAGCCTTGTACGCATGTGACACCAGTCTTGAGATGAGTTTTAAACTTGATTATCTCATGCTTGTACTAGCTTATTAGATTTTATTTCTTCCGCTTTTAGTATTATGTGTTGAACTGAGTAGGTCTAGACTGACTTGCCTTGGCGGGTTAGGCACACATTATCACACCCAATTTTTGTATCGTAACACTCTCTAAACCCATGTTAAGAACAAGTTCACTAAAGCAATTCAAGCACCTAGGGTTTTGTTCAAACAAGTCCATCAAGAGTTCTTCTTCTAATTTATTTTCTTCTACAAATATGTAAGACTATCATAATGAAGAACATTATTCTTCCTCACACTCTACGCCTATAGTTTCAAGGAGTAAGATCAAAGCTAGAATTTTAACCCTAAAGTCTATGATTTTGAATTCCCTCTAATATAAACTTTCCATTGATAAAATTTATTATTGAAACTATTATATTTAATATTTATTGTAGAGTATTGGTAAATGGGTTGATGTTACTTTTACCACAAGTAGAGACATGTATTTTATGCGACATTCTATGTGTGTTCTCCATAACATTCTATCTGGTTTCTTACATGTATTATGTCACATAAAACATGTATGTCTACTTATTTAACTTTATTCAAGTTTAAGTATTTTTTTATTTACACTCAAAGTTAAAAAGTATAAATAACAGTTAAAATCAAGTTAAAAAATATATTTATATATTACCTTTAGTTTTATTATGTGCGAGATTTGTTTTTAGCACCAACTTAATTGTCAACCCTTTTACTAGCATGGCAAGTAGGTATAGGTGTCCTAGCTCTTTTCTTCTTGTCGTTGGCCTATTGTATTTTAGAGATAATTACTTGAAATTACACTTGACTAACATAAATTACTAAAATTGATCCACATTTTAAAATTTTACCAAATTTAGTCATTAACCTCTCTCTTTCTTGCACAACTAAAACTCTTTTTTCTCTCTCCTAGCAAGTCTCAAATTGAAGTAGTGCTGATTGGCAAGGGTTGTAAAATTAAATTCAATCTCATCAATTTGTTGAAATTTAGACGGGTTAATAATTCATTCATTTATTAACTTAATTCATACATTTCAATTCAATATATTTTAACTTATTTAAAATTGGGTTGATATGCAACCCGAATTGACTCGAGAGAGATCTTATTAAAATATCTTTTAACTACTTTTTTAAATTTGATATGTTTTATGTAGCCATAATAAAGAAAAATATAATTTAATTAAGTACTAAAATATTGAAAAAGAACAAATAAAATAAGTAAAATTTAGTAACAATTGGGTCGGGTTGGGTCTTGACCAACTTTATAACCCGTTATTCAACGCATTTTTGTAAAGCTGTCAATACGGGTGGGCCCACCTCATCCAGGTTAGCCCTTACAGGCTTTGGAATTTAACAGGCCAGGCCGGGTCGGGCTGACCCTTTTTTTTTATGGGCTAGAAAACAGCTAGCTGAGCTCATTAGTACGTGGGTTGCAGGCTTTGCCGAGCCAGCCCACATTTTATTCATATATTTTTTTTATAAATTTTAAAATTAAATTATAATTTAAAAATATTAAAATAAGTAACAACAAGAAAATATTACATAGTATTAGTGTTACTATTACTCCCTCCGTCCATCTTTACTTGTCCGCTATAATAATTTGAGATGTCTAACAATACTTGTCCACTTTATGAAATCAAAAGATAATTTCACACTAAGTTTCTAGTTTATTCTTATCATTAATTATAATTATTTTCTTGTTACATTTTCCAATATTGTATTTATTATATTCAAAAGGTGATCTAGTAAAACTATTCATATTATTTATTCAAAAGGTGATTTAGTAAAACTAATCATATTATTTATTATTTTAAATTCCTGTGCCAAGTCAATAAAGGACAAGTAAAGATGGACGGATGGAGTACATATTATAAAAATATAATTTGTAACTAAGTTTTAATATTTAAAAATTTCAAATGAACTTTGAATTTGGACTCTTATTATTTTGACGATTAATAAACATAATTGTGTTTAAATTAAATAAACATAATTGGCTCTTTTTTTTGAAATTAAAAAATCACTCTGAATAAAGTTATTAAAACCCACAAAAACATAACTTGGGAGTTTTGGGAAAATTGAAACTTTGGAACTAACAACCACAAAAAAAGTACATATTCCGATCCTTTTTATATGTCATTTTATATAATTGTATTTGTATTAAGGAAAAAAATAAATTTATTATTTTGTCCTTATTTAATATTTTTTTGATAGTCATATTTTCAATTAGTGGTACTAAATATGCTAGATTTTAAAAATTGAAATGCATTTTAGAACCAAAATTTTAGTTAAAATGCATTTTAGAACCAAATTTTAGTTGAAATGCATTTTAGAACCAAAATTTTAGTTGAAATACATTTAATTCTTCTAGTTGGCCAAATATATTTTTTCAAAACTTATTAACTATAAAATAGGAAGGACAACGCCATTTATGTATTCATTTTGTGAAATAACATACATTAAAGACCATCTATTTAGAGTAAGGACGACATAGAAAAGGGACAGGGACCGGACAGAGTATTAGAATTAAAAAAATCCTTCAATAGTAGTAAGTTTTAAATTATATGTTTTATAAATTTTTTAAGATATCCAATTTTTTTACGTATGATTTTAAGTTCCTCCAAGTTTGAAATATTATAATTTGTCCCCATTTCACGTCATTACTTCCTTCTTTTAATTTATTTTTTTAAGTCCGTTTCAAAATGAATACTTTTTTTCTTTAGCATTTCTAAATTTTAAATTTTCACCTAATATATCTATCTATATTTATATCTATATTTATTTATACTATATTAAAAGTGTGAAGGTCCTTAAAAATGTTATTTGAACTTTTTGCCCTTTATTAAAAGATCGCTCTTTAGAAAAAATTGTTTTTTCACAATTTTCCTTTAGATCCTTATTTAATTATATTTATAATATTGACTTTTAAAATATTTGAAAAAAAAATGATAAAATTAAGGACTTCTAGCCATTAAAAAACTCATAAATTTCCCTTATTTAATAGACTTCTATTTCTTCTTTATATAGGACCTTTGTAAATAAATAATTTATTAAAATTATATTTTAGTAAATTATTTATTTTTTTATAAGTTCATACTTAAATTAAATTTTTCTGTATAATATTTGTTACCAGATGAGGTACATGTTTTGATCATGCACAAAGCACGTATAACAAGACTAGTTATATTAAAAGCGTGAAGACATTAGAAATGTTGTTTGAATTTTTTGCCCTTCGTTAAGAAATTCCTCTTTAGACAAAATCGTTTTTTCACCTTTTACTTTAAATTCTTATTTAATTATATCTATAATATCGATTTTTAAAATATATAAAAATAAATGATAAAATAAGGATTTTTAGCAGTGGAAAAACTCTTAAATCTTCCTTATGTAATAGATTTCTACTTCTTCCTTATTTAAATCAACAAGTTACTCTACAACCACTAAGGAAAATTCTAATTTACCATGATATATATGATCTTTATCAATAAATAATCTATCAAAATTACTTTATAGTGAATTATTCATCTTCTCATAGGTCCATAATTAGATTTAATTTTTTTTTATGTAATGTTTATTACTAAATGAGACACACGCTTTGATTATGCGCAAAGTGCATACAACAAAACTAGTTTAAATCATATGATTAAACAATATTTTAATATATATAATTTACGAGCACAACATTCAAAAATATTTTTATTTTTTAAAATTTCGTACCATGTCACAAATCAAAACGGATGGAGTAACATTTAATTGAATATTTAAAAAAAAGGTCCACCTGTCCATTTATTTAAATTCAAGACTGGAAGGTGCTTCTCTTCGCAATTCCATCCAAGTATAAATATAGCACACTATATTTAATAAAGAGTATCACAAAGACAAATGATGTTGGAGATTGAGAAAGAATTGGAAGTTGTAAAAGAGACTTATAAATCTGGGAAAACCAAAGAAGAATCATGGAGAAGGTCACAATTAAAAAATTTGCTAAGACTTGTTGAAGAGAAAGAAGATGACATCTTCCATGCCCTCAAACAAGACCTTGGGAAACACAACGTTGAGGCTTATAGAGATGAGGTAATCAGATTTATCGCTAAACAGCTCCTAGCTAATTGAATTTTCATATATTCAATCGCTAAATTCATATAATCTATTACTAATTTGTGGCTAATTAGAGCTCCTAACTAATTCAATTTTCGTATAGTTTGTTGCTAATCCGTACCTATATATAGTAACATTTTGAAAACATGAAATTAACTACGGAATTTAGATAATTCCGAGCTAATTCATCGCTAAATAGCTCCTAGATAATTGAATTTTCATATAATTAATTGCTAATTCATCGCTAAATTGCTCGGGCTAATTGTACTTTCGTATTTATCTCCAGCTAATTGATTATTATTAAAACTATGGATTTTCTGGTATGATCAGGTATTTGAATTTTGATGAGTTTATGTCGTATCATTTGTGTAAACTGTAATCTATCTAAAAGTGAGGAAATCAATTCATTCTAATTAGGTATATTGGACGAAATAAAAAGGGTTTATCATGAAAATTCTAAGTTCAGGGAAATTGAGATTTGATTATTTTGGCTAAATTCATTAGATTTTTGGGATCTTACATAGGCCAAATTTGATTTAAAAAGTATACTTGAAATTTGATTATTTAGGCTAAAGGATTTTATTTCCAGGAAACAGCCTCTCTATCTCTGTGAAGTAGTAGTAGTAAGGTCTGCGTACATTTTACTTTCCCCAAATCCTACTTGTGAGATTTCACTGAATATGTTATCGTCGTAGGCTAAAAACTTTTATTTGAAACACTATGTGGTGTTCATCCGAGCACCCCTCTCCAACTAATATGTAAAATAGGACCACATATTTATTTGAACATTTTCATCTATGTGACGTTCATGAATGTGTTGGTGGTACAACATTAACTGCCGTATATTACTGATATTATGGTTGAAATTAGTAGATATTGCACTTAAAATAAATTGAAAAATACAATTTGAGGTGAAAGTACAGTACATTAAAAAGATGCAAGAATCAACTGTATAATTGAAATAAAGATGCAAGAATCAACTGTATAATTGAAATAAATAAGTCATTATCATACAATATTTTTGTAAATTAATCTCGTAATTAAAAAATATAAAATTGAGACAAACATTATTTATTAGTTTTGCTACTCTATTTACGTTATATAATTAGGAAGCCAAGAGCAAGATTTTTTTGCGGCAATATTTATTGCCTATATATAGAGGGCATTTATTAGCACCTTTCATTTTTGTTGAAGTAGAAAGCCTCTTTTATTTGATGATGGTTGTATAAGTGAAAAAAAAAAATCATGAGTATATTATAAATGATAGTATAAGAAAAAATTGAAATGACCCCCTTCCTCACCTATTTTAAAGAAGGCTGTATTTAATGTTGAAATATTTAGGTACAGGCTGAATAGGGAAGAATACTTAAAGTTTATAAATTATTGTAATAATATTACAATAATAATCAAGTTCAAACTTAAGTACTTATAAATAGTTTAGCAGATTTATTAATTAATACTCTTTCTGTTTCATATTAATTTAATTTTTGAAGTTCAAAATGTAAGATGTATGTTTAAAACTTTTTTCATATTTATCCTTTTATTTATTGAAATTTTGTATAATTTTTTAGGAGATAAGTTATACTACTAGCAAATTCGCATACCAATGGCCGAACATAAGAAAAAAACTTTTATGCCTACAGAAACATGATATTGTTATATTTATGATTTCACAAAGAGTCATAGTAAAAAAAATATGACTTAAATTATATTATTGAATGTAATAAAGAATGTGATTTAAATTGTATTATTGAATCCTAATATGTTTGTATTGACTCAAAAATTAAGTTAATATAAAATTAAGGGAGTACATATATATTATATATAAACAAGATTCACATAAAAATCATTGAGTTACAACTTACACGTATGAGCAAACTTCTGGCCCATGAGGGTGAAGTGCCAACTTAGGTTAATTAAATAAATGCCCTCAACTTAACCGAGTGACTTGTGATATTAGGTTGGACAGTACACTCTCCATTGAGGCGGCAATTGATCGGGTTGGATCAAATTTAAATAGATTATAATGGATCAAGATAATAAATGAGTCAAAATTCAACACAATTCAAATTTGCTTGAGTCAAAACGAGTAAAGTAATGAGTTATAGAGCGGATCACCCAACCTGATCCAATTTTTACTAAGTTTTATTTACTTCAGTTGTTCTTTTTCAATATTTTATACTTAATTAAATTATATTTTTCTTTATTTTGGCTATATAAAACATATCAAATTAAAAAGAAAATGTTTTAAAAATATTTTGACAAAATCTCTCTCGAGTCCACTCGGGTTGCATATCAACCCACTTTTAAATTGGTTAGGTTGAGATGAGCTGAGCTAATAATCTGTCCAAACATCAACAAGTTGAGTAGATTAAACGGATTGAATTTAATTTTACCATCCTTAGACAATGCACTCTGCTTATTCACTTGTGAAATAGTGTGTAATATGTTGGCAAAAATTTATTTTAAATGAAAAATTGAGAGGGGTAGGCTATGGTTTGGAGCCAATTAATAAACCAGGAATTTTAATGGGGGATTTTTTTATTTTTTGTGTGTGTGTGTATGTGTGTTAAAACGGATGAATGGCAATGCAGAACAGCCTTTGAGCCATATTTGTTATTAGGTAATCATCACTTAATTAACATGATTATTATTGTGAGTGGGACGAAATTAGAATTTTAATTTTATTCGTTCTGAATTTCACAATGATGATTTCAAATGTTAATATCAAATATCTAAACTTATTACTTATATATATTAATAAATTTTTTAATACATATGCATTATTTGAGCAAAAATTAGTGAATTCGGAGTTACCTTATCCACTAATTGTGAGAATTATAGCAATTCCATCTGAACTAAGAATTGTCTCCTCTGTGATATGTAGATTGGGACACTAGTAAAAACTATCAATTATGCACTGGATGGCTTAAAGCAGTGGATGTCTGCCAAAAAGGTAAAAGGAATTACTGCGGTTACTTTTGATATGGTTCAGTCTTGTGTATGAAAAAATTTCCCATAAATATTTTTTTCCCAAGTGCAGTCTTAAGTTGCATAAATTTAAAATAATCAAATTTTAATGTGGATTAAATTTATTTTTTTTTTAAAAAATAAACCTATTCTTGTATTGATTGACAGGCCAAATTGCCAATTCCTGCATTCCCCTCTTCAGCAGAGCTAGTTCCTGAGCCTCTTGGTCTAGTCCTCATTATTTCCTCTTGGAATTTTCCATTTAGTAAGTTTTTTTATCCTTTAAATTTTAATCTGAAAATTTGTGACGTTCTTACAAGATGACAAATAATCGTTATCACAGTCAAACTTGGCGGAAACAAAAAAAGAAAAGAAAAGAAATTGGTAATTTTAGCAAAAAATTGTTCTAGCACAATTGGTGAAAATTTAATAGAGTTACATATGACTTATAATTACTCCCTCCGTTTAGATTTATTGTCATATTTAAACTTGACACATTTATTAAAAAAATTAATAATGACATAACTATTTTATCATACTATTTTTATTAATTAATATTTAACATTAGGTCTTAAATTTTACTGAGAAATAAATAGTTAATGTCAAAAGTAAAACATGAAAAGAAAATATTAAAAAGGAAAAGTAAAAACTTATTTTTAAAATAATGGTCCAATAAAAATAAATGAAGTAAGTATTACTTAAATATCGATTAGTTTCTAGATATCATCAAGAATTTGAAATTGTATTTTCCTAGGTATAAAAAATATAGTAAATAAAAGAAATAAAAAAAGAAATAGTGGGTTCCTTCGTTTCTATGGTTACTTCTGAAATACACCAATCTGGAATATTAGTACCTGCTCCTCAATCGGAGTGATTAATAATATGATGATATTGGACTATGCATTAAGCGGAGGAAATCTTATTTAAAAAGCATAAAACATAAAGATTAGGTAGGCGCCCAAGTCAATAAATAATATTATATTTTCTCTATTAACTTTTATTTATCTTCTATGTTGAAAATATATGCTTACTTTTATTTGTTTTCCATAAAAATATTAACAAAATTTAAAACATGGTTTATTCTCATTATTCATTATTTACACTTTATAAATTATTTTTTAAATATAATATTAACATCAATAATATATCTATTTAATAAAATATATACTTATATACACATTGGCGCAGTTGTCATCTCATGAAAACAATTAAATGTGAGATTATATGTGTCACCAAACAATAAGTATTGCCGCCTTCAACAGCCAAAAATAAATATATAATTGTTTAATGTCACATCAAAAGTCATCCTTCCCAAAATATCAATTTTTGGTTGATGTTTTGCGTTATCCATTCATTTTATTTGTCCATTATACTATCTCTTTAATTTAATAATAATAATTATTTATTAATAATTTGATATACAAATTAAGAAACAGTAAATAATAAAATAATTTTATCAAATATCCTTTGAATATACTATACATAATATCTTAAAAAATAAAATAAAAATGACTATAATTAATAATAAGGATAAAATTAGAAATTAAGTATAAAATTATCACTCAATTTTATAAAGTAAATAAGTATTATTGAACATTTAATTTTGGCATAATCAACATGTAAAGATGGACAAAGGAAGTTAAAGTAGATGTCTAACAATACTTGTTCACTTTATGAATTCAAAAAAATAATTTTATAATTAGTTCCTAATTCACCCTTGTCATTAATTAAAGTTATTTCCCTATCATATTTTCAAAATATTATATTTATTATATTCAAAAGGTGATTTAATAAAATTATTTTTATTATTTATTATTTCTTAATTCTTGTATCAAGTTAACAGTAAACAACTACTATTGAATCAAAAAAGCACATCTTATTTTGTTTTAATTTTTTTAAAAAAGAAAAATTAGGATAACGAAAAGGCAAATTGGGAGGTAATTATGGGGTGAAATAAGATGAGAACTTAAAGTAGCCAATTACTGAGCTACCAAGATTCTTTTAATACTTCCTTTCATTTTTTTAGTTGTTAAGTGTATTTTCAATAATTAATTTGATCAATTTTTAAAATTAAATTAGATTATAATAATTTAATAGTTTGAGATAAAAATTGTAATATTCAAAAATTATTAGAGATACTATACATTGTAATTTTTTCGCATCATATGATGAAAAATGCATCTTACTTCCTCCGTTTCATATTAAGTTAATTGTTAGCAATTTTTTGATGTTTCAAAATAAGTGAATTGTTCACTTTTCAAGGGATGTGTTGGAATTTTTTTTTTTTTCAATTTTACCCTTCATTAATTAAGTTTCTAAGGTTGAGTTTTGTATGAGAAATAAATGATGCATTAAATGAGTGTATTGAGTTTGAAAAGGGTAAAAATGAAAAAACATGATTAAATTTTGTCTTTATTTCTTTTTCTTAATATGTGTGAAATGACCAAATAATTCACTTTGAAACGTAGGGAGTAAAACATTAGTCAAAATTCATATTATTTTACTCTTAAAAAGAAAATTGTACAACTAAAATACACTGGTGGGAGTGCTTCACCCTTAACTAGAAATCTCGGGTTCTAGTCCTGGGAATGGAAAAAATCCTGTCGGGAGCGTCAACCCCAAATGAGCCCTGCAATGCACGATCCAGATTTAGTAGGAGCTCCACAGGCTCCAGACACCGGGTGGGAAACCAAAAAAAAAAAAAAGAAATCATTAATGCACTAGTGAACTTTACCATTTTACCCTTTATTTATACCAATATACATTAAATTAAGTTAGAAAAAAATCATTAATACACTAATTAATGACAATGATAAAATGGAAACAAAAATTGTTAATTGTATCCTAATTTAGTAAGTATTTATATAATAGGAAGTATGAGATGAATATTTATAGAAAGATATTCATATGATATGTGACCGCGATAGTAATTTCTATGAAAAATAAAATAGCAATTTTCTGCTAAATAAGATAAAGTAAAAGTATGGTTAATTACTGTGATGAAATGATATGTTTGTCCATTGAACATAGGTTTATCATTGGAACCATTAATTGGAGCAATAGCAGCTGGAAATGTGATGGTGTTGAAACCTTCAGAACAGGCTCCTGCTTCTTCATCAGTGTTAGCCAAAACAATTCCCACTTATTTGGACAACAAAGCTATTAAAGTAATTGAAGGTGATTACTTAGTTGGTGACAAACTCTTGCAACAAAAATGGGACAAGATTTTCTTTACAGGTTTCAACTTAACACTCCCCAATTACTTTAGTTGTTATCGTTTAAATATTTTATTTTAGATGATTTCATGTGTGCACTTTTATTTTATAATTTGATATTTATAAATTTATTGACTAAGAGTTTTCATTTAAAACATTTATCACTATCACTTATCACCAACTAAATTAAACTGAACATGATAGCTCATGCTCACATTTAAAATGACCTTACATAGTCATTACTTAAATGTTTGTAATTGATGCAAAATTATTACTTACTTCTTCTTTCTAATAATAGTTTTTCATTTTAACTTAACACTGAAATAAAAAAATAATAAATGATAAGCATAGTTTTACCAAATTATTCTTGAATATACTAAGTATAATGTCTTAAAAAATGTATAGGGATATAACTATAATTAGCAATAAGGATAAATTAGGAACTAAGCATAATCAACTCGTTTGCCAAGTAGAGTCTCACAAAATCTTCCCTCTTTGCCTTCAATTACATTAGAAAATTACTTGTAAACTTTATTATGATCGTCCCTCATTGGTTGTACCCAGATTCCATCATCAACAAGTGTATCCATAGCTTCTTGTACTAATTTCTTCTAGCATATTATTTTTTGATTCCATAAAATGAATAAACATTATTAAATACTTATTTGTAATAAAATGGACGAATAAAAATAAACAAAAAGAGTATAAAAATAAAATTGGACATTTCTATTTAGGATCATGGATTCTGCGCAGTACTTGTTTGTCTAAACTATGTACTAAGGATACAAAAAGGGAAAAATCCCTTATAACCCTAGATATTCTCCATTTGTTTTTCACTAGTCCATATGATGTTTTAAGAATGTTTTTACTGTGTGTCATATTCGTATCCTTTATTACTTTTTTCCGTCTATATTTACTTGGTCCTATTGACTTGATATAGGGATTAATAAATACAATATTTTGAAAAATATAATAGGAATTAATTAATGATAAGGGCAATTAGAAACTAAAGGTAAAATTGTCTCTTGATTCCATAAAGTAAATAAATATTGTTGAATATCTCAAAATAATATATTGAACAAATAAAAGTGGATGATAGGGAATATAATAATATAGGTAGGTTCGAAGTTCAATATGCCTTGCTCCACTGGAGAAAACTTAGGGGTCATTTAGTGTGAAGGATAACTAAAAGTTATCATGGGATAAAAGTTTAGTGGTACTTAAATGGTTGTTTGGTTGCCAAATATGAGATAATTATTCTGGGACTAATAAATGGTATCGGGATAAGTTATCCCTCCTTTTGGGTGGTATAATAATCTCGGAATAACTTATCCCAGGATAAAAAAGGCTAATGACAATAATATCCTTTTACACCCTTTTTATACCTCACTTTGTATATTTACATTATTTTTTAATACAACATATAATAATATTCACAACCTTCACTCCTTATTTTTATAATATCTTTTCATATTTTTCTATTAAAAAATTACACTATATAGTATAATTTTTATTGACTAATTCTTATGTTTTTAATATTTTGAGTTTTCATAAATCTTTTTTAACTTTAACAAACTTAAAAATGCAAGTGTTATTCATAAATTAAATTAAAAAAATTATTTTAAATGCATACAATATTATTATGAAAATGCACACCTAAAAATATTTAACCTAAATAAGATAAATTTTATTTTAAAAAATGAATTTTGAATAACTGTAGTTAGTAAAGAAAATACATTAAAAATCAATAAAGTGAAGGGTATTTATGTAAACAAGCAACATATTCTTAAAATTTATCCAACAACCAAACACTCAATAAGAAATAATCTCAACATACTTATGCTATTATTACTAATCCCAACATAACTTATCCCATCATAATTTATATTCAAACTAAATGATGTCGATAATAATTACAGATACTCATGTAATCTGTAAGGCTGCCAGTAACATATTAAAAATAATTGTATAACATGACGTGTTGTTGATTGACAGAATGAATGTTGAAATCCAATTTGGTTGTATCCCAAATTTTAATATTTATGGTGCGCATAAATAATGATAATATATAATAATTAACACTAGTTTCAGTTTAAAATATGTGTTAAGCATAATGATATATATTGTATATATACTAGCTTAATATATCTCATATAAATGAGTATAATATATATTTCAATGTATACAGATCAATATGTATACTAATATACGTATACATATCATTTTGCCTATACAACTAATAATATATCCCATATTTTTCAATTTGTATGCTGATTATTTCAAATAAATATAAGATATATTTTGATAGAATATCCATTTCGATTGGAGATGTTTTTTTAAAATGAAAATATAGAGATATATGGAGAAAGTAATTAGATAAAATCTTCAAAGAACATTACCAAAAAAAAAAAAAAGAAATCTTTCAAAGAGAAATTTAAAATTTTAAAATTATTGTTAGGAAGTTTTTTTGGATTCTAGATTCAAATTTTATAATCTGAATTCTGAAATATGGGTATAGCCCACCAGCCACTAATATCATAAAATATGGTTGTTTTATGTCATTTGATAGGCCAACTTGTTAAAGTATGGCTGTTTCATGCCCCACATACGTTAAATTGTGTGGGGAGAAGAAGAAATTAATACGCATTTCATATTAGTTGTCTACATTATAATGAATAGTAGTCATAAATTAATTATCAAGTGATAAAATCAACATGGATTTAATTAATTTTTCCCTTTGTTTTTTTTTTTTTTGGAAAATATAAATAATTTTGTAACAATAGCAACAACAAGATCATATTCAGTGAAATTTTATAAATGGAGTTTGAGGAGGACAAAATATACATTAGACCTTATTATCATCTTACAGAGATAGAGAGGTCATTTCCGAAAGACCCTCATCTAAAAAGTATCATTCCAAAAGCAGAAAATACTAGATATGAAATCAAACAACTAGAATAAAAAATAAATGATAATACAAACAATTTTGTAAAGTTTCAAAAAAATTATTATTAAAAGATAAATTAGTAAAATTATCTTCTTTATTTATGATTTGCCAGTGGACCTGTAAAGAAAAAGGACAATCAATATGAAATGAAAAAAGTAATGGTGAAATTAAAAATTAAGGGTGTTCAAAATTTTAATATATATCTCTAAAAAGTTAGTTTTTCAACATAAAACACATAGTATAAATTTTAATATATATAATATAATTTTTTGTATTATAGGGAGTCCAAAAGTGGCTCAAATTGTCATGACAGCTGCAGCAAAGCATTTGACTCCAGTGACCCTGGAATTGGGTGGAAAGTGCCCTACTATTGTTGATTCACTATCCAGTTCTTGGGATAAAAAGGTAAATTCGACTTTCTTTTACTTATCTTTTCTAATGTTGTAACTATTTTCTTTCGAAAGGTTTTTATTATAGTTAAAAAGAGGGACTTTTCATACATAGTCTGTACTTGAAATTTAATATAGTCAAATAGCTATATTTTATATAATTATATACATAAATAACATCGGCTATGTGACTTGAAGGAGAGGTGAGAGGTGAGAGGTGAGCGAGATCTAGAGACGGAAGATAGAGGCGAATTGTATATGTATATATGTCCAATTGTATGTGTATATCTATCAAATAATTGTATATGTGTAATTAATATACATATGTAGTATTTGTATATTTGACTAGCAAGATTAAGAGAGGGAGGAGAGAGGTGAGCGAGAGAGGACAGAGAGCGGAAAAAGGCGAATTGTATATGTATATCTGTCGAATTGACTATGTATGTCTATCAAAATAATTGTAGATGTTCAGCTGGTGTAGATATGTAATTGTATATCTGGCAAGAAATTGCATGGAGAGAGGAGAGAGGAGAGAGGCGAGAGAGAGAAAGAGAGAAGAGAAAAAATAACAATAAACCCCTAACTATAGTTATAAATAGTAATTTTTTCAATTCTATAGTAGAATAATATAAATACATGTCATATATTTGTCTAGTTACGCAATTGTTCCTTTACAAATATTCAGTTTAATATGTTAAATTGAATAATAAATATTTGTATATGAAATTTTAATACCGAATTCTACTTGCTTCTTAATACCTTTAGGGGTCGTTTGGTGTAAGGGATAAATGAAAATAATCCGGGATAAAATTTTACCCCCCCTTAAATGTCCATTTGGTTGGCTTCGAAGGGATAACTTATTCCCGGACTATTTAAGTTATCCCTTCTAAGGGATGGTATTGTCATGGGATAAATTTATAAAATGACAAATGTACCCTTCCCTTTATCACTTTTTATACCTTATTTTGTATATATATTTATATTATTTTTAATACAATATATAATAATATTCAAAACCTTCACGTCTTATTTTTATAATACTTTTTCATATTTTTCTATTAAAAAATTACACTATAAAGTATAATTTTTATTGACTAATTATTACTTTTTTTATTTTTTTGATTTTTCATAAATCCTTTTTACTTTAACAAACTTAAAAATGCAAGTTGTATTTGTAAATTAATTTTTTTAAAAAATTTTATTTTAAATGCATACGATATTATTATGGAAATGCACACCTAAAAATATTTAAGCTAAATACGATGAGAGATTTATTTTAAAAACGAATATTCAATAACTAAAGTTAGCAAAGAAAATACATTAAAAACTAATAAAGTGAAGGATATTTTTGTAAACAAACATAATATTCTTAAAATTTATCTAACACACCAAACAATCAATAAGAAATAACATCAAGATAACTTATCCCATCATTCTAATCCAACATAATTTATCCTATTATAATTTATATCAAACCCAACGGACCCCTTAGATTTATCTTGTGCTAGCTAGTTTTGTCTAATATCTATTTTTATTTATTTGACTTGACATAGATTGCAATAAAAAGAATTCTTGCTGGAAAATTTGGGAGTTGTGCTGGCCAAGCATGTATTGGAATTGATTATATCCTCGTCGACAAGACCTTTGTCAAAGAATTGGTATGTATTAACAATTTTATTAATTATTATATGGATGAAAATTATTTATATTTTTTAATTTTGCTTAAAAAATTAAATCCTCTCTCACCAATGAATAATAGGCATTCTTCCCCTTTTTATCCCATGCGATGTCTATTTTATTTTTGATAATTTTTTTTATTAGAGAAATGCTTGACATTTCAATCTTTCATCTATGTATCTATTCATAGTATAAATATAAATAATATTTATTTATTTTTAATTTAGAAATTTATATGTTTTTACTTAAGTTCATTGATAACATAAGTATAATAATTCTTTTAGAAATTTTTCTCAAAATCTAGTGTTATAATTATTTTATAGAACTTAACAATTCAAAATAAAATAGACATAAAATAATAAATTATTTCTCAATATTTTTTTAATTAGACAAGTAGTGATAAACTTTTATTTTTAATATATAATATACAAATAAAATAGATGGATAAAGTATCAATTACACATTTAAACTTTATAACAGACCGACAAATATTACCAGCTCAAGACATACAGAACCAAATTTAATCCCGATAGGAAAATATACATGCTATTATATGAAAGTTCCACATATTTATTTAAAATTCTTTGTTTTAAATTGTGGATAACATTTTCTTATGCTTATTAAATCAGACTACTAAAAAGATTTCATGAGTAATAATTTTGATAAATATCAATTATTAATAATTCTCATGTTCAATGTTGCATAGGTAGAAATGATTAAAGTTGGCATTCCAAAAATGTTTGGAGAAAATCCAAAAGAATCATATTCAATTTCGAGGATTGTTAACAGAAGTCATTTCTTGAGAATAAAAAATCTCTTGGATGAGCCAATGGTAAAAAGTTCAGTCATATATGGAGGATCATCCGATGAAGATAATCTGTAAGTAATTTTTCGTATTTGATTACGTTGAATATATTATTGTTGATGTTGTGGTGATCATTAGATAGTGTAATTTTGGGTCATTTACGTTTTTGTTCCTAAACTTTGTGTTGCTTTTTAAGTTTTTGCCTTTATCGTGGGGTATAAATTTATATTTCTATTGTTTGAAGGAATAACAAAAACCTTTATAGTATAACATCTTTCACAATTTCGAAAGAGAATCACATCATAATATTTCACAAGTTATGTCATGCAACAACATATTCAGTGGAATCCCACAAGTAGGATCTGGGGAGGGTAAATGTATGCAAACCTTACCACTACCTCATTGAGATAAAGACGCTATTTCTGAGAAACTTGTGTCTCAAAAATCAAGCTCAATAAGCAGAATATACTAGATATGAAAAGAAGGGGAATGAAAAGAAAAAGAGAGAGAAAAGCGACTACTAATGAAAATAAATAATACTATGTAAATATAATAAAAATAGCAAATATAAGACGAATAATAACAATACAGGATATAAAGACAGAACTAATTTTCTACGACCATACTATATCAAAAGGCCAAACAGCAACATAGAATATAAAGACGGATACTATGCCATACAGCTTTAAATAACTTATATTTTGCTGGGCATAAGTTTCATTTCTAACAGTAAAAATTAAAGATTAGTTTATTGAGAAAATAAATCATGCAATTAGATGATCAATTGTTTGTGTTAAAATTGATGATGATATTAAAATATTAATTAGAGGAAGTAATATACTCATGCAGTAGCTGAAAATTTTTCAAAGACAACATTGGAAAGTCATTTTTTAACTTTATTATATGAGAGAAAAAATTATACTTCCTGGATAATAACCAAAACAAACTCCACGATAGAATATTGTCTTTGTAACAAATAACACATATTTAATATAACATTACTACGATAGCGGGGTCAATATTTTTGTCAAGGGTGTTCATACTTTTAAAATATGAGTGAGTACTTTTTGTATCAAGAGTGTTCAACACAATACTTGATATATATCATAATATCTATATCTAATCTATATATTCAAAAAAAATTCGCACGAATGATATTCATTTGACCATCCTTGAATGAACGTTCCTTCGTCCGCCATTACTATCATCTGGTGTTGTTTTACAAGTTGACTGCGATGTTGCATTTAATTTGGATATGTGAATGCAGGTACATTGAGCCCACAGTATTATTGGATCCTCCAATACAAGCTACAATCATGACTGAAGAAATTTTTGGTCCATTGCTCCCTATCATAACAGTGAGATATATATTGTTAAATTATTTTTTAAATATTTAAAATAGGATTCAAGATTCAGCAATTTAAGAAAAATAAAATAAAATAAACTTTTTAAACAAGAAAATTAGAGAATATCTTCCATTATTTCCTTTAATTTTTCACAAATAATCCTTTTTTTAAAACTAAAATTATAAATCGTAAAATCGCGTCTTTTTCCCCCTTAACCATTTAAACTTTAGATCATTTCAACTATCTTTTCAATATAATTTGATTTAAGCCTTATCTTTTCAATATAATTTGATTTAAGCCTTATAGCAACCTTTCATATATAACCTCTGCAGTACAAGTCTAATATTCTTAAAAAGTTAGTTTGATCGGGAAAGATTATGTTGACTTGTTGTATATATTAGTATATCGACTAATTTAACACATCAACTCATAAATTGAACGATATTTTATTTGACAAATGTATATTTTTTAAAATAATTATAAATTATTATGTATGATTCAGTAAAGGTATTACGTAATACTTAAAAAGTATTCAAAAATCTTTTTTCTTTTTTTTTTTTTTGCCTTAAAAGAGTGACACTTGTTCTAATTAAGGTTAATTTTGGTTGTTGTCATTAGTTGGATAAGATCGAGGACAGTATTGAGTTTATCAATGCAAGGCCTAAGCCACTTACTATATATGCCTTTACCAAGAATGAAGGGTTGAAAAGAAAGATTATAAATAGAACATCTTCAGGAAGTGTGATATTCAATGACACTATCATTCAAGTAAGTTTCTTTCCCTTTAATTCACTTTTATTTTTTTCACATTTGAATATGTCTTGATTGTTAAGGTTTTGAACACAATTTTAGTATTATAATATTTGTGTTGTGAAATATCGTCCACAACTCTCGATCACCATCGGTAACCATCTTCGACTTCGTCATCGCCATCACCAACTATCTTTGCCATTGCAAACAGTTAATCATCACGAATAACCACTAGTCTCTATCAAATTTATCACCTCAGATATTATAATTATATTTCACTGTCATCACCACTTCACCACCTCCACCATCACTATATATTACTATCAGTTTACCACAATCATTATTATAATATTCATTGGTGTCATCATCGTTGCCATCACGATTATCCACAACCACATTTACTGCCTTAATTATTACTCACTTCGTCCCATTTTATGTGATACCCTTTCTTTTTTGGTCCGTTCCAAAAAGAATGTCACCTTACTCAAATTAGAAACAATTTACCTTTCAAATTCTCTTTATACCTTTAATGAAATGATTCTCAACCAAACAAATATCTAAGAATGATTTTAGACCACAAGTTTCAAAAGTTTTCCTTTTTTTCTGAAACACCGTACCAAATCAAAGGATGCCACATAAAATGGGATAGAGGGAGTATAATTATATTAACTTTCATCATTACTGTTGCCACCTCTGCTACCACTATCTGCTACTATCAAATTTACCACCTCTATTATTAAAATTATATTCACTGTTATTATCATTGTCATCTCAGCCATCATTATCATCTATTATCAAATTTACCACCTTCATTGTTATAACTTCATTTACTATCATTATCATCGTCACCACCTCTCCACGGGCTTTCCTTTCATATCACAGTCGTAAAGTCTATAAGGATAAAGTATTGGCTACCATCACTCTCTGCTACTACCAAATTTATCACCTCCATTTTATAATTATATTTATCGTTGTCGTTGCCACCTCCAACATTACTATCAGTCATTACCATATTTACCATATCTACTATTATAATTATATTCACTGTTATTATCACCATCCCCACCTCTATAATCACGATCAACCATTATTATCATTAGTTAATTATTATTATTAACTACCTCCACTAGCACAATGAGCATACTCCATCGTAAATTACCACTAACATAATTGTTAACCACTATCATCGATATCATCAACTACTAAAATCAATCAACTTTATTATCACAACTATCATTACCACTACCAACCATCTTACTACTACCAACCATCACTATCTATCATATCGATAAGTACAACATCTCAACTATCACAACTATCACCATCATTATTAGTGATCGCCACCACCATCTTACCTGTAAACTATCTCGGGCTCTCCACCATAAGGTAGGAACACAAATATGTATATATTTTTTTTATCAAATAATGATTATATTCAATTTATATATTTTCTACTATTTAGCTATTTTATTTTGAATTATCTATTAAAACTAAATAAATTATCCGTATTCAAATATGGATAAACAAATAGTCTTAATTACTTTAGTATTAAGTTTTAGAGATAATATTTTAAACATTCAAATATGCATTCAACACTAAATATCTTAATCTTAATACAAATGATAAAAGACATATTTCACACTTTCATCATAGAGAAAAGTTAATTAACTGTTATATAAGAAAGGCAACCCCTCAATCCTTGCTTAATACACTTTATCCCTTAAAACTAATTAAAAAATAATTTAACTGCCAAGGTAAATTTCATGTGTGATTGTCTAATTTTGATTTACCGTAAAAAAGTTAGTTTTCAGCTTTTATCACATAAAAGTCATTCAACTTTAACGTTTATCACACAAAAGTCATCTTTCTATTTTTGTTATACAAAAAGTCATCAACTTTGGCCAAGTTACCTAAACAATAAAATTTACTTGATTTTCATATTTTAAATCCGATATATAACATGGGAGTCCAAAATAAGCAGGGGTAGATCTACGTGGAGCGAGTCGGGTGCTCGAGCACCCATTGATCCCGAAAAGAATTTGGTGTATCTATATAAAAAATATGCAAAAATTGTATAGATATAAAGATACACACCCAGTGAATAAGAAATCCCATGGGTGTTTTGATTCTCGCCGCCCTCCTAAGGCTAGGATCAAATTCCATTGACAACACCGTCTTTTTTTAACCTTAAAATACACCTGCCAGATGAGCACCCACAATCTTTGTATCCTGGATCCACCACCGAAAGTAAGTTAATTATATTTGAGATAATTTTAGAAACCCTCTCAATAATATTTCACTTCATTAATTATCATGTTGACATTGCTAAATATCCTGAATCCACCACTGAAAATAAGGTAATTACATTTGAGATAATTTTAAAAACCCTCTCAATAATATTTCACTTCATTAATTATCATGTTGACATTGCTAAATATATAAATGCAGTATGCAGCTGATACACTTCCATTTGGAGGAGTAGGACAAAGTGGGTTTGGAAGGTACCATGGGAAATTTACATTTGATACATTTAGCCATGAGAAAGCAATTGCAAGAAGGAGCTATCTTACAGACATCTGGTTTAGATATCCTCCATGGAGTGATCATTCACTTCCACTCTTTAAATGTGCTTTTAGATATAATTATCTTAGTTTAGTTCTTATTCTACTAGGACTAAAAAAGACTTGATATACATATATATGTTTGCCCAATTTCACATGTATTTGTTGTTTAATTATTAGTCATACGTCTTGTTTGCTCTATGAACAAAGTTTGGTATGTAATTTTCAATTAAGTGTGTGGTTTGTCCATTTCCATTCAAAACTCACAATGGAATAAAGTTTTATCGTTATTTTCCATTAGTCTTACAACTCTTCGTTGTCAAAATCCCTTAGTAGTTAACACTTATAAATGTTCATGTATTATCTTGATGTCGAATTCTGCTTATGAGTTTTTGAAACGAGAGCTCCTAGAAACAACCTCTTTACATCTGTGAGATAATGGTAAGGTCTGCATACATTCCACCACCACTACACATGTTGCAAACAAGTCTAGTTCAAGCAACTGTGACATAGCAGGGTATTTTACTAGACTCAAAAGGACTTTAGGATGAATTAGATTCTCTTAATCATACCATATCCTGCTCTTGGTTATGTACATGTGAAGGGAAGGCTAAATTAGTAAAATCTCTGGAAGATTAGAAGTTGATTCATTTCTGATGGGTCTTAATGATGTATATATCCACAAGCCAGGGGGAACACATTGATGATGAACTGTTTGCCAAACATTGATCATGCATACTCTCTCCTACTTCAGGATGAGAATTAGAGGCAGACATATGTCAATTCAATTTTCACAACTGAATCTGCAACTTTTATGGCAACAACCCAAGGCAGATTCAATCAAAAGCCTGGAAATCAAATAGTAAGGGATACAAATCCGACATAGAAATATGTCGGAAATACTCGAATGCATGCAAAATCAACATCAAAGATCAAGCCAAGAAAGATCAAATACAATCCAAATGTCAGTTATGCCTACTGTGGAAATACTGGACATATTTATGATGGCTCATTAGTTTTCCAGATGACTGAGAGCTCACAAAAACAAAGAATTATCTAGGTTCAGTTAAGGCAAATGGCGTGGCAGTCAGAGAGGAGTTTCAAGGGCCAAATAATTCATAAGAAAAAACTAATCTCAACAACTTCAGTTCATTCCTGAGCAAAGATCAGTATGCAAATCTTATTGGAGAGATTAATTAAATATCCATGTTAGTTATTAGTTGGTTAGTGTTAGTTGGTTAGTTATTGAGTTAGTTAAGATGTAACTACAATTAGCTGGGGAAGTATCTCATAGTGTGCTGGTACATTGTAATTACCATAGGGATGTATGTGTATATATATCCACACGCACTATACACCTTTACTAATAATTGGGAATACAGAATCAATTTCCCTAAATCCTCTTTTTCAAACCTTTCTCCAAAGCTTCTCCAAACTTGTTCATGGTATCAGAGTGGGCGGATCCAGTGCGCCATTAACGACGGTGCTCCGATAAAGTTTAAGGAAGCTCGAAGGAGATGGAGACCACAGAAGCGAGTCACAATTCGACTGGGAAATCAGTTGAAACACTTGATACGGTAGAGAAGAACAGGAACCATCCCTTATATCTTCATCCATCTGACACGCCTGGGAGTGAACTCACCTCGGTTCAACTCACAGGAACCGAAAATTACTCCCTATGGAGTAGATCGCTACTAATCACACTTCGCGCCAAGAGTAAGCTGGGATTTGTTCTTGGAACATGTAAAAAATTAGATTACAAGCTTGAACTAGAGGAGAAGTGGGCAAAATGTAATGCATTTGTCTTTGCATGGATCATGAACACAGTGTCCAAGGAGCTGTTAAGTGGGATTGTCTATGCCTTACATGCAGCGACGGTTTGGGCCGATTTGAGTGAAAGGTTTAATAAAGTCGATGGATCTCGAAGCTATCAGCTTCATCAGCAAATTCACACCTTAAACAAAGGTAATCGGACTGTTTCAGGCTATTTTACTAAGATGAGACTCTTGTGGGATGAATTCGATGCTCTAGTATCTCCACCTGCTTGTAATTGTGATAGATCTAGGATGTATGTTGATCATATTCAGTACTTGCGTCTGTTTGCCTTTTTGATGGGATTAAATGATGTGTTTAGTCATGCTCGTAGCCAGATACTTATGA
>JAPFFP010000001.1:5952607-5970630 GCA_026153255.1 Solanum medicagineum
AAAAAAATAGCTTAAAAGTCACTTAAGATAACTCAAATCAAACACCCACTAAGTAGTACCTTATTATAGCTTAAAAGAGGTAATATTTTGATTCTTACTAGGTGATACCTGCTCCCTACCATTACTACAAATATCATGTAATTGCTTTGTCTATTTTTATTTGTCTATTATATTAAAAGTATATATTTAATAATATTTATTTATTTTATAAAATCTAAAGATAATTTATACTTAATTTTTAATTTATCATTATCATTAATTATATTTATTATATTCAAAGAATGATTTGTTATTCCTATCATTTATTGTTTTTTAATTCATGTGTCAAATCAATAATGAATAACTATTATTGGACGGAGAAAATAATTTAGCTACGAAGGCTTATGTAGGAGAATATCATCTAGACCTTAATTTTTCCTTTATTATAATTTTGAAATTTATAATCAATTCACTTCTTCATTGACTGTTGGACGATAATTTCACTACTTTTCTTTGCCTTTAATGTATTCCCGTGCCCATGCCTCCAATCCATGCATCCTGCCATTCATTATGTAATAGGAAAAAGATATAAATTTACTTTTAAATTTGTCTTGAAAAATCAGTTACACGTTTAAACTATCATGATGATCTATTACATATTTGTTGAAAGCTTAATTATCACCTCCCTAAGACTATACAACCACTTCTCTAGGAGGCACACACACTCCTACCACATCATAATCACATTTGTGTCACCTAATTTATTTACTTTTGCTTTCTTTTTTTCCGCTTCATCTTCCTCCCTCTTTCCTAGCATCCTTTCTTCATTTCATGATTATTTTTTTTATTCAATTTGATATTTCATATACAACAATGCATCTCCTCTTTAAAAGTGACATTCATCAATAATTAAATCTACTTCAAAGTTTTGTTTTGTTTTTTTTCTACTTCATAAACTTTTATCCAAATAATGGCTTTATTGGAAAAAAACATTTCTTGCAGCCATCTATGAAAAAAAAATTCTAGTCAAACCCAATTGCTTTACTTTTTTTTATCTTTTTTCAATTCTCTTTTTTTTAAAGTGTGGGAACCTTCTAACAAATAATCAAAAATAGCATTGAATATAGTTATTGCACTGTCAACAAATCTATATTTCACAATTTTTATAATATTAGTATTAACTTATTATTGCTAACTCAAATTCTTCTAGTTTATAAAATCTTTCTAAAATGGAAAGAGAGGGAGGGAGGTTCTGAAATAAGAAAAAAATTGTTCAAAGTCAAATAATAAAGATTGATTTTTCTTGTTGGGCCATAAAATTGAGTTTATCATTTGAAGTTGCAGGAAATAAGACAAGAAAGAAAAAGAAAAAGAAGAAAGAGAAAAACAAAACAAAATTTCAGGGAATAAGACAAGGAAGAAAGAGAAAGAAAAGAAAAACAAAGGAAGAGAAAATAAAACAAAACTTCAGAAAAAAAGACGAGGGAGAAAGAGAAAGAAAAGAAAAAAGATGAACGAGAAAATAAAACTCAAAACAAGAAAAACGTAAATTTTAATAGATTAATAGAATACAATAAAAAAGTGATAGTTGTCTGATTTATTTTATTTTTTATTTACTTTATAATTGTTCATACGCTTTTAGAAAGTATAAACACTTTCTTTGCCACATCACCTCTCAAGGAAATGATTAATACACTTTAAACGAGAATAATTGTGCAAAGGATCATCATGATAATTTAAGCGTGTAACTAATTCTTCAAGACAAGCTCAAGGGTGACTTTATGCCATTTTTCCTTATGTAATAGAGTTTAATTTTCTGTAGCGTCAATGTATAGAATATTTTATACCATCAGGTAAAATTGACCCACTATTGCAAGTTACCCATTTTTTCTAAGTTTTCTTTTTTCTTTTTCCTATTTATAACTTTATTTTCTAAAATTTAAAATAACATCATCAACTCATGTAAGCAGGATTCTCAGCCAAAATCTTCTCTCCATATTATCTTTCTTTGCTTGTCTTTCAAACCCCGTATTCATGATTTCTTAATTTGATGATTGAATTTTAAGATTTTAATGGGAATTTTTATGTGATGTTTGCACTTTAAATGCTTCTTCATTTCTTTTTCAAAAGAAAAGGAAAAATTTTAATATCATTTATAAAGTTTCACATATTATGAATTTCGGTGCAAATTTCTTTTTACCTCCAAGATTAATAAGTCAAAGCATGAAAGAATCACTTCTTGCAATTTTAATAATATTTGAGGTGAAGGTGTTTATTAATTATGATGGTTTGGTTGAGAGAGAAATATGGAAAAGTTAGATTTGATTTATATTCTAAAAGAAAATAATAACTAATTTAGTTAGAGTACAATTAAAATTCTAATTTTAATATATGTTTTTAAAATTTTAATTATATAAAATGATAATTATTTAATTTAGCTGATGGTATAAAAGACTTTATACACTACCACTGACAAAATTAAATTCTATATAATATTGGTTGTATAACATACATGAACAAAAATGCTTCATGAAGTCATCAAAACTTAACTATTTCATTTTATTTATGCTAGATTTAGTCAAATTTAGTAGACTCCAATCTCCCAACAGTAAGAATATTTTTCCTGTTTCATTTTATATGATTTTTTTTTGAGTCGTTTTAAAAAATATATCATTTTTATGTTAATGGAAATAATTTAACTTTAAAATTTCTCTGTTAACCTTAATAAAATGGTTTATTGTCACATAAATATTTAAAAATAATTTTTGACCACATATTTTTTCAAAAAATATTTTAAATGTTATGCCAAGTTAAAAGGCGTCACGTAAAATGAGACGCTGAAAAATAGTATTACAAATGTAAGTACCTTGAAAACAGATGTCAAATTGCGGATTACGAACTTTGCATATTCATGCTTTGGATACGTGGAGTCAAATTTAGAGTAATCATTAGTTCCTGCGCTAAACAGCATTGGAGAGGAGTCGTTTTGACTTTTTTCCTCCAAACTTCTTCAAATCTTTGGCCACTTTCTTGAAATATTTTAACTGTGTTTTAAGGTCAATAACCTGCAATTTCAAAAATAAAAGGTCGTTAGTGATGATATATATAGAAGACGACCACATCTACTATGTTAAAAACTTAAAATTGTTATGAAAGACTAAGGTAATACTACACCAAAAATGATCTTCACTACAGTAGCTTAACTGCACCTAATATATTTTCTTTAGAGATAATTACTAGTGACAGCATTCTTTGTAAATGTCAGAAAAGACTTTAACTCTCTTTGTTAATTGTCACTAATAACTGCTTCTATTGTAGTGTAAATGGATTGCGAAATCCCTCAGGTAAGAAGAATTATTTTGTTTATTGACGTATTAACGGGAAAGAGTTGAATACATTTTTTCAAGAACACACAAAATTTAGGCTAATAAGCAAAATTTACATGAATTGTGACACCACAGTTTTATTACTTAGAAATACGAACGGTTTTCTAGTCTAGATCTATAATGGTAGATCCTAATGAATACATCGTGGCAACACTAATCTCTTGGGGGTGACTCTTGATGTTTGAACCAAAGAAATCCTCAGAACTGATAACTAATATTATTGGGGGTACTAGCTAAAAATTGCACGTATTAAGTGATTAGAGAGAAATCATACAAGTGTTCATAGACACATACCAGAGAAATTCAAGTAATTATGTCCAAATAAAGTGACAAAAGTTCTCAGAGTGTGTTTGGTAAAAACATTTTCAAATTTTTTAGTGTTTGATTTGCATAAATGTTTTCCAACCAAAACTCCTTTTCAACCTCACCACCTCAACTTTCCACCCTAACTCAAGTCTCAAGTATCGTTTTTGGTACTAAGCTGAGATTCAACTCCTAATTCTAGATTTGGAACCCAACTCCCAAGTATCAAATTGGGTTGGGGTTGAATTCTGATTTAGGTGTAGGGTCTTGAATCAAGATTCGAGGTCGGATCTCCGTCAAGTGTCAAGGTCGAATTTTGAGTCTGGTATTAGGTGGGCTTCTTAGTCTGATATCAAAGTCAATTTTCATGCTGAGCTAAGTTTGAGTCCTTGGTTAGTTGTCGCATTCGAGTTCAGGTTCTAAATTAGCCATTGGGGTCTGGTATTAGGGTCGAATTCAGATTTGAAAGTTAGTCTCAAGTTGAGTGTAGAGTTCCAATTCAAAAATTGTGTCCAAAGTCGAAAGTCGAAGTTAGAGTTGGGTCGCAATCTGAAAGTCGAGTCCTGAGCCAATGGGTCTTGAATCTGGTGTTGGAGTCAGATCCCAAATTGAGAGTTAGAGTTGACTCCCAAGCTAGGTGCCGGAGTAGGTTTCAAATCGAGTTTTGGGTCAACACTCTAAGTTGAGTCCCAGGTCAAGTTTTGAGTTTGAATTTTGAGTCAACTGTTAAGGTCGTATGTCGAGGTCGATTCTCGATTCAAAATTTGGGTCTCGAATCAAGTGTCAGAGTTAAGTCTCGATTTAAGGGTTGGGTTCTGAGTTGAGAGTTAGGATCAGTATTAATGTTGGATCTTGATTTGGAAGTCAAGTCTTGGCTAAAGAGTCAAGGTTGGATCTCAAGTCAGGTGTTAAGTCTCATATCAGGTGTCAAGATCGAATCCTGAATAAAGAGTCGAGATCGAGTCTCGAGTCAACTGTCGAAGAGGGATTTTAAGTTGAGTTTTCGGTCAAAAGTCGAGGTCGAGTCCCTAGTCAAGTGTCAAATTTTGGTTTTGAATTGATCATTAAGGGCAGTTGTTGGGCAGATCCTAATTCAAAAGTTGAATATTGAGGTTGGGTCTCAATTCAGAAGTCGAGTCTTGGATCCAGAGTCAGAGTCAGGGTAGGATCTTGATTTGGAAGTTAGGTCATGGATCAAGACTCAAGGTTGATTCCTAGGTCAGGGGTCAAATCTCGTATCGAGTGTCCAGGTCATCTCGAATCAAGAGTCGAGATGGAGTCCCAAGTTAGGAGTTGAGGTGGGTGTTGACATCCAATTTTGGCCTAACATTTTTTAAAATTTAATACTTTTGAGTTTTTATTTTTTAATAGTTCAAACTATATTTTTTGTATGTAATTGTAAAATGTTTTATCGATAATTATCTTTATTTTCAAAATATTATGATTTTTATTAGTTTATTTTGAATTTTAAATGTTTTAATTATTAATTATTTATTATTATTTTGTTAAATATAAAATATTATGTTAGTTTTATTAAACTATTATTTTATATTAAGTTATATTTTTTATAAGTCATTGATTATATTTGTTCATATTAAGTTTAGTATTTTTATCATAGTCTAATATTTTATTTTTACATAAATAAAGAATTTGCATACATAGGTAATTAATTAGAGCGTGATTTTGTAAAAAGATTGATTTTTGACTTCCTACATAACTCGTTATTTGTTCTCAAAATAAGAGGTATTGGACAATTGTTTAGATTGTAGGAAAAATTTTCTAAATGCGCAAAACCCTAAAAAAAAATTTCCTCCTAATGATTCTCAACAACCGCCGCCACCCAAAACCCTTATTCCTTTTTTCATGAATTCCTACTGCCAAGATCCACTATCTCTACTGTAATACATCATAAGTTGAAAAGTTGAGATAAGGAAGAAAGAAGAATTTTTTTCAAAAAATAACCTATGGTGAGCCAAGTCTGCCTGGGGAAATGGGTGAAATTTTTTATCGTGGACCTTTGGAAGAAAACAAATTTGGACAGTAGAGTCCCCGCCCCGAACTTAGACCAATTTAGTTCAAATTCTGGCTGGCCCATTTTCTCTCAAAAATGAACTACCATGGATCAGGTCCGTGTCGTGGACCTGAACACCTCTTTTTGTCTGATTTTAATTTTTATTCAAGAATATCATGGAGTTTTTCTACCTCTCCAGCATTACCGCAGACCTAGGCACCTCTTCTTTTTTTTTTTTTCCTTCCTGATTTCAATTTTAATTTGAGTATATCATGGACTTTCCTACCTCTCCAGCACTATATTAAGTCATTTTGGGATACTTTTCTAAGCCTATAACTATCCAAACCAACATAATTTCTTCCATTCTTGTACTATTCATGTGTATAGTCACCTCGGGTCTCTTTGGGTGATTATTGGTTGGCTTATTCGGGAGTTATGTAGATTTCTGAGATAACCGGGAAGTTATATCCTAAAATGATATTTGAGTTAAGTCCTAGTAAACGACCTCGGAATGGAACTCTAACGATTCCATTAGCTTGGGAACGATCGAATTAGGGTAGGAGCATGTCAAGTATAATTATATCGTGGGTTGCAAATTTGGCCGCCGAAATCGATTAATAGTTGATCTATTCAATGCTCTCGGGAATCATTCCCCAAAAGAGAATTTGATCACGTGATCAGCTTTGGAATGCTGATTTTGGTCTGGGTCGGTGCTTAGTTTGATACTAGGGAGATCTATATGTGATTTAACCTCAGGGGCTCTCCGTTAAATGTTGCAAACAAAGAAATAGGACCGTCACTGTATCGTAGGAAGCTCCGTTGGAAATTCTGCCTACACCATTGGATCAGGAACATCGAAACCTATAGGGTTACATAGTTCATTTGTGAAAATCAATGTCCTGACGAGCTCGAAACGATAGAAAAGAGATTGAAGAAAGAAAGGAAAGAGCGAGGGCCAAGTGGCAGGTTTTGGGGCTAACACGTGGCGTAGTCAAGGTATACCACATGTTAGAGACATGTCAGCCAGGCCCTTTTCTTATATATATGTTCTTTTGCAATATATATTATATAAATATTTCCTCTCAATTTTGTACCGCGATTTTAAGCTCATTTTTCATCTGATTTGAGTGATTCAAAAAGCTACGTGACTCGATCTTTTGCAAGGAGCATCATGGCGAAGTTGGATTTGGGATTTGACACATATTTTAAGGTAAATCTCTGCTTTTTCTTTGATGATATATCGAGAATGAGTGAAAAATTTACATTGCAATATCTCGGTCATTTCTCGACGCAATTAAGTGAAATTTGTAACTCAATTACTCTATGTTCTGAGAGGAACGCTATGGTATGCGGGGTGTTAGCTGATTTTGTTTGGTTTTTGAGAATTTTGACCGAGAAAGTTTTGAAAAGAATGTTTTTTCGATAAAGTTTTTGACTTTGTTTTTGGGTCTTTTCTTGGTCTTCTGGGGTCCGTTTTGGGCCAAATTTTTGGTTATGTACTCGGGGTGATATGAGGATCATTTTACAAGGACTGGTTTAGTATTTCAAGCATAGGCCTAGATTTTCCCCATTTTAGTCTTTATTGAGGTAATTTCACCCATTTCTTGAGATTTTACATCCAAACCAGCTGTAATGATCTTGTGACTTATATTTTGATAGCTGAGCAGTATCGGGAGGCAATTCAGAAGGGAAAAGCTTGGTTGGATTGACTCGGAGGAAGATATGTCGGAGTCCAGTAGGCTAGGCTTTCTCTACACCCTACCCTGAGCTGAGATGATTGCATATTTGAGTTGAAATGTGTAGAAATGTATTATTTATAGATTGAGTTGTGGAGTATATATTGTATATGGCTGGATATGATAGGTGTGTTGTTTATATATAATGTTATGGGACGGTACTTGTTGTATTGAGGGTTGTATTGGTTGTAGCTGTAGCTGTTATATTACCTGAGTTCTTACATTATATGAGTATGAAAGGGCATGAAAGGAGTTTGTTAGAGCTGTGAACATGTGACAGGTATGTACACTGAGCTTGACTCTTTCTTGTATATGTGTGTAGTCTGAGGTTATCAGAATATACTAGCTATTGAGATGGACCTGTGATTACATGTTACCCTGTGTGTTGAATCTAGTATGTATATCTAGTTGGTATGTATATGTAGGATGTGGCTGCAATTATCTATATCTTTACTAAGTACTTTTGGTAGAATTCCCTAATTAAACATGATTCTATGTTGCCCTGTGGTTTATATGATCCTATATACTGTTGTTATTTGTCTTGTACTTGTGCCACTAGTTAGTGACTAGAGATACACCATGTTATAGGGACGGTCATAGTTGTACCCCAGAAGGAGCCTTGTGACCTGTAATATGAGATACGTTAACACTGAGCCACTGGTGGGTTAGATATGGGAGTGCGACCCTGTTAGTGAGGTGTAGGTCATATCCTATGGGCGTTCCGGGTGATCTGCGAAGACCCTAGTTATATTGGTTTGTCTTGAGAATTGACATCTAGTTGAGAGGGGCACATTTTCAGTGGGCCGGTACATGGTTGGCTTAGGTGATATTCTTTACGGCTGCTGAGCTACGATATAATTTTGGTGGGTGTCATCCCTCTGATTATCTAGCCTCTTATGCCTTAGCCTTAGGTTATACCGACGCTGCCTTATGAGTTGCTTTACACAGAAAAGGGCCTATAGGGTCGACTATGAGTTAATACCTGGGGAAGGCATGCATACTAACTTGACTTGCATCTGTATGATCGCGCATTGCTTGTTGCTATGGAGATATGCAGACTAGGAGACCATGTATATTAACTATATGTCGTACTATGGCCTAGTTCTAGTATAGACATAACTTTGCAGAGTCTAGTTGTCTTGAATACCTATGATGTACCGTGATTGTCCATGTTTTCTCTGGGCACTAGGGATTGGTGAGATTGTGGTATACTTGGCCTTAGCTAGGCGTGGCTCTATGGTGTTCTGTGATGTATATACTCTCCATGTACTGCTGATAGTTGTTGTGTACCAAATCTTTCTATTCGATTCTGGGGTATATGTTGTATCTAAGAGAGGTGGTGATTGTGATTATTTGGGTTGGATTGAGATTGTGGGATACTTAGGTTGAGAGTGTCATCGCCTATGTTCACTCTGGACACGACGCGATTATCGTCACTTACGTTCACTCTGGGCACGATTTGAATTTGGAGTTCCGAATCTGGATAGATTGGTTGAGTGAGTGATTGATTGATACCCTGAGTCTCAGATGACGTTCCCCGTTGCTATTCGAGCTCTGGCAGCCACGCCCAAGTATCTGAGTTCATGGCTTATGCGCCCCATGTTACGAGTTTCGGTGGTCGCGCCTGAGTGCCGAGAGACGGATACTGATTCTTCGGATCGAGCATCGACTGAGATTTGGGTCGAAGACCCCGATTGATATTTTGGGGGGCTGGGCCCCGTGATTGATATTTTTTAGGGCTGGGTCTCGTGATTGACATCCTGATATAAGACACTATTATTTATGTTAAGGGGATACCTCCCACTGTTATATTGACTGACAGACCATTTGGCCCTCGCTGAGTGCTCGACCAGAGGCGAGGTCAGAGGACTATGAGTCGGGTGCCACGTGTCAGCACAGGGTTGAGGACTCGGTTGACTTGGATTGTTGGGGCGAGACCCGTGATTACTTACTCGTGGATCCACTCATCTATTCACACCCTGAATGTGCTTGGGCTACTTATAGGGGTTCAGGGGGCGTTCAGTCTTAGATACTAGGGCCTTACACCCACGTACAGCTGACCCTTATTCTGATGATGTGGAGATTTGGGCTTTATGATGGTTTTCTAGGATTATGTGTTGGTTCTGAGGGATTCTGTGATGATCCGTCGATTCTATATTGTGCACGAGTGTATCTTCTTTGCTTATGGGGGGCCTAGTTGGGATGCAAGCATAGCGACCAAGCTTTGCACCTGCGTACAACACTATACCTCAGTTGGAGGCAATTGTGGTATTGGCCTACACAGTCTTCGTCAGTCGGTATCAATATGCAGTACTTGAATTTTGAATTTGTTTGAAAATTTTGAATTCCTAATTAGGAAATTTTGAATTTTTTTATGAACCACAAGTACCTTCTACAAGTCATATAATGATCCACGACCTATAGATGTTGTCGTGATTGGTGTCAGTGGTTGGATAAAAAATTTGGGGTCTCAGAACTTTACTTACGACACAACAAGACGAGTCCGTACAAAGGAGTATGAATTATAGTTGGGCTTTGTAGATAGGATAATGATGCGCGAAAATATTTCTAAATATAGAGGCCATGTACTAAGGATATTCTACATCTCGTATGAATAGCATTCCATACGTTAAGAATCGTAGTTGGGTAGAGAGATTTGAAAATTTGACTAAGTATTGGGAGATTCTACAAGAGCTCTTCACAAACCATTGATTGAGGTCGTAAAGTTAAGGTGTGAATTTTGATAGCTAAGATTTTTGTGCACAGGTTCTATGAGGGATAACCACGATCGGTAACGGGATCGATGAATCGTAGAGTTGGTTTTATGAATGAGGTCCTCTAGCATTAAAATTTCTTTATTTTTTACAAATGGTTTTAATGATCCATATAAGGATCTACGAATCATAGAAGGATCTTGTAGACCTTGTCCGACAGAATATCATGAGGAGTATCTTTTACTTTTCCTACCCTTCTACTCCTTAAACTACATCGTTTTGGTCGTATAACTACCCTATAACCGCCCCAACCCTCTTAATTCCAACTCATTCTCACCGAAATCTCAAAGTCAAGTTTTTTTCTCCTCAAGTTCTTATTGATGGTTCAACCTAGGGTTCCAAGTTTCACCTTTCAATTTTCTTTAAGCATTATTATCTAAGGTATGTGGGTGTTCATCCATCGGTCCCTTTCACCCATAGAGACCAAAGAATCTTTCACTTTCCCAATGAATTTCAAGTATGTTTTTGGTGGATTTTCATGATTTGTACAATAGTATATTAATTATGAGTTTTATTATGAATTTTTACTTATTTCAATATGAATTGATGATTAATTACATAAAATTGATGATTTATTTATCAACAAGGATTTTTAGAATTCATGAACATCAATGTGAGTTTCTCCAATTATAATTTTCATTGATGATTTTCATTGTAATTATGCATGATTTCACTGGATTAAATATTTTTAAGTTGATTTGAAACTAAATCCATATAATTTTCCTAGTCTATGTTGAACTATGATCATGAATGACAAAGAACATCACCCAAGTTTCATGAAAATGCTTAATTATGTTTTTTAAAGTCCTCAATAGATGAATTTTGGTGAAAGATTTTCTCACCTAATCATGGATTCTAAATGTGATAAGGGCAAGTCTTGTATTGATGAATCACCAAAGTTTTTAATAAGCTATTCTAGTTGTGATAATCTTAATGAATCGAGTTATGTTATGTACTATTGATTTATAAGTTTTACTATTCCGTTAGGACTTGACAAAGCACTGAGAAGGCATAAGGTGGAGTTCGATCCGAAAGACGTTAGGGTTATCTTCCCAAGAGAAATCCCAATATTAACCTCTTCTCTAAAACTATGTGCAACTATAGATTATCTTATAGGCCTAGATAATGGATCCACATATAGCTCATTGATAATTGATTGTACCATCACAGAGCCTACCTAGGCAAAGTAGTCTTTCCCTTCTTGATGTGGGAGTTACATTGAATTCCTTGTTATAACTTGCATGGTCTTATTATCGGTTAAGGTTGATAACCCCCACAAATGATTATATACTCTTAAGACTTACTATGATTTCGTTGCACTGACCACATACTTTACTTATGCATCATTTCATGTTTTTTTCTTATTTCTTTTTCATTATAGTCTTGCACCTCATGCCTACATTATATGTTGCTTATCTTACTTCATGCGCTACCATATACTTAGTACATTCAAAGTACCAACATATATTTCATTCTTTGATATAATGTAAGGACGAGTGATCACTCTACTTCTCATCCCTCTCATGGATAGATCTCAAGCTTATAGATTAAAGATTGATTGGTGAAACCTCATGTTTCGAGGGTGAGCTTATCATTTTATCTTTGATTGTTCTTTGATTTTCATTGTTATTCTGAGACTATGTCTTCTCTTACTTTTTACTTGAAGGTAAGCTAGGAGCATGTCTTATGTCCCATAGATGTTCTATTAGAGGCATGTTTAAGCGTCATGAAAGTGTAAGTTTGTTTAATTGGACATGCTACTTTTGTTCCTTCATTGTCAAACTTTGTTGAGTTTTACCTTCCACTATAAATTCTATGATTAATTGATGTTTCTCACCTTTTAATGCTCATGATATGTTAAGATGGCTTGATTGGGGTTCTTTTGGGATTTTTGATCATCATGTCACACCTAGGGTCTAGTTTGGATCGTGACAAACTTGGTACGAGAGCCCAAGATTTAAAGTGTTCTTGGAATTCTAACATAGCATGCCATGTAGAATCTTATTCCATAGCTGTTTAGCATATCAGATTTATGAGTGCGAGGTTATGAAGTATTTTAGCAAATCTTCATTTCTTTCATAATCAATATTGTGCGATAAAGTGTATTCTAAGACTTTTTCCTCTTAACACCTTTTTTTGTGATTTTCAGAAGATGTCTCATGATGAGCGCTGATGCAAAAATTATCTAATGCTTATAAGGACCAATCTCCTCAAGCTCTATATGACCCTATTGTCGAGCCCATAATCAATGTAGTATTTTTTACTATCATTGAAATGCTAGCCCAAGTGGTAAGGGCACAAGCCAACCAAGGAGAAGTGATTTCAAATGTAGGAATAGTGACAAAAAGGGTTCAAGACTTCGAGAGAATGAATTCACCCAAGTATCATGGATGAGGATCCACAATAGTTTATTAATAAAATCTATAAGATCTTGGCTATTGTAGGGGGTTTCTTTGAAAGAAAAGCCAGGTTTAGCTGCTTACCAACTCAAAGGTGTCGCTAGGGTGTGGTATGAACAATGAAAAGATGAAAAGGCAAGGGTAGCTTGAGAAGAATTCAAAGGTGCATTTCTTGATTGGTTTTTTTATTTGGATCTCAGGGAAGCCAAAATTCAAGAGTTCATCAATCTTCGTCAAGGAAGCATGAGTGTGAGAGAGTGTGCCCTTAAGTTGACCAAAGTGTCCAAATATGCTCTATTCATGATTTCTGAACCTAGAGTAGAAATGAGTAAAATTATGTTAGATGTCTCAAACTTGGTGTCCAAAGAATGAAAAATAGCCATGTTGATCAAAGATACATACATTTTGAGGCTCATGAACTATCCATAGAAAATTAAAGATTGAGAAGTTGAGGGAGAAGTATAGAGAGTCCAAGAGGACTCGGGTTGATGGTGGTAGATTTTTCTATCAAAGGTTCAAAAATAGTGGAAATAGTAAAGCTCAGAATGGTCAAAGGTATTCCAGTCAAAATTCATCTAATACTTCGACTGTAAGGTTCAACAAAGATAACATATCAAACCCCACATCTCAAGGAGGAGGCACGAATACTCAAACTATTCCCACTTGCAAGAAGTGTGAAAAGACTCACAAGGGAGAGTGCTCAGATGAATCTGATGTGTGCTTTAGATGTGGGAAATCGAGCCATCATGCTAAGGATCGCAAGGCGAAGGTGGTTGACCCAGTCACAGGTTCAGATTCAAACATGTATTGCTTCTGAATCAAATAATGGTGTCAGTGCCATAATAGGTTCTATGCACTCATGCTAGGCAAGATATCGAGGCGTCTCCCGATATGGTTAGGTGTATGTTATGGGGTTTTGACTATGATGCAGATGTTTTACTTGATTGGGTGTCAATTTATCTTTTGTTACTTACTACCTTTTCAGAAGATTTGGTGTGTCTCTCAAAATCTTATTAGAGCCCTTTTCAGTTTATACCCCCCTGGTGATTTATTTCTAACAAAGAAAGTGCCCTTTTTAGTTTATACCTCCCTGGTGACTTAGTTCTAGCAAAGAAAGTATATAGAAGTTATCCTTTGTTAGTCTTGCATAAAGTAATTCCATGGGATCTTATTGAACTTGGAATGATTGATTTTGACGTTATTATTGGCATAGAGTATCTTCATGCTTGCGATGCTTCTATTGTTTGTAGAACTTGAATGGTCAAATTCCACTTTTTCAATGAGCCAACACTAGAGTAGAAGGGCACTAATCTTGTGTTTAAGTGTGTAATTCCTAGAAATGTGAATCCGAGACCAAGGAAATAAGTAAAAAATTTGGATACTGCACTCGAACCACGAGCCCCTTTTAACAGGTCATAGTGTGTTTTATGAAACGTAGAAATTGGATCGTAGATGGGCAGTGAAGTAAAGAAAAGCTTTTTAAGTTAAGAGAGGTTTTACGAGTTGGCTTACAGGTCATATTTTTATTTATGGATCATAATAAGAGGCCATAAATAATGTATGTGGTTTAAGGGCGTGAGCTAATGGGTTCTGGATCTTGGTTTATGAATGGTAGGACCAATCATAATTTTAATTATGGACTATAGAAGGTTCCCATAAAATGAATATCAGAAGGTAGAAAAAGATATATGACCTAGGTTCTACGAGACCTAAAATTTGGGTCATACTTTCATTTATGGCCCATAGATGGGCGTTCATAATTTGGTCCCACCAATTTATGGAAGGACTTTTTGGTAAATTTCTATCTATTTTATTCCTAAATTATGTTGTTTTAAGACTATGTGATCCCTAAAATGTGTCTATGCTATCCTTTTACCCTTCATTTCCAAATCATTCATCCAAAATATTCTAACTCTCTTAAGAACCTCTTCCTCAAATTCAAGAGAAGACCAACCTAGGGTTTCAAGTTTCTCTTCTCAAATCAAGGTTCTTCCATAGATTTTCCACCAAGGTATGTGGATTTCATCCATGGGTTTATTTCAATTATGGAGATCCAAATCATTCTCTACTCCATTCCTTAATTTCAAGTATGCAATTCTTCATGGGTTTTCAAATTATGATTCCAAATGCTTATATTATGAATTTATTGATGTTAGTTAGCCTATATTATTATGAAATAATATTTAATTTCAAAGGAGAGGATGTTATATCTTGAATTCTTATATTATGGAAATTAGGATTTTAGAGATATTTGAAGGCTTTCCTAAATTTAGTTCTAAATTGATGGATTCTACTACCTATATGCATGAAAAATTATAAACTAAGTTATTTTACTAGAAATTCATGAATTTATTTGAGGTTTTCTACAAGCTAATTTTGTGGTCGTGATGACTATGATATGAATTCCTTAAATTATCTTTTAAATTGATGAATCCTACTACTCTTATATGAATAACTAGTAATTTTTATGATTCCATGACTATTTATGATTTTTTTCCCCTTACTTAAGGAATTTTGGGTTATGAAGTTGATGGAAGGTTGTTTGGTTTTATGTAATTCATACTTTTTTATTATTATTGTGTATGAATCAAGTCTTAATCACATGAATTTCATGAAGTGATGTATTGGCTTATGTAACAAACAACAACATTACCCCAATGCCTCAAAGGCTCCCGCCCATTGCGGGGTAAGGGGGGGTCGGATGTATTGGCTTATGTATCTTATTGATTTCAAGTAATGGGTTTGTGAATTGATTTATGGGTTACCTCAAGTATGGATTGTTTGTCATGGATACATATGAGTATGCATATTTTCTTCAAGTTTGAAGTTCTTAAAGCTAAATTTATATGCATTATTACATTGCATTGCATCATGAAACATCACATGACATGACATGCTCCAAGAATGGTATTGAAGTCAAGAATGAAAAAATGATTAAAATGTGAATTCTCTTACCTAAATACGATTATGAGATTATGATAGCCCATTAGTAGAGACATAGACAAGACTTACGAGGTATCCTTATGATGATAATTAATGTTCTAAATACTTATGGGATGAGTTAGTAGAATACCTCTCCATATTAAATGACTCTATGAATCATACTTATGATTATTCCGTGAGTGTTTTACTTAGCACTGAGTGGATATTGGGATGAACGCAGAAGCTCCCTGTTAGAAGAGGCATGAAACCATTAATAGAATTGCATTGCCCCATAACTACATGCCATAGAAATAGGGATTACCTGCTAGTAGAGGTTGGTTTCTAGACCATCCGTTAGCAGAGACATGCTTACAAGTTAGCTTAGCGGACCACTTACGCATCTTAGGAGGTCACCTTGGCAAGTGATCTCCCTTTTCTTCTGGTGTAGGGGAAACAGGGGACTCCATTGTTTAACTCAAATGATTTATATTGGTTAAATATTGCTTTCACATATGTTTATGGTCCCTTGCTACCACTAATGATATTTTTCATAAAGGTACATGATTTTCTCTTCAATATGCAATGTATTCTTCATTATGATTACTAATGTCTCAATCCTAGTAAGATGACCCTTTCCTTAAAGAAATGCATTGTTTTTCTTAAGGTATTACTATTTTACTTGTGCCTAGCAAGGTCTCATTATTCTAAGTTTAAGTGTTTTATCATGCATTCATTTAAGTGTACGTTCCTTACTTTCCACATGGATTATGTTCTATAACTTAATGATGTCTTAAATGTTCATATTATTTGATCACTCATGACATGTACCCCGTTGCATTGCATACCCACATACTAGTACATTCAAAGTACTAACGCATACTTTTGCCTATATGATTGAACCATGTAGGGTACGCTACTCCTCCTCCTCCTCCATATGGCTAGCTTTTAATTGTTGAAAATGAGAGTTGGTGGGTCCTCTAGTTTGGGGATAATATCCTAGTTTCTTTCATGACTGATGTATTAAGACCTTTCTAATACATCATTCCTAAAGCTAAAAAATAATTTCTAATTAAGGGGTGCATCATCATCTAGTGTGTATTAGGAATACTAATTTTGGAGCCCCTAATATAGAGTTGGTTCCCATTTTATATGAATTTCCCAACATTTGTCTGATGACTTGCTTGATATTCCCCTCAAAGAAAATTGATTTTGGTATTAATCTTCCTTTCGATACTTAACCTATCTCTATTCCTCCCTATGGATTGCCCCAACAGAATTTAAAGAGTTGCAGAAACAACTGAAAGATTTGTTGGATAAGGATTTCATAAGGTCAAAATATCTCATCATGGGGTGCTCATGTGTTTGTCAGAAACAATGATGGGTCACTTCGCATGTGTATAGACTACTAACAATTAAATAAGGTTATCAGAGAATAGATTACTTATTTGATCAACTCCAAAGTGCAAGCTACTTCTCCGAAATTGATCTTTGGTCCAGTAATCACCAATTTAGGGTAAGGAGGGTGACATTCCCAATACGGTATTTCAAACAAGGTAAGGTCATTTTGAGTTTTTGGTTATGTTATTTGAGTTGACTACTGTTATTATCTTTATGGACTTGTTGAAATTGGATTTTCAAATCATATTTGGACATGTTCGTTGTGGTGTTTATTGATTCCTGAAGTGAAGAAGAGCATGTGGGTCACCTGAGAATCGTATTGTAAACTTTGAGAGACAAGCAACTATTTTCCAAGTTTAGTACTTGTGAATTTTGCTTTAGATATGTGGTATTTTTTTGGTCACATTGTTTTCAATGATGATATTATGGTTGATTTGAAGGAAACAAAAGCGGTGAAGAATTGACCTAGACCATTGTCTACTTTAGACATTCGTAGTTTATTAGCTTTGGCTGGTATTATAGAAGATTTATATAGAAATTTGCATCCATTGCATAGCCTTTAACCAAACTGTCCCAAAAGAAGGTGAAGTTTCAACGGTCTGATGAGTGTGAAAGATGTTTCCAATCATTAAAGGATTTCCTTATTTCAACTCTTATTTTGACATGCTGGAAGGTTTGAATGGGTTTGTTCTATGTTGTGATGCCTCACGGTTTGGATTGAGTTGTGATTTAATGCAACATGGGAAGGTCATGTATTTGCCTTGAAGATTTGGCAGCAGTTGTATTTGCCTTGAAGATTGACATCGCTGTTGTTATGGGATGCATGTTGATATATTCACCTATCATAAATGCTTGAAATATGTGTTTAGCCAAAGAGACTTGAACCTTAGGCAAAGAAAGTGGCTTGAACTACCACAAGACTGACATAAGTGTGTTATACCATCCGGATAAAGCTAATGTTGCTGCCAATGTACTTAGCCGGATGTCAATGGATATCGTTTCTCATGTAGACGGTGGAAAGAAGGAGTTGGCTAAAGACCGGCTATCGGAATCGAACCGATGACCATCGCATTACAAATGCGATGCTCTAACCTCTGAGCTAAGCGGGCCCACAT
>JAPFFP010000001.1:5970730-6000845 GCA_026153255.1 Solanum medicagineum
CCCTCAAGATATTTACATCAAAACCCTTCGTCAAATCCAACATTAGATCCAAGATTTAGAGCTCAAAACATGCTAAATCAACCATACTTTCATGAACTAAAATCACTGTGCAGTAAATTTCTCATTATACAACCACATGTAAAATCAACTTTAAATCATGCAATATTACTAAAAACGAGGCTTAGGCACAATGGGTGAAAGAACCCAATAGTTCAAAACCATATACCTTAGCTTTGGATGAATTTGGTGAAGATTGGAAATGGAGACTTGAAGCTTGAAGGAGAACCTTAGCTTGGGTGAAGGGTTTGGGACTTGAGTTTGGGGAGTGATATTTGTGTCTAAGTTTTTGAGTGAGTAGTGGGAAATGTTTAGGGTAGTATGTGGGTGAAATATGACTAAGTATAGGTGAAGACACGTATGGGAGTTTTTAGGCCCAAGACTAAAGTCTTGGACCGAAGCTGAAAAACAGAGCTCAAAATTATATAGGGGCGCATCGCGAGGGGGATGCAAAAATCCCTCTGGAAATTGATTCTTGAAATTTCGTAATTGCCAAATCTTTGCTCTTAAATCGGGGTTTGACCTTTTTCCCCCTTATTTGGACCCCCTGAACAAGAATCTGAAGTTGGATTTCTGAAATCACAAATGGATTTAGAGATATAAGGAAATCAAAATTCCGGGCATTTCTAGGCACGTTTTGGGGTCGTTACATTTTCATCCCCAAACGGATGGTCAAACCAAGAGGACTACTCAAACTCTTGAGGATATACTTAGGGCTTGTGTTTTGGAGCTTAAGGGTAGTTGGGATGACATATTTCACTCATTGAGTTTCCTTAGAACAATTGCTACAACTCAAACGTTGGTATGGCTCCCTTTGAAGCTTTATATGGTAGACATTGTAGATCCCCGATTGGGTGGTTTGAAGTGGGGAGATGGCTTTGCTAGGTCCGAATTTGGTCATGGAGACCTTGGAGAAGGTGAGGTTGATTAGGGAGAGACTAAAAACAGCCCAAGTCCTATTCCAATGTGAGGAGAAGTGATCTTGAGTTTGAGGTTGGTAATTGAGTCTACTTGAAGTCTCACCCATAAAGGGTGTTGTCAGGTTTTGCAAGAAGAGGAAATTGAGCTCAAGCTTTGTGGGTCCCTATAAAGTTTTGAGGAGAGTGGATAAAGTGGCATATGAGTTGGAGTTGCCTATGGAGATGAATATGGTTCATCCAGTCTTCCATGTGTCCATGTTGAGAAAGTGTGTAGGTGACCCAAGTGCTATAGTGCCCTTGGATGTTGTGAATGTCATAGGAGATAATTTGACCTACGATAAGGTCCCAGTGGAAATTTTGGATAGACAAGTGAAGAGATTGAGAAACAAAGATGTAGCTTTCGTCAAGGTCCTTTGTAGGAACCAACAAGTTGAAAGTGACATATGGGAAAGCGATGCAAATATGAAAAGCGATACCCATATCTCTTACACTCTACTCAAGCCTAAGTTTTAATTTAAGTCCCATATAAGATTTCAAGTTGTAAGTTTCAGCCCTCATGTCATTTTTCATGCATTCATATTCATGGGAACAAGTTTATCGTGATTTTTGACATTCATGTTGAGATTTTTGAAAAATGATAGTTAAGTGCATTTGTTGCATTCATGCCAGGCTGATATCATCATAATTACTTCTCTTATGCATGTTTCTTTGACATTCAGGGACGAATGTTCCCAAGGGGAAGATATTGAAACGCCCCAAAATGTGCTTTGAAAATGCCCATAATCGTAATTTCTATATATCTAAAAATTTGTGCGTGATATCGAAAATCCGACTTCATATTCTCGATCAAGGGGAAAAATTGACTAGGAAATGACTATAAGTCAGATTTTAGAGGACCTTTAGCGAAAATTAATTTTCACTAATTTTTGTAAAATAGTGTGCATCCGCGACCAGGCCGCGATGCAGACTGGGTGAGGATTAGTGTTATTTCTTCCTCCGCAATGGGTCCACGTCGCGGACCAGTACAAGTTTTTCCTCAATTTTTCTGTGTCGGCCAAGGGCATTGGGGTCATAGCCCCATGCCCACTTATGCGTGAAAACACCCATACTTAGCCATTTTTCAATTCTATATCACTCAAAACCTCACAAAAACCTCTCAAAGACTTAACCAAATATCTCATTCAAATTTCAAGGATTTCAAGCTTAACTTTGGAAGTAAGGATACTCTTCAAGCTCTAGATTCTCTTCAAGCTTATCTCAAGAAAACCCAAGTTTGAGGTATGTGGGTTTCATCCATTGGGTCCTTTCACCCATGGAGCCTAATCTTCTTTTTCATGAAATTTGTATGTTTTCAAGTTGTATTACTTATGGGGTATCTCTTATTATGAAATGTGAGCATGGTTTATGTAGGATGTTTTTATCAACTATTGCTTATTACTCATGAATATCTATTTTAAGTTTACACTGTAAGTTGATCTTTTGTCTATTGAGACTATGCATGGTTTGAGCTATGAAACTATGACCTATTATGAGTTTTGATGATGGATTTCAAGGTACCCTACATGAGGGTTTTACTACATGTTGGGTGGGTTGATTTGCATTAAATTTACTCATCCTATTTCACTCTCAAGTTATTGATGTTCCATTTCATGACTTACAAGTCAAAGTGACTATATGATGATTAAGGATTTTCAAGTATGTATTGAATTCATAAAAGTAACTATGATGTTACAAGTATCAATTTAAGCCCTATTTCAAGATTTTTACCTCTTGTGAGCCATTCATGTTAAAGCAAGGGTTCATCTATGATTATGATCTATTCCCATGTTTCAAGTTAGGCTCACCATTAGAGGTCAAGCAAGTATATGAGCTACTCAAGTCATGTTCTTAAAAGCTATTCATGTTATGATTAAAGTATGATTATTTCAAGTATTCCGTAGGATTATACTTAACACCGATAGGTTGGATGTCGGCATGGACTATCTTCAAGGGTCCATACTCCTTTCCTCAAACTATGTGCCAACATAGGATTATACTTTACCCTTGCTATACTAGTGGATTCATTTAGTGCACTTTATCATGATATCCACTCCAAAATTGGACGGGTTCCAATAAGGAGGGTTATTTCTCCATAATGGGACAGTATCCCGTAAGATGAAGTATGGTTTATCTTGGCATGTAGACCACCTCTTTATCGATGAGGGGTAATCGTCGGGATTCCATGTTGTAGCTCGCTTGGCCTTACTTTTGTCGGTTAGGGTCTCTTCCTACAAATGTATTATGTCATATGCAAGTTGAATGATTCACAAGCATGTTTTACTTCAAGCATTGATCATGCATGCCATATTGAGATTACACTTATCTATTGCGTCTTATTATGCATTTTGACTATATTGGCTTATGTCTTGTTGCATTGCATCCTACATACTTAGTATATTCAAACATACTAACACATACTCTATTCCTACATGATATTACCATGTATGGACCGGAGCACCATTTAATCATCCTCCACGTGGCTAGTATGATCCTTTGAATCAAGCTTTGGGGAGTCCTCAAGTCCGAGGACACTATCTTTATTACTCTTGTTATTTTGAGACTTCTTTATGTCGAACATTTGTTACTATGAGGGTGAGCCCGGAAAGTGTCTTGGCTCAGCTCTATTCCATATTAGAGGTGTTCTTGAATATTATGATGTACTTATGCTTGAATTTGACTCTTTGATGCTTTAATGATTATCAAAGACTACCCTTAGTCCTGCTTCCCTTTTTATTATATCTCTTGATGTTTTTTACTTTGTTTTTGCGACCAAGGATGTGTAATTGATATGCTAAGAGGCTTGTTCGGGTTCCTTCGGGTTTCCATTCGTCGTGTCATGTCTAGGCCCTAGGCTTGGGCCGTGACAGTTTCTCCCACACTTTTGGCACTGTCACAACCCAAGCCTAGGGCCTAGACGTGACATGGCGAGTGGGGAACCCAAATGACCCCAAACAAGCCTCTTAACATATCATCACACATCCTTGGTCCCGGAAGCAAGTAAATGGCATTAATAGATTAGAAATAAGGACAAAGAGGCTAAGGGAAAACTTTCATAACATAAACATCAAGAACAAGAGAGTCGAGGCTCATAACATAATTACATAACTTGTCCAACAACACCTCTAAACATGTAACTTAGTAGGGGCAAAGACAAGCAATCGGGCTCACCCTCATGATCAAAGTATACAATAAAGAAAGAGAGTCATAATACATAGCATAAGAACATAGACCGATGTCCCCAGAATGGAGCACTCACCGACTAGCTTAAGAGAAATCATACTAGCCACGTGGAGGAGGATGATCAAGTGGGGCTACGGTCCCTACATGGTAACATCATGTAGGCATAGAGTATTAGTTAGTACATTTGAATCTTCTAAGTACGTAGGATGCAATGCAACATGAGATAGGCAACATAGTCAAAATGCACAATGATAAGTAATAAATAGCATAATAACAATATGACATGTACGAATGATGCTTAAGCAAAACATACTTACATAAAATATAATACATGTGTAAGAAGAAACCATCTTTATAGAACTCATAGTTTACCAAGGTACAAACACCTTGATTGGTTGGTGGATCGTCGCACCCTATCACCCCTGGTGATTGAGGTACTAACCCCTCAACTCGGTTATCAAGGTACTAAACCCTTGATTAGTTGGTGGATCGTCACATATTACCACCCCTAGTAATTGAGGTACAAACCCCTTAACCTGGTTATCAAGGTATAAACCTCTTGATTGGTTATCAAGGTACAAACCCCTCAACAAGGGTACTCGGGCTCTTAACCCCCCGAGTAGGGCATGGTCAATTTCCAACACTATATAGGAGAATATCATATACATACATTCCATTCATCATCATAAAGTCATTCAACTCATAAGACATGCATTGGACTTTAAATTCCTCAAGAAACCATAACTGGACATTTTATAAAATACTTGACGGATATGTAGAGCTAGTGTAAAATCATATAATTTTGGGGATGAAATCATGCAAGAAAATCCAATGTAAAACCATCTATCAATACTTAGTAACACCCTCAAGCAATATACACCAAAACTTTTCATCAAATCCCATAATAGATCTTAGATTCATAGCTCAAAACATGCTAAATTAGTCACAATTTCATGAAACCCCAACATAGTTCATAGTCAAATTCATAGCAAGTAAGACCCATAAGTAAATCAACTTAAAATCTTGTAGTTTAAGTAAAAAGGAAGCTTAGGCTTCATGGGTGAAAGGAACCCATGAATGAAACCCACATACCTTGACTTTGGAGAATTCCTTGGTGAAGATTTATATGGAGACTTGAAGCTTGAGTGAAATCCTTAAGATCTGGAAGAAATTTGGGCACTTGATTTTGAGTGAAATAATAGTCTAAGTGTTTGAGTGAGTATTGGAGAATGTCTTGAATGATATGAGGGTGAAATATGACTAAGTATAGTTATTTTCACATATGGGAACACTTAGGCCCAAGAACTAAAAGTCTTGGACCGAACAAAAAAAAACTTCACCAAAAATACATACTGGCGCGCCCCAGCCGTGTCGTTGAGGGCGCGCAGTGCTCATTGGAATTCGATTTTAAAAAAATAAATTTTCCTATACGGTCTCTCTAAAATCGAGGTTAGACCCATTGTCCACTTAATTTTTCCCCCTGATCATGAATATGAAGTCGCATTTTCGAAATAATGCATGAATTTTGAGATATATGGAAATTATGATTCTGAGCACTTCTGAAGCACATTTTTGGGCACTTTTTGGGGTTGTTTCAAGCACTTAGGATGGGTCATCCCACCATTGCCATCTTGGAATCTTGGGTTGGACACCACATCATTAGCAAATCTCTTGTTAAGAGCATAGGAAGACCCTTGGCCTTGAAACTTGTGACCTTAATGAAAACAGCCACCCTTAGGACCTTGGAAAGCACCTTCAAATCGAGCCCTCTTGGAGTCCTCACTTTTTCTCTTTCTAAGCTTTTTCTCATCAAGTTGTTCTTCATATGTCATGAACCGAGACAAATCCATATCACTCACTAGCATGGTGGTACAACACTCTTCATTAACCAAGTCGGACACTCTCGACACAAATTTGTTCATTCTAGCTCTAGGGTCGGCAGTCAAATGTGGAGCATATTTGGAAAGCTTGTCGAACTTGAGGGCATACTCCCTCACACTCATGGAACCTTGCATGAGATTCAAAAACTCCATCATCTTAGCCTCTCTTAACTCGATAGAAAAGAACCGGTTGAGGAAGGTGACTTTGAAATCCTCCCAACAAAATAACATCATCATCTCTCCTCTCCAATTTCCATTGAATAAACCAAATTTGGGCCACACCTTTGAGTTGGTAGGCCAATAATTCTACTTTCTCCTCCGAATTGAACCCCATGATAGATAGTACCTTATACACCTTATTGATGAACTCTTGAGGATCTTTCTCTGCCTTGGACCCATGAAAATTCGGAGGGTTCATTCTTGTGAAATCACTCACCCTTGAGGCCAGAGTAGGAGCATGAAGGACTTGGGACACTTGGTTTATTTAGTTGGTCATAGCACGGGCCAACATTGTGATGGCATCCGGAAAATCATGGGCTATCCCTCCATCTTGAGAAGCTTGAGGAGCGGGAGGGGCTAGTTGCTCCTTAGGTGTGCAAACTCTCCTTAGTATTCCTCATGGTAGCGGCATGATCTAAAAGAGCAAAGAACATTCCTTAGGGGGAAACCCTTATCTTTACATCTAAAGCACGACATGGATCATAAAGAAATGGAATATTTCCTAAAATGCCTCATAACCTCATATTCATAGTTGTGGCGCACTTCACCACCATGAATAAGACTCTAATCGACATGGTGTGCCGGATTTTCAAGGACCATTAATGACCTAGTGCTCTGGCACCAAGCTTGTCACGACTCAAGCCTAGGGCCTTGACGTGACATTGCGAATGAGGAACCTGAAAGAACCCCAAACAAGCCTCTTAGCATATCATTCACACATCCTTGGTCGGGGAAGCAACGTAAACATCAACAAGTAATAGAATTAAAAAGGGAAGTGGGACTAAAGGAAGTCTTTCATAAACATACAAACATAAGAAGAGTCACACTCATAAGCATATACACATTTACTATCCAATGACACCTCCACTTTAGAATGGAGCAGGGGCCAAGACACTTCCCAAGCTCACTCTCATGATAATAAGCCTCCAACATAAGGAACAAGTCTCATCATGAAATAAAATAGATATTGCTCTTGGAGTTGAGGACTCACCAAAAGATTTCTTGGAGAATCGAACTAGCCACGTGGAGGAGGATGATCAAAAGGAGCTCCGATCCCTACATGGTAATATCATGTAGGCATAAAGTATGCGTTAGCATGTTTTAATGTATTAAGTATGCTGGGTGCAATACAACAAGGACATAAGCCGATATAATAAGAAGCATAATCATAATCAATGGATATATATTCTCAATATGACATGCATGATCAATGCTTGTAATAAAACATGCTTATAAGACATTCAACTTTGTATAATATATCATACATATGTGGGAAGAGACCTCAACCGACATAGGCCAAGCAGCTACAACTTAGACTCCTGGGCATGACACCCCCTTGGTTCAGGTGACCAAGCATGACACCCCCCGACGAAGTGTGGTCTACTTGCCAAGGCAAACCAAACATGATAAGATGAACTAGATGGATCCACTAATATAGCAAGGGCATAATATATAATTCTATGGTGGCACATAATTTAGAGACTAAAGACTTTATATAAGGACCCCTTGAGTCGAGCCCCCATCTTAAGCCTCAATCAGTGCTAAGTCAAATCCCACGGAATACTTGAAACAATCATACTTTAATTATAACGTGAATAACTTGTAAAAAATATGATAACATGACTTGAGTAGCTCATAAACATACTTGATCTCTAGTAGTGAGCCTAACTTGAACATGAGAGTAGCTAATAATTATACATGATCCTTTGCTTTAACATTAATGGTTCACAAGAGATAAAAATCTTGAGATAGGTCTCAACTTGATACTTATAAAATCATAGGTACTTTTTATGAATTCAATACATGCTTGAAAGCCCTTAATCATCATGAAGTCACTTGACTTGTAAATCATGTAATAGATCATCAATAACTTGAAGATTCTTGTCATGTCATTTTATCAAAGACATGGTGGGTTCATGATACTTGTTCAAAATCATGCAATTTAAGACTAAAATAAGATGAGTAAACTCAATGCAAATCAACTCACCAATATTGTGGCAAAATCCTCATTTAGGGTATCTTGAAATCCATCACAAAAGTTCGTAATAGTTCATTGTTTCATATCTCAAATCATGCATAGTCTCAATAGACAAACATTAATTCATGGAATAAGTTTGAAATAGATATTCATGCATAATCCATCAATACTTGATAAAACCCCAAAATAATTTATTTTCATAATTCATAATAAGAGATACCATAAGTAATACAACTTGAAATCATCCAATTTTCATAAAAAGATAAGGTTGGGCTCCATGGGTGAAAGGACCCATGGATGAAGACCCACATACCTTAAACCTTGAATCCTTTGAGATGAACTTGAAGGAGACATGAAGCTTGAGATGGGTTCTAGAGTTCCAAAATTGAACTTGAAATCCTTGAATTTGAATGAGAAATTTGATAAAGTCTTGGAGAGGTTTTAGAGAGGTTTTTGTGAGTTATAGAGTTGAAAAAAGGCTAAGCATGGAAGATTTCGCGTTTAAATGGGCATGGGGCTATTACTCTAATGTCCTTAGATGAAATAAGAAAAGCGAGGAAAATATTACACTGGTCCGCGCCCCAGGCGCGATGCGGACCAGATGAGAAGTTCAAACAACACTAGTTTGCGTCTCAGGCGCGTCGCGGCCTGGGCGGAGATAGAACTGGAAATCGAAAATTACCAAAAGTTATTTTTTGCTACAATCTGGGTTATACCCATTTTACCCTCAAGTTTGCCCCCTGATCGAGAATATGAAGTTTGATTTTCAAAATCACACATGAATTTTGAGATATGTAGAAATTGCGATAATGGAGCATTCCGAAGCACTTCAGAGGTGTTTCATATAAGACTTTGAAGGCAAGCCTTTATACTCACAGGTCGCACGAACCATTTGCCATATGAATTGTGTGTGCTAAGTTGATGTAAATATTGATTTTGGTCTTGTCCGTTCTGTGCAAAGTAAGAGATAAAAGATATTTTGGGATCGTGGGTCGCCCATATGGACCGGCCCAATCTAATGTTAACCCGACTCGTGTATTTTATTTTAATATGTGGTGGTGCAGTTAACTATCCAACCTTATCCTAAAAGGATATGGACAGTTATTGTCCATTAAGGAGGATGATTGTAAGCGGCCAACCACTTCCCTATTTTAAGGGAGAGTACTTGACTCGTAAAGGGTAAGAAAGAAGAAAGACTGCAAAGTAAAAATATCAGTAAAGGTTTTGAAAATAATCTGACTTCAAAAACTACCGAAAAATTGAATTGCAAAAAGGAGTAAAGGATTGAGAATCCTTTGTTCATCAAATCACACAAAGGCACTTGGTTTATGAACAATCCGTGTTCCTAGAGAAACGGAACGAGATCTGGGGCTGAATCTATTGGTGGCATAACAACATTTGCAGTGTCAAGGAAAAAGGTACGACCCGGTATTCTTGCCCCGTTAATTTTTCCTTACATGCATAATTAAATTATTTTATTTGTTACTAGAACAGAATTTTCATGTAACTCTTCTCTTAAAACATGTAATTGTATCTCATGATTTTAAATTATAGTTTTGAATCAATGTTTGGATATGTGATTCAAACTATGATTTCAAATAATAATTTGATATTCCAAATTTTCAAAAATCATAATTTGGGATTCCAAATCATGGCCATATTTTTTTTTTCAAATGAAAAATTTAACCCATAAGTTTATATTTTATATAAAAAAAAGCAAAAAAGTAAAAAAGTTCCATTATTTTGAAATTTTTGCAGAAAAAAGAAAAACTCATTCTCAATGTGAATAAATTATATCATGTGAAAGAATTATATTAAAAAATAAATAGTTACTAAAATTATTAAAGTAGCCCTTTGTTTGAGTATTTTATTACTTGCACGTCGAACAATAGTCGAATAAGCAAGATAAATGAACCGAAAGGAGGACATGGTGGATCAGGAAATTGCTACATGTATTATAGTATTACTTTTCTAGTGGAAGCATGCATTAACAGTAGCATACTTAGTTGTAGTTAAATTGAGTTTTGACATAATTAAATTTCATAAAAAAACAGAGTAGCTGGCTTTCAATGTCGATCCACATTTAAATTCTTATCATGATTTATATCTAAAAAACTTGGAATCTTTGAAAATAAAACCTACTAAGTAGTCCATACCTAAAATAATTTGGACTTTTTGAGAAAAATAGTTTTGAAAAATAGACCATTTATGAAAAGATTTCTTCCAACACCCAGAAACATCTCCAATGAAGTGGATCTTAGTCCACTTGTTTCTATTAAGTATGACTATTGCTATTAGGTTTTGTTGCAACTTATACGCTTTTCTCAAAATTTTTATAATTCATATTTCAAAGTTAATGCAAGTCAATTGATTGACCTTTAGCCTTTGTTGTGATAGTATATTTATTTTGACTATTAGAGTAAATTAGGTTTATAATGTAGATTAAACTACATATATATTTATTCTAAAATAAGGTTACTGACTCTCAAACTCATTCATTTCTCTGACCTTGTTTTGACTCATTGTACAATGTAGATAGTTTGGAGATCAATATAAAAAAGGCATTTGAATTAAGCTCTAGTCACGATTTTCGAATAGATGCTCATTTACCTTTCAAATTAGCTTGTGTGTAAAGGACAGGGTGGAAAACGCAAGTTCATGCACCTTAATAAAGTTTATTTATTTAATAACAATGTAATTAATATCAAGCAACCTAGATCAATCTCTCAATTAATAATTTAATCCAAGACTGAAATATTGTAATAGTAATCCAGTGTTATAAGCTTCCTTTGTTGACAAGAAAATGCACACGATGGTCAACCACAAAAAGATGTCTTTGACTTTGTAGATAGGTTAATTTTTAGAGAGTTGAATCCTTATATCAGTATATATATAAAAAAAAAGTAGTCGGAAAATAAAAATAAAATTAAATAGTGTCTGCTTAGGTGTCGCTAATATTTAATTGAATTATAAAATCTCAACATGAAAATGAAAGAATAATTTTTTGAAGGCTCAGAGTGAAGCAGCGTTAGTTTAAAATAGAAAAAAATTGGCACAAGCAGAAATTATGATAAATAAAGTGTTGGGGCTTTTGGCAACCTGATGTCTCATGTTTGAAGAGCAAAGATGAATAAAAAAAAAACTAAAAGAAAGTTTAAAGTATTAGTATGTGTTCCTATTAGGACAGGCTTGTTCAGTTCATATTGGACAATATTTTCTTTGCTAATGGAGTACTAATATTTAACTGTTACGTTCTTAGAACTTTTGTATCACGCACGCTTGCTGCCTTTTAGGTAACTTGTTACTCTATAAATTAAAAGAAAACAGTTAAAAAAGCTTTTAAACTATGTAAATTGAATAAAAATATCTTTTGTTTATAATTTGGTCTAAAGATGTACTTGCCCTCAATATTTTGATTCAAAAATATCTTTTCTAATAATACTTTTTTATTAGCAAATATTTATCCTACTTCAATTCGAAAAAAATTTATAATGTAACAATATTTTTTATTTTATTATAATTATTTTTATCATTATCTAAACACAAACTAATGATGAGTTTACTATGATTTTATATTTATGATATAGGCTATTTGTTATAAGCATATAATGTTCTACTTTTAATTGATAAAATAAGATTAAGAAAAAAAATATTTTTCTACAATTTTATTAGTTAAAGCAATTTTAAAAGAAACACAACAAGAAAAGTGTTCTTTAAAAGTAATGTTTCTATTAGGAACACGATATGTTTAAAAAGGACAAAATATATTTATTTTAAAAAGGACATATTTGACCCATTTAGAACAAAATAAGTGCATTTTGGATCAAAATATCAATAGTAAGAATATTTTTTTATCAAAGTATTGACGACAAAGATATTTTGTTCTTTTGACATACTTAGAGGGCATTTCGACCCTTTTTCCTAAATTAAACCAATACATCTAATTACTTTTATATGTTCTTTTTTTGTGATCTCATATGTTTTGGAGTTTCCACTGATCGAGTGAGAGTTGTATAATTTTATTATGCAAATAAAATAGACAAGCATGCAAGAACTCGAAGAGTTATTTAAATAATTTTTAAGTAATAGATTTTAATTTGTTTAAAATTTACTAAATCTCTTAATTTTATAGAAGTGATTATATCGATCAATCAAATTAAACAATGATTTTTAGGTCGCTTTGGTATGCAAGAATATATTGTGCCATTTTATGGCGTTTAGACTGCTAAACATATTCTTCACCAGAAAGGAGAGCTGATTTTCCTTACTTTTGATCAAAAGTCATTTTTACTAACAATTATCTCAAGTCTTAACTCTTTACTTTGTAACTCTACTTTAATAAATATTTAACCATTATTATCAATCTTCAATACTCAAAATTTTCGGCAAATTCTATCATTTGCTCTTGAAATAATTCTGTTAAATTTTGATACTTTATTCAAGGACATATAGATAGAGATGATAAAAAAATTGAATTGTGATGTACTAAATTACTTAATAATCATGTTTTCTATAATGTAAATAGGGTCAAAGGATCATAAAGAAAAAAAAACGAATAACTTGACCTATTATCCACTGCAGATATTTAGCAATGTCATAAAAAGTGATTAATAATTATATTTCTGAATTTCAGAGTTATTGACTACAAAATTGTAAAATAATTTCATAGTTATTAATTTTGAGTAATGCAAAGAATATGAAATAAAATACGTTACAAAGGAAAAAAGTTTTTCATTCCAAAACAAGTGGAAGAGATTTGAAGAAAGTGATGTAATGGCCTTTATTGTCATTAAACATTCACAATACGTTTCTTCAAATTTGAGATTTTCTTTACAATAACTCCCCTTGTAAATTCTATATAAGAAGTGCGGTGAACACAAAATATACACCAATAAAAAAAGAGAAAGAAAAATAATAACTACATTCTTCTTCTTAACATTCTTTTTGGGCAATTGGTTGTTGGGCAATCTCCAAACTTTCAGCCACAAGTGCACATGTTTGAGAGTAGCCGTGGAATCTTGGGGAGCGACCCGCTAGAGCGATTTGCACCAAAGTCGAGCCGAAATCACTTTCAAGGCAGTGCCTTGCCCACGACACAGTGTTTGTGATAAGTTATTTAATTCTAGTCCAATATCAATATTATAGTACTTTTTCCAATAATTTGAAAGCGATTTCCTTATATACACATTGATGAATGACTATTTCTTTGAACAAAACTTTTCCTAATTTGTCAAAGCTTGAGACAAATCTGGTGGCTAATAAGACAGATTGGGTGTTAGACACAAGTGCTTCAAGACATCCTTGTGCCAACAAAGAGTTATTCTATGAACTTGGGGAGCCCAATAATGATGAATGTATTTATATGGGCAACTCCACTACTGCAGGAATTATGGATAAAGGAAAAATTTTACTTAAATTATCTTTTGGAAAAGCTTTAGCCTTGAACAATGTTTTGTACGTACCCTCCCTTTATAGAAACTTAGTTTCCGGAGCACTTCTCAACAAAACAGGCCTTAAACTTGTTTTTGAAGGTGATAAAATAATTATTTCTCATGGAGGAGACTTTGTTGGGAAGGGAAATCTCAGTGGAGGTCTCTATGTACTAAATATTGTTCAAGAGATTGTCAATAATGCAAGTATTTTCAATTTTACTTTATTGCCGAGTCTATTTGTGGGATGGTAGATTAGGTCATGTTAATATTGCTTCTATTAAAAGTCTTAGAAAAATAAAATTAATTCCTATGATAAAAATTGATGATTTTTCTAAATGTCCTCTGTGTGTAGAAGCAAAGCATGCCAAGAAACCTTTCAAACCTGTTATTGATCGAAAGACTAAATTACTTGAACTAGTAGATTCAAACTTAGCCGATTTCAAGAGTAATGTTAGAAAAGGTGGAAAGAAGTATTATATTATCTTTGTTGATGATTTTTTCTTAAGTCTAAAGATGAGGCTGAAAGTATGTTCATGAAATTCAAAGCAAAAGTGGAAAATCAATTAGGTAGGAAGATCAAGAGATTTACATTTGATAGAGGTGGTGACTATAGTACCAAAATTCTAGAGGATTTTTGTGAGAAAAATGGTATTTTACATGTATTTAGTGCTCCTTATACTCCCCAACAAAATGGTGTAACCGAACAAAAAAATAGAACCCTTAAGGAAATGATGAACTCTACGCTTTTAAATTCGGGTCTATCTAATAATATGTGGGGGGAAATTGTCTTGTCTGCACGTTATATTGTTTATAGAGCCACTCATAAGAAGTTAGAATAGACCTCATATGAATTGTGGAAAGCATATGCCCCTAACTTGATATTTTTAAAGGTGTAGGGGGTGTTTGGCTAAGGTTGGTTTACCAAATTTTAAACGACCAAATGTAGGTTCTAAGACTTAGGACACTGTCTTTATTGGCTATGCTCAAAATAGTGTTGCTTATAGATTTATGTCTTTAAATGACCAATCTATTTGTGAATCTAGAGATGCAGAATTTTTTGAGCACATTTTTCCTTTGAAAAGTAATGTGTTTAGTGATGTGCAAAATAATGCTTCTACATCTCTGTCTGTGAATTCTCATGTTGTTCCTTCTTCCGATGTTATTTTCAATGAGCATGAAAATGAACTTAGAAGAAGTAAAAGACATAGAATTGAGACTAACTTTGGTCCTGATTTCATTACTACCTTCTTGATTGAAAATTTTGATATTGATGTCTTAAATGATGAATTAGTGTCTCTTTACTTGATAGAAGAAGACCTTAAGAGTTATGATGAAACAATGCGGTCTATAGATGTGATGTTTTTGAAAGAGGATATTAAAAGTGAATTAAACTCTATTGTTTCTAATCACACTCGGGACTTGCATGATTTTCCTAAAGGTTGTAAACCCATAAGTAGCAAGTGGATATTTAAGAAGAAATTGAGACCTGATGGTACAATTGATAAATATAAAGCTAGACTTGTGATTAGGGGTTTTAACCAAAAGAAAGGTATTGATTATTTTTTATACTTATTCTCCTGTAATTAAAATAACGACCATTAGAGCTCTTATTACTTTAGCCGCTATTCATAGTTTAGTGGTCCACCAAATGGATGTGAAGCAACATTTTTACATGGTGATTTAGAGGAAGAGATCTATATGACTCAACTTGAGGATCTTTTGGTCCCAAGAAAAGTGTATAAAGTATGCAAATTGAGGAAGTCATTGTATGGACTAAAACAAGCACTTACGCAGTGGTATGAAAAATTTAACACTACATTAGTGGATAATTGTCACGCCCAAAGTCCCATTAAGGCAGACTGGCACCCGTTGCCAATAAGGCTCGGGAGAACCAACTTATATCCATGTGCTTTCTACACATATTATAAGGGACTTATACATTCAACATACTTTCAAGAAAGTAAACAGTGATAACAAGCCAAAAGGAAATGCATATGACCAGGCCATTAGGGCCACGTTGTCTAAAGTACGAGACATGACCACATTTTAATTTATATAGTCTACAAAGCCTCTTAGATAAGGAAAAGTATCTGATAAGGGTCGGGATAAACTCCGCCTCGTCTAACCATACAATACAAAAATATAAGCTCTAGACACACAAAGCTCCGAAGCAACCTGGAGCTTGGTAACAACAGCTGGATATCCTGTACTACTACGGGGAGAGCAACTAGCACCTGTACTTGCAGCATGAAATGTAGGTCCCCAGTAAGGGAAGGCAGTACGAGATAATATATTGAATATGTAAGGCAAGAAATACCGTATATGAAGTAACAACTCAATTGAAAGTATGCACTGGTGTAAGGATAAGAGACCACCTTTAGTTATACTGTGGAATCATGTACTTTATGTTCTTGTTGTTACTTTACCTTTACTTTTTAATCTGTGCACAACATGTAATACAAATGACCAGCTGATTAGTGGTAAATCTACATCGAGATCGGCCCCTGCTAGGCTTTTTCTTTCACCCCTAGGGCTAGCCCCTGTAATGGGATCGACCCTAGCTAGGTGATTATTCCACCCCTCGGGTTACCACCCATCAATAAGCAACATACTTTACTTTATCTTTCAATTACTTTTGAGATGATTATTTTTGCGGTCATAATATTAGAGCTATAGGACTGTAGATGTAGCATGTGACATGTAAATAATCATACAAGGAAATACAACTATGAAAAGAGTACATTACACAAATAATGAAATGCGTATGAGATGAAACAACTCATGAACTTTATTTAGCAATAAGAACCCATGTAACTTGGTATCCATGCATGTATGCAGATTTGAAGATGACTATGTATGTAAACATATAAACATGTGAAAGAGTGGGGACACGGTTAATAGTTGTGTCAGAGTTGGTAAGCGCCTTTATGTGTCAAGGAAGAATCTAAATTTCATGCCAAGTAATAAAAAATCGAGTAGCCTTACATACCTCGATGTACGACCTCGCTATTACCTCGAGATAACCTTTCCTTCCTCCAAATATTTATCTACAATATAGTAGGTGATAAAACTAACATTAGTAGCCAATAGATACATCTTGGCAGCCCAATCTCATAAAAAAATAACACATGGGCAGCAAGCGTAAAATTATAAACCCGAGCGTATTCTTTCAACCTTTCCGCCTCTAATCGTACTTTCTAATACAAATTATCATATACATATCATGTGCAGCCTATTTTTAGTGCCATAACAGTGTTACAACAGTCCATAAAACACAACACATAACAATTATACACAACATACAAGTAGGCGGCATAACATTACGTCGTCTCGCTACGTTTGAAGTCAACAACCCCAAATCTATTTTAACTTCAACCAAACTATATATAACATACTCACACATAAAATCAGCCTTAAAACAATCTAAAAATAGTCCCAAAGTAGATGTAGGTTGTGGAACAACAATTCCCAACTACCAGCCCACAAGAGAACACAATTGCAATATCATATAAGAACTCACTTTTGTAGACTATAAAAATGGTGCAACAGCCTTTCTACATCATTACAGAACCAAAAATCATTAAGAACAACAACCTCTCTTCATAATCAATCCAACCAAGAAGAGAAAAGCTCTCAAATAAACAAGAAAAGTGTACAACAATCTTGGAACACATGCTGTCTAAATTTCCAGCACAAGCATAACTAGCATATACTTCTTGTTTTTCATGAAGAAACCATACTAAGTACATAACTATAATTACTTACCTTTTCCTTCAAGTTGTAGGACCTCTTCAAGAACCCTAAAAGTCCCTTGTGTCTGCTTGTAAGGTCAAGAAAGAATTGAGAGAAAAGTTGAAAAAACAATCTGATTTTTGTTCAAGTTAAATGACTTAAGTGAGCTGCTTATAAGCCCCTTTTAAAGGAGCAGTTCACCGACTTACTTTTCCATTATAAGCCTTATTTTATCAAGTGAGTAATGTACCATTTTCCCCCTTTCACTTGGGCCTTAAGGGGCTCTCAATTGATGGGACTTTGCTGCCCATTTTTCTCCTTTCTCTTTAGTTAGTTTGGGCCTAAATTATCAGATGAATTGTGATGTCTTTGGGTTTTTTTTATATTCTTCTTGGGCTGAAAATGTAGTCCATTTATGATGCTAAAAACATGGGCTAAAGTTATACCCTTAACATGGACTTTATTCATAATCAGACTTTGACAGATTCGACGTTGGGCCTCGTCTCCGTCTAGCTAGCAAATTTAAGCTAAGCAAGTAGACGAGTCACCTGCTAGCTTCCTAAGTCCTACAAGCACCTCAATTCTCTCACTTCATTTAAGACCTCTACCTCCCCAATTGGCTTAAAATTTATATACACACATATAGTCCTCTAATCTGAAACTCAAGCACTTTTAAAAATGGTCGCTAAATTGGCCAAGCCATATCATGCTCCATTTGCATAGAACTAGTACATGTAAGGTGTGGGGTGTTACAATAATGACTTTATTTCCAATTTATCTGATACTTATGTTTATTCCAAAATAATAGGTTCAGATTGTATGATCATATGTTTGTATGTAGCTGACATGCGAATCTTTGTTCCTAATGTGAATGTTATTAATGATACTTAGATGTTTTTGTCTTCTAAGTTTGAAATAAATGACTTTGGAGAAGTAGATGTGATTTTGGGGATTAAAATCAAAAGGACTATTACTGGCTTTTATTTGTGTTAGTCTCATTACATTGAAAAGATGTTGAAAAAGTTTAATTATTTTGATGTAATTCTAGTGAGAGTTCCTTATGACCTAGCATACACTTGAGAAATAATAAAGAATCTAGTGTTTCTTAGACTGAATATGCTAAAATATTTGGGAGTGTAATGTTTCTTCTGAATTGTTATTAGTCTGATATAGCTTATGCTGTTAGCAGATTGAGTAGACATATTCATAATCCCAGTAGTGAACACTGGAATGCTCTTCATCGCTTGCTAAGGTATTTAAGCGGTGCTATTTCATGGAAGTCTTCTAAATAAACTTGTATAGTACGATCTTCCATGGAATCTAAATTTATTGCTCTCGAGTTGGCAGGGCAAGAGGCTAAGTGGCTGAAAAATCTCTTAGCGGGTGTTCTATTATAGGGAAAAGGAGCTTCGCCGGTCTCTCTTCATTATGATTCACCGGAGCAATTTGAATTGCCAAAAATACTTTATATAATGAAAAAAGACATATTTGCACCAAACATGGTGCAGTTAAATAATTGTTGAAACTAGGTGTTATTTCCTTGGAATATGTAATGTCCGAAAGAAATTTGATGGATCTTTTGACCAAGGGTTTGACAAGAAAAATAATCCTTGAAACATCGAGGGGGATGGGGCTAAAGCCCACTAATTGAGGTAGTGTGGTGGACCTATTAGGCCTCAATATACACCATTTTTTTTATCCTTATGGCGTGAGGCAGTGTTTTATAAGGTTGAGCTTATTTTTCTCTTAATGATTCTATAGCCTTAAAGTGGTCTATTTGAGATACACTTGATGGAATCACCTACGTGAGTGCAAAGGTGTGGTCGCTTTTTATGAAAGATTTTGGTCGTCTTTCTAGAGCACTCATAAGACCCAAGGTGTGTGTGCATGACCATAAAAGCACTTTGTTTGTATCGCGGAGGTTGCTTAAAAAATTAAGGATATGGTGTGTGTTATGAGGGTCTCAACTTATATCCATTCAGTTCAACAGTACTTCACTTTTTGGATATTAGTTGTTGCCTCATTTCACTATGTGTTAATTCAAATCGAAAGATATTGACACTTAAGTATATGTTCCTTCCTTTATCCCAAAGCTTGTTCTTACTTTCTATCTTTGCATTTGTGGGAGATTGTAATATTATTCCTTAGTTATTAATTTTGAGTAATGCATAGAATATAAAATAAAATACGTTACAAAGGAAAAAACTTTTCCATTCCAAAACAATTGGAAGAAATTTGAAGAAAGTGATGTAATGGCCTTTATTGTCATTTGCATTCACAATATGTTTCTTCAAATTTAATATTTTCTTTACAATAAACCCCTTGTTAATCCTATATAAGAAGTGTGGTGAACACAAAATATACACTAATAAACCAAAAAAAAAAGAGAAGAAAAATAATAACTTCCTTCTTTCTTCTTCTTAACATTTTCTTTGGGCAATTGGTTATTAGGCAACCTCCAAACTTTCAGCCACAAGTGCATGTTTTGAGAGTAGCTATGGAACCTTGGAGAGCAACCGGCTAGAGGGATTTGCACTGGAGTCGAGACAAAATCATTTTCAAGGTAGTGGCTTGCCACGACATAATGTTTGTGATAAGTTATTTAATTCTAGTCCAATATCAATATTGTAGTACTTTTTTCAATAAAAATTAGTGTGTATTTCCTAGTGAAGATAGAAATCAGATGGTCCTCAATAAATTAATAAGAAATATTTATAGCTAAATCCTTGAAAAAAAATGAAAAAGAGGTTATGTCAATCTCACCCCTAAAAAGACTCATATCTGGCTATTGCTATGTTGACGTAATGGATTGCACAATGACGAGATGAAATTTTGAATTATTCTTTAAAGGTTGAACTCCTGATACATATCTTGATCAATCATTATCTTATGTTCAATTTCTTATTTTTAGAGCTAGAGTATTTATTACCCTGGTTGTTACGACCCAAACCCCGGGGCCTAGACGTGACATGACGAATGGGGAATCCGAAGGGATCCCAAACAAGCCTCTTAGCATATCGTTGCAAAATAAACATCAACAAGTGACATTCATAAAAGTTGGAAGCGGGACTAAGGGAATTTTTTCATGCAAATATAAACTTAACAAGAGTAAAACTTAATACGTAGAATACCATATTATCCAACAACATCTCTACATGAAATGGAGCAGGGGCCAAGACACTTTCCGGGCTCACCCTAGTGTATAAGTATCCAAAAGTACAAGTCTCAACATAGCATGAAGGGAAATAGATAATGTCCTCCGAGTTAAGGACTCACCAAAAGCATTCTTCAAATGAACCGTACTAGCGACGTAGAGGAGGATGATCAATAGGAGGTTTAGTCCCTACATGGTGATATCATGTAGGCATAGAGTATGCATTAGTACTTCGAATGTATTAAGTATGCGGGGTGCAATGCAATAAAGACGTAAGCCATAATAATCAAGATGCATAATTGTAAGCAATGTATATAATCTTAATATGGCATGTATGATCAATGCTTGTAATAAAATATGCATGTAGACATTCAACTTGCATACTATAAGATACATATGTGGGAGGAGAACTTAACCGACATATAAGACCAAGTGAGCTACTACTTGGAATTTCGATGCATGACACCCCAGCGAAGAAGGTGTGGTCTACTTGCCAAGGTAAAAATACTTGACCCCACTTTGTGAGTAACTTGACCTAGATGGATCAACTAATAAAGCCCTTTTAGGGAAATAATATAATCTTATAGTGGCACATTTTTTAAAGACTAAGACTTTATGTAAGGACCCCTTGAGCCGAGCCCCTACCTTAAGCTTCAATCGGTTCTAAGTCTAATCCCACAGAATACTTGAAATAATCATAGATTTAATCATAACATGAATAATTTGTAAAGACTTGTTAACATGGCATGAGTAGCTCATTCACATACTTGACCCCTATATGGGCATATACCTTATACTAGAGGGTAGAAAATAATAAATGAACTTGACCCCTTCTAGTAGGTTTTGCAGTTCATATGACGATAGAAATTTGTAACATGCTTGACCCTACTAGTGAGCTTAACTTGAACATGAGGATAAAATAGTAATCATGCTTGATCCCTCAATTAGACATAATTGGCTCACAAGAGGGTAGAGTTATAGAATAAGGCCTCAACTTGTCACTTATAAATCATAGAAACCTTTCATGAGTTCAATATATGATTGGGAGCCCATAATTTTCATGAATTCGCTTGACTTGTAAATCATGCAATAATTCATTTTTAACTAGAAAATTCTTATCATGTAGATTAATCAAACATGGTGGGTATTTGAAAACATGCAAAAACCATGCAATTTATAGAGTACCAACCATAAGAAAGTAAAATTATCCACTTTAAAGTCATATAAATCAATCCACCAACATAGTAGTAAAATTCTTATTTTTGAGTGTCATGAAATCCATCAAGAATTTCCAATGTGGCGTAGTTTCCATAGTACATATCATGCATATCTTCAATAGTTTCAAATCAACTCATACAATAAGCTTTTAATAATAATTCATACATAATAACTCAATATTTGATAAAATCAATCATAACTCATGTTCATAATGCATAATAGGGAATATCATGAAGAATACGACTTGAAATCATGCAATTTTCATAAAATGAGAAGGTTGGGCTCCATGGGTGAAAGGATCCATGGATGAAGACCCACATACCTGAACTTGGAATTTCTTGATTCAAACTTGGAGGAGATTTGGAGCTTGAGTTGGTTCTTTGAAATTCAAAGTGTGCTCTTGAGATTCTTGTAATTGAATGGAGGATTGGTGATGACTTTAGAGGGTTTTAAGAGGGTTTCTTGAGAGTTTGAAGGTGAAAATGGCTAAGTATAGAGGTATTCATGTTTAAATGGGCATTGGGCTATTACCTAAATGCCCTTTGATGAAACAACAGATCTGGGGATATGTGTATGCAAAATGACATGAGTGCTGGAGCTTAAGACTTGAAATCATAGATTAGACTTAATTTATTACCTTCAACTTGAATAGAGTGAAAGAGTTATGAATATCGTTTCTTCATGTTTGCTTCGGCTTCCCACGTGGCACTTTTGACTTTTTGATTCCTCCAAAGAACTTTGACAGATGCCACATCTTTGTTTCTCAACCTTTTCACTTGCCTATCCAATATCTCTACTGGGACCTCCTCATAGGTCATGTTATCTTCCACAACACCCACAACTTCTAAGGGCACTATGGCACTTGGATCACTATCACATCTCTTCAACATACACACATGGAAGACCGGATGACCCATGTTCATATCCATAGGCAACTTCAATTCGTACGCAACCTTACCAATTCCCCTCAAAATTCTATAGGGTCCCACAAATCTTGGGCTCAATTTCTCTTTCTTGCCAAACTGGACCACACCTTTCATGGGTAGGACCTTCAAGTAAACACAATCATCAATATTAAACTCATGGACCCTTCTCCTCACATCGGAATAAGACTTTTACCTACTTTGAGCCCTCTTCAACTTTCCCTTATCAACCTCACCTTCTCCAAAGCCTCCATAACATAATCCGAACCCAATAAGGCCATCTCCCTCACATCAAATCACCCAACTGGGGATCGACAATGCCTACCATATAAAGCCTCAAAGGGAGGCATGCCAATACTAGAGTGGTAGCTATTGTTGTGAGAAAACTCAATAAGTGGAAAATATTCATCCCAACAATCCTTAAACTTCAAAATACAAACCCTAAGCATATCCTCAAGAGTTTGGATTGTCCTTTCGGCTTGACCATCCATTTGAAGATGAGAAGTCATGCTAAGCTTGACCTTGGTGTCGAGAGCCTTTTGGAAGGACTTCCAAAAATGAGAAGTGAATTGAACACCACGATCCGATATAATAGACAACAACACCTCATGCAACTTAACCAACTCATGAGTATACAACTTGGCGTAATCCTCTGCACCGTAAGTTGTTATTGGTAGAATGTGAGCCGAATTAGTCATGCTATCAAGGACAAACCAAATAGAGTCAAAATGCTTTCTAGTCTTCGGCAACCCAGTCACAAAGTCCATATTGGTCTCTTCCCACTTTCAGGTAGGAATTTCTATGTCTTGGGCTAGGCAACACGACCTTTGATTTTCGGCTTTCACTTGTTGGCAATTATGACAACTGGCTACAAACTTGAAAATATCCCTCTTCATACCCCCCCTCCATAGACCTCCCTCAAGTCTTTATACATTTTTGTGGAACCAGGGTGAATAGAGTATGTCGAATTATGTGCCCCCTTCAAAATCAAATCCCTCAACCCATCAACATTAGGCACACATAGTTTACCTTGGTACCTAAGGACTCCATCTCCCCCTTAGGAGAAAACCTCTACTTTACCCTCCTTCACCAAAGCTTCCAATTCTAGCAAGGCGGGATCAAGGTTTTGTTTTGACTTGACCTCTTCAATCAAAGAAGATTTGGAGCCATCAAAAACCAGCACATTACCATTGTCCACCTTATCCAACCTCAGTCCCAACCTAGCCAACCGGTACACTTCTCTAGCCACCTCATTACCATCATCAATATAAACTAGACTACCCATGGACACTTTACTTAGAGCATCGGCCACAACATTAGCTTTGCCGGGATGATAGTGCATACTCATGTCATAATCCTTATGGAGCTCTAACCATCTTCTTTGTCACAAGTTATGATCTTTTTGGGTGAACACATATTGGAGACTCTTGTGGTCTGTAAAAATACATCTACATGAACCCCATACAAATAATGGCACCATATTTTAAAAGCAAACACCACAACTGCTAATTAAAATCATGGGTGGGATAATCACGTTCGTGCACCTTTAGTTGCTAAGAAGTATATGCTATAACCTTACCATTTTGCATCAATGCATACCCCAAACCAATTGTTGAAGCATCACAATAAACCACAAACCCCTCTTGCCCTTCCGGTAAAGCCAAAATAGGAGCGGAGATAAGCTTGTCTTTCAAAGTTTGAAATCTCTTTTAATATTCATCGGTCCAAACAAATTTTGCCTTCTTTACTTTGTCAAAAGGGAAGCAAATGAAGAGAAACCATTCACAAACCTTCGATAATACCCCATTAAACCCAAGAAACTCCTAATATCCGTTGGAGTCAAGGGCCTAGGCCGATTCCTTATCACCTTTGTATTCTTAGGATTCATTTTAATCCCATCACCCGACACCACATGCCCTAAGAATGCAACCTCTTTCAACTAAAACACACACTTATCATATTTAGGAAACAACCTCTCATCCCTCAAGATTTGCAACATCACTCTTAAATGATTCACATGCTCTTCTTTACTCTCACAATAAATAATATATCATCAATGAAGACCACCACAAATATATCAAGGTAGGGTTTAAAGACCTTATTCATGAGATCCATAAATATTGTCAGTGCATTAGTTAAGCCAAAATACATTAGCACAAATTCAAAATGCCCATGCCTAGTCCTAGAGGCCGTCTTGGGAATATCACACTCTCTCACCCTCACTTGGTGGTATCTGGACCGAAGATCAATCTTAGAAAAGTGACTAGCCCCTTGTAGTAGATAAAATAACTCATCTATCCTTGGTAGAGGATACTTGTTCTTTATGGTGACTCTATTGAGTTGCTGGTAGTCAATGCACATTCTAAGTGAGCCATCTTGCTTTCTTACAAACAACACTGGTGCACCCCAAGCTGACTTTCTAGGCCTTATGAAACCCTTCTCCAATAAATCCCTCAATTGATCCTTCAACTCCGTCGGGGCCATACGGTACGGGGGAATGAAAATGGGTTGTGTATCAGGGAGGAGGTCCATACCAAAGTCTATTTCCCTTCCGGGAGGAACACTGGGAAGATTATGGAGAAAGACATCAAGAAACACATTGACCACCGGAACCGACTCACTAGGAAGTACTTTAGACTCAACATCCCTAACCCTTACAAGATAGTAAACACAATCGTTAGAAATCAATTGCACGGCTTTCAGATAAGAAATGATCCTACCCTTAACCACCACATTACAACTTTCTCGCTCAAAGAAGGGCTCATTAGGGAATTGGACCTAACTTTATGGGTTCTATGATCAACGGAAGCATGCTATGCATGTAACCAATCCATCCCAAGAATAATATCAGAATCCACCATGTTAAATTCAACAAAATCACAAGGCAATACTTTATACAATATCACGGGACAATCCCTATAGACTCTTTTACCAATGATGGACTCACCAAAGGAGGTAGACATTTCGAAGGACACAACAATTCGGGACACACATGAAGATTATTAGTAACAAAAGGAGTAATGAAAGAAAGAGTGGCACCCAGATCTATCAAAGCATACACATCATAATCAAAACCTTTACCATGCACATAACAACAACGTGCACCTCATCCACTCCTTACCTTCCTTGGAGAGAATAGAACCTTTTTGTCTTGGAGCACCCCCTTGCTGTCCTCCTTTTGCCCTTTGACCCCCATTAGCACCTTTGCCTTGAGAATGACCATCTCTACCCTCGTTTTGAACATAGAGGCAATCTACAATCTTGTGACCCACTTTACCACTTCCATAGCAAGAACTAGAGTCCCTCAAGCATGGACCACTATGATTTCTCCCAAACCTTTGGCACTTAGGATTAGCCATCCTACTATTGCCACCTTGAAAACTGAGGTTAGGCACCCTATCATTAGCAAACCTCTTGATTGGAGCATTAGAGGACCCTTGGCCTTGGAATTAGTGACCTAGTTGAAAATAACCACCCTTGTCACCTTGGAGCTATCCATCAAATCGAGCCCCTCTTGGACTCCCCACTTCTCCTCTTCCTAAGCTTCTTCCCCTCAAATTATTCAGCATATGTCATGAGCCGAGAAAAGTCAATATTACCCACAATCATAAAGGTGCGTCACTCTTCATTCACTAAATCGGACACCCCCGACACAAACTTGTTCATTCTTGCCCTAGGATCAGCAACAAATGAGGAGCATACTTTGAGAGCTTGTTGAATTTGAGGGAATACTCCCTCACACTCATGGAGCCTTGCTTGAGATTCATGAACTCCATCACCATAGTGAAGAACCGATTGAGGAAGGCAGCCTTAAACTTCTCCCAAGGAATGGCATCATTGTTCCTCCTCTCCAATTTCCATTGAGTAAACCAAATTTGGGCCCTCCTTGGTCTTCCTCTTGGTAGCGACATGACCTAAAAGAGCAAAAGAGTGCTTTTTAGAGGAGGAAACCTTATCTTTATCTCTAGAGAACTACTATGAAGAAGTGAAATATTTCCTAAAACACCTCATAGCCTCCTATTCATAGTTTGTAGCATGCTTCACAAACATGAATAAGACTCTAATTGACGCGGTGTGTTGGATTTCTGAGGATCATTAAGAATGTAGTGCTTTGATACCAAGCTTTTCATGACCCAACCCTAAGGCTTAAACATGACACGGCAAATGGGGGAACCCAAAGGGACTCTAAACAAGCCTCTTAGCATATTGTTCACACATCCTTGGTTAAGCAAAATAGACATCAACAAGTGACATTAATAAAAAGGGAAGCGAGACTAAGGGAAGTTTTTCATGCAACATAAACTTAATGAGAGTCAAACTCAATACGTAGCATACCATATTATCCAACAGCACCTCTACATGGAATGGAGCAGGGACCAAGACACTTCCCAGGCATGAAATAAAATAGATAATGTCCTCAGAGTGGAGGACTCACCAAAAATTTTCTTAAAATGAACCATACTAGCCACATAGAGGATGATGATGATATCATGTAGGCATAGAGTATACATTAGTACTTGGAATGTACTAAGTATATGGGGTGCAATGCAACAAAAACATAAGCCATAATAATCAAGATTCATAATCGTAAGAAATGGGTATTATCTCAATATGACATGTATGATCAATGTTTGTAATAAAACATACATGTAGACATTCGACTTGTATACTGTAAAATACATATGTGGGAGGAGACCTTAACTTACATATAAGACCAAGCTAGCTACTCCTTGGAATCCCAATGCATGACACTTAACCGGAGTAGGTGTGGTCAACTTGCCAAGGTAAACCATACTTGACCTGATTGTCACGCCTCGGGAGGGTACCCTAGACGTAACCGACACTCAGAGACTATTGGTAGTCCCCAAGTGAACCACTTGGCCTCATCACATTCATCTATTCATACATTCTACTAATTAGCAGAAGAACAAAAGGAAGTAAATGGCCACATATCATCTAGTCTCAAAACAATATCACATGTAAAAAGGCTAGTAGAAGAGAACTAGCTCACAGTCTTATCAATCAACAATCCGACTCTAGTCTATGAAGCCTCTATCACTATTAGGTAGTGCCTATGACAGACCATGGCTACCTTAATCAAAATAAGGCTAATAAATATCTAACTCTAAGGCAAGATGAAAAAATATCATATGAATTCTTCGAAGTAAGAGAGGCTTACCTATTCGCTGAACATCCAAAGATCCTCAACGATGTGCCTACTGATGATCTCGATCCCGTGTATCTACATCATAAAATGATGCAATGCTAGAGTGGCGCCAGTACGTAGAATGTATTGATATGTAAAATAGCTGAATGAAATCAAAATAGGTAGAATAATATGGCAATAACACCAACTCAACTCAAAAGGCTCAACTCATCTCAACTCAGTAAAACATGCAAGTTTAAAGTAAATCAAGCTCTTTATAATGAGAATTTGAAAAGAAAAGAATGACTTCGCTAGAATTTCATACTCAATTAATGTTGCTTGGGAGTTTCTCTTAACCGACATCTATCCTATCCCACCACCTGTAAGTTAGGTGGTGCACAATGAATTAGCATCATTGCCACGCCCGTCCTAAACTTGCCACGGTAAATGACATAGTATCTCTGTCTCTCTCTTAGATCCAAAGAGAATGTCAAGCTTTTGGGATAAGAGTTGCCAGAACGTGCTGCACGACTATCCTATGCTGGCAAATACAGTTCTTGGGAGACACTCCTCACCCAACTGGGTGCTCAATAGTACTCCCAATACTGAAACATCGTAACACCCCACATTTTACAGTACTAGTACTATGCAAATGAAATGCGATATGACTTTTCAAATTAGCGCCAATTTTTAAAAGTGCTTGAATCTCAAATTAGATGGTGATACATATGTCTAACGCTGAAGAGGGTCGAGTGTAAATAAGTTTTAAGTCAAATTGAGGAGATCACAAACTTAAATAAAGTGAGAGAAGTGAAGTGCTTGTAGGAATTACGAAGCTAGCAGGTGAGTTACCTACTTGCTTAGCTTAAATTTGCTAGCTAAACAGAGACGAGGCCCGATGTCGAATTTGTCCAAGTTTGATTATGAATAAAGTCTATGTTAAGGGTGTAACTTTAACCTATGTTTTAGCAACATAAATAGACTATATTTTCAGCCCAAGAATAATAGATAAAGGACCAAAGTACAACAAAATTCACTTGGTGTATTGGGCCAAAACTAAGTAAGGAGGAAAGGGAAAAGTGGGCAGCCAAGGCCCAACCAATTTGAACCCAATAAGGCCCAAGTGATAGGGGCAAGAAGCTGCATCACCAGCTTGATAAAGTAAGGATAAAAATGACTTAGTAGGTCATCCAAAGTTCCCCTTTAAAAAGGGTTCAAAACAGCTCCATAAGCCATTTTAACTTGAACAAAAAAATTAGATTGTTTTGCAAGTTCCCTCTTAACTCTTTCTTGACTTTACAAGCAGCCGCAAGAGACTTTTAGGGTTCTTGGAGGAGCCTTTCACCTTGAGGGTAATGGTAAGTATGAATTCTTATGTGTTTAGTATGGTTTTCTTATGTAAAACAAGAGGCTAAGCTGATTATACCTTCGCTGAAATTGTTGGATAGCATGTGTTCCTAAAGTTGTTGTACACTTTTTTTGCTTATTTGGAAGCTTTTCTCTTTTTGGTTGGATTGATTATGAAGGGAAGCTACTATTCTTAATGAGTATTAGTTCTATAATGATGTATAAAGGCTGCTGCACCATTTTTACAGTTCACGAAAGTGAGTTCTTGTGTGATATCGTAATTGTGTTCGTAATAGGAACTTGTGGGCTAATTGATTGAGGACTATGGTCTCATGTCCTCCACCTATTTTGAGGACTATTTTTGAAATGTTTTAGGACTGATTTTGTGTACATATGGTGGGGACAGTTTGGTTAAAGTTGGAACATGTTTGAAATTGTCGACGTCAAAATATAGCGAAGGGATGTAACGTTATGCCGCCTATTTGTATGTTATATAGAATTGTTATGTATTGTGCTTTGTGGGCTATTGTAAGACTGTTATGGCGCTAAAATCGGCTGAACATGATATGTGTATGAGAATGTGCATTCGAAAATACAATTAGGGGCAGAAAGGTTGAAAGAATACGCTCGAGTTTATAATTATTCGCTTGCTGCCCGTATGTTATTTTTTTATAAGATTGAGCTGCCAAGATGTATCTATTGGCTGCTAATGCTAGTTTTATCACCTACTATATTGTAGATAAATATTTGGAGGAAGTGAAGGTTATCTCTAGGTAATAGCAAGGTCGTACAACGAGGTATGTAAGGCTACTCGATTTCGTATTATTTGGCATGAAACATAGATCCCTCCTTGGCACATAAAGGCACTTACCAACTCCGACACAACTATT
>JAPFFP010000001.1:6008275-6021067 GCA_026153255.1 Solanum medicagineum
TTCTTCTATAGTGGGATTAGGATTTGTTCTGATGTCGAGAGGTTAGGTTATAACTTATGCTTCTAGACGACATAAGAACCACAAGAGAAACTATCCAACTATGACTTAGAATTGGCTATGGTGTTTGCACTCAAGATTTTGTGCTACTACTTATATGGAGAACATGCTGATGTAGTCATAAGCCACAAGAGCTTGAAATATGTATTCATCCAGAAAGAGCTTAACTTGAGGCAGAAGAGATGGCTTGAGTTGCTCAAGGACTATAAAATGAGCATCTTCTACCATCCCGGTAAAGCTAATGTGGTTGTTGATGCTTTTAGCAGGTTGTCTATGGGAAATACTGGTCATGTGGAAGAAGTGAAGAATGAGTTGGCTAAAGATGTTCAAAAACTTGCACGGTTGGCAGTCCAACTATATGAATCTGGTAAAGGTAGAATACTTTTACATAATGGGTCTACATTATTTCTTGTGGTAGATGTAAAGGAGAAGAAATACCAAGATCCCATCTTACTCCAATTGAAAGAATATGTACATAAGCAAAAAGTAATGACATTCGTCAAAGAGGGTGATGTCACCCAAGTTACACCTCCTTTTTGAGGATTGAAATGACACCAAAGAAGAAGTGCTCGAAAATGTGCCTAGGAAGTGCCAGAAATTATAATTTCTATATATCTTATAATCCGTGCGTGATATCAAAAATCCGACTTCATATTCATGTCTAGGGGGAAAATTGAGTTGGAAATAGGTATAACCCCGATTTTTGAGCAACTGTAGAGAAATTATACTTCACCAAAATATCACATTCCAGTGAGGGTATGCATTCTCTCCACGACACGTAGCCGTTGCGGAGATGTTTTATTTTGTTGCCAGTTTTCTATTTCAGTCCAAGACTTCTGGGTCTTGGGCCTAAGTCTTTTCATGCGTGAAAATACCTATACTTAGCCATATTTTACCTTTATCTCACACAAGACATTCCCCAATGCTCTCTCAAACATTTAGACAAATATTTCACCTCAAAATTCAAGTGCCAAAACTCATTCGAATCTTAAGGATTTAACTAAAGCTTCAAGTCTCCATTTCCAATCTTCATTAAGAATTCTCCAAAGTCAAGGTATGTGGCTTTCAGCCATTGGTTCCTTTCACACATGGTTCCCAAGCTTCTTTTTACCTAAATTACAAGTTTATAAGTTGAATTTACTTATGGGTCTTCTATTATGAACTTGACTATAAACTATGTTGGGTTTTGTAAAAGTGCGACTGTTTAAGAATATTTTGAGCTATGAATCTTAGACCTATCTTGACATTTGATGAAGGGTTTTGATGTATGTTACATGAGGGTATCACTAAGTGTTGGTGGGTGGTTTTACATTGAGTTTTCTTGCATGATTTCACTCTTGAATTGCATGGTTTTTACACTAGCATTGCACACCCACCAAGTGTTCGATAAAGGCCTAATATTTGGCATATGAGTTAAGTGACTTTATGATGATGAAAGGGTGATATGTATATGTTGATTCCATGAGAAGTGTCAATTATGTTGTGAGTTAACCATAGCCAATTGAGGGGTGATGCCTCAATCACCTTGGATGGGAGTGGTAAACCATCAACCAATTGAGGGGCTGGTACCTCAATCTCCTAGGATGGGAGTCGTAATCAATCAACAAATTGAGGGGTTGGTAACTCAATCGCCTAGGATTGGGGTGGTAAGCTATCAAAAAGTTGTGGGGTTGGTACCTTAAAGGGGTGGTAAGCCATCAACCAATTTAGGGGGTGGTACCTTAGTCGCCAAGGATGGGGGTGGTAAGTCACCAACCAATTGAGGGGTTGGTACCTCAATTGTCTCGGATGGGGGCGGTAAACCATCAACCAATCGAGGTGTTGGTACCTCAATCACTTCTAAGGGGTGGTCTACCTTAGATTCCAAGTACTAAGTTGCTTGGTCTATGATGATGGTGTATTCCTACATATGTAATCTATACCATATAGAAGCATGTATATTTCAAGTACCATTCATGCATGCCCTATTGTTATATGATCATCTATTATTTAATTGTACATTTTGACTATGTTGCTTATCTATTGTCGCATTACATCCTACATACTTAGTACATTCAAATGTACTAATGCATACTCTATGCCTTCATGATGTTACCATGAAGGAACCGAAGTTCCAATAGATTATCCTCCTTCACGTGACTAGTACTACCTTTCAAAGCTTGTTGGTGAATCCTCAACTCCGAGGACATACTTCTCTTGATTTCTGCTATGTATTGACTGTTTCTATCTTGGAAACTTATGACTATGAGGGTGATCTTGGAAAGTTGTCTTGGTCCTTGCTCAATTCTAAGTCTAAAGGTATTGTTGGACAAGTAATGTAATTATGCTTGAACCTTGACTCATCTATATTATTTAAGTAATAAGCTCTTTCCCTTAGTCCCAATTTCCCTTTGTTTAGGTTTTCTCTTGTTGATTTATCATGCTTTCGTGACCAAGGATGTGTGTATGATATGCTAAGAGACTTGATTAGGGTTCCTTCGGGTTCCCCATTCACTGTGTCACGTCCAGGCCCTAGTTTGGGTTGTGACAAACTTGGTATTAGATCATAAGGTTGTTAATGGTCCTCGGAGTCCAACACACTATGTCGAGTAGAGTCTTATTCATATTTTTAAAGCGCGCCACGACTATTAATGAGAGGCCATGATGCACTTTAGGAAATGTTTCCCTTCTTTTGATCTATGTCGTGCGATAGAGTTAAGTCCCCTACGGCTTATTTCTTATTTTAATCATTGCATTTTAGAATATGTCTCATGCTACTCAGGACGGTGATACATCAAATGCGGAGGTTTGCAATGCTCTATAGATATTCGCCAGAGCGGTGACAAATTTCACAACTCAACACAATCAACAAATGAGTGCCCCTGAGACTTCAAGTGGTAATATGAGGAAGAGAAAGGGTAAGGAGGACAAGAGGGCTCGCTTTGAAGGAAAGTTCCAAAGTCACAAAGGTAGGGGTGGTGTGGTGCCTTATGATAGGTGCCCAAGATGTGGTAGATGCCATTATGGCCCTTGCTTGAAGGGTACATATGCTTGCTATAGTTGTTGGAAGATGGGTCATAAGGTAAATGATTGTCCTCATAAATGCATCAATGGTAAAGGTGGTGATGTTGATTAAGGTGAAGATGTTGGTAGACAAGCTCCTCCTATATTCAACAAGTGTGGAAGGTACCACCCGGGAGATTGCTTAGCTGGTTCGGGTGCGTGTTTTTGGTGTGGTGGAGTGGATCATAAGATGAGGCATTGTCTGTGGATCCCTAAAGGTCATAAGGATGGTCGTCAACGTTCTCAACCATACCCCTCTATAGGTTGCTAGGCTTGGCATGGTACTTTGCAGGTAAGTTGAAGATCTTGATTTTATGGATCTGGGTTTCACTATTCCTTTCATTATTACTTTTGGTTGATAGTGGGATTTTTGTGTGTCCTGAGTTTTTATGTGAATCTTTGGTGTCTACCTACCCTATATTGAGTCTATTGTTTCTAGAAAGTTCGTAGGTATTGTTCTGTGGCCATGTTGCATTTAGGTCTTGCCTTGTGATTTTGTTGAAATTAGATGTGGTAGATTTTGAGGTCATTCTTGTGATGGATTTGTTATATGCATACGGTATTCCTATTGATTGTAGGACCTATAGAGTTTGATTCTAATTCCGTAATAAACCTATTCTTGAGTGGCATTGAAGGGGTAAGCCCATTTCTTGTCTTGAGGTACAAATTGATCCCTAAGGGTGGAATTTATCATCTTGTAAGAGTTAGGGGTGTTGAACCTAAGTTACTTCTATTGAGTTGTTCTGGTGATAGATGAGTTCCTTGATGTCATTCCTACTGAGCTTCCCGGTATTGTTTATATAAAAGAAGGTTGGTTCTCTTAGAAAGTGTATTGATTACTAGCAACTTATTAGGGTCACCATAAAGAATGAATACACTCTCCCGAGTATTTATGATCTATTTCACCAACTTCAATGGGTTAGTCACTTCTCTAAGATTGATCTTCGGTTCAGGTTTTGTCCCCACATGAGGACGAGGGTAGGTGATATCCCTAGGTGCCCTTTTGGGCTAGGAATGAGCATTTTGAGTTGTGGTGGAGTTGATTGCTTGACTTTTGCACTGGCTATGCTATGGGTTTCATGAATAGGGTCTTAAAACCCTACCTTGGCATGTTTGTGGAGGTCTCTAGTGGTGAAGTATTGTTTCATTTAGAGCATGTGGCTCATTTAAGGGTAGTGCTACAAAGATTAGGGAAGAAGAGTCGTATGCAAGGTATGGGAAATTTGAAATTTTTTTAAAGAGTTTGCCTATCTAGGATATATAGTGTCAGGGGATGATATTAAGGTGAATCCTAAAAAGACAGATGTGATTCGAAATTGGCCTAGAACTTTGACTCCCTCATATATTAATAGTTTCTTGGGCTTAGCGAGTTACTACCGGAGGTTTGTGAATGGGTTCTCTTCCATTGCTTCTCCCATGACTAAGTTGAAAGAAAAGAAGGCTAAGGTTCTGTAGACCGATGAGTGTGAGAAGAGTTTCCAAACCTTAAAGGATAAGCTTGCCTCCACTCCTATCTTGTCTTTACCAAAAAGGTTGGAATGGTTTGTGGTGTGTTGTGATGACCCTCCTCCTAAATGAGTTTGGGATATGTTTTGAAGCGAAATGATAAGGTGATAGCCTATGCTTTTAGACAATTCTAGATGCATAAGAAGGATTATCCTATCTATGACCATGAGTTGGCCGCCGTGGTCTTTGCTTTGAAAATTTGACGTCATTATTTGTATGGGGTGCATGTTCATGCTTTTACCGATCATAAGCCTCCAATATGTGTTCTCTTAAAAAGATCTTAACTTGAGACAAAGAAGGTGGTTAGAGCTTCTTAAGGATTATGATATGAGTGTGAGTTATCCTCCCGGTAAGGCTAATGTTGTGGTCGGTGCTTTGAGTAGGGTGTCCATGTGAAGCCTAGTCCATATTGATAGTGGTAGCAAAGAGGTGGCTAGAGATGTCCACCGGTTGGCTAGATTAAGGGGTTAGGTTGGAGCAAGTTGAGTATGGTGGGTATTGTGGTTGTTAATGTTCAAATTCTCCTTCGTTGATGAGGTAGAAACAAAGCAAGTTTTCTCCCAAGGGGGAGATGGTGCCCTTAGGTACCAAGATAGGTTGTGTGTGCCTAGTGTTGATGACTTGAGAAAGAGGGTTCTTGATGAGACTAATAATAGCTATCATTCTAGCATTGGTATGGCTCCTTTTGAAGCTCTCTATGGTAGGCATTCTAGGTCACCGGTTGGGTGGTTTGAAGTGAGAGAAATGGCTTTGTTTGGTCTGGATCAAGTTATGGAGGCTATAGAGAAGGTGAGGTCGGTTAGGGAAAGGTTGAAAATAGCCTAAAGTTGGTGATTGGGTGTATTCGAAGGTTTCACCAATGAAGAGTGTGGTCTGGTTTTGCAAGAGAGGGAATTGAGTTTAAGGTTTGTGAGTCCTTATAGAGTGTTGAGGAGGATTAGTGAGGTTGCATGCGAATGGATATATCCTGTGGATATGGATAGGGTTCATTCGGTTCTTCTTGCTTCTAGGTTGAGGGGATGTGGTACTGACTCTAGTGCTATAGAACTCTTTGAGGTTGTGGGTGTTGTGGAGGATAAGTTGTCTTAGGAGAATATCCCAGTGGAGATATTGCATAGATCGATGGAAAAAGTTGTTAATAAGGATGTAGTGTTCGTCAAGGCCCTTTGGAGGAATCATCAAGTCGATAGCCTCTCTCGGGGAGCCGGAGCGGGCATGGAGAAGCAATATCTGCACCTCTTTCATTCTATTCAAGCTTGTGATAACACGTCAATTCCTTTGTTTTATTATTCCAAGTCTTATGTTTCAGGCCCTATGTGTTTTGCATACATTCATGTTTATGTAGACAAGTTCATAATGATTTTGACACTTATATTGATATTTTGAAATAGTGTTTTAAAATGTGTTGTTGCATTCTTGTTGGGGCTAATTTCTTCATGATTACTTTTCTTCTGTACATTTCTTTGACATTCGGGGATGAATTTCCCCAAGAAGGAGATATTGAAATGACCCAAAAGAATAATTGCCCGAATGTGCCTTGGAAGTGTCCGAAATCGTAATTTCCATATATCTCAAAATTCGTGCGTGATATTGAAAATCCAACTTCATTTTCGTGTTTGGGGGGGGAAAATTGAGTGGGAAATGGGTATAACCTTGATTTTTGAGCAACCGTAGCGAAATTCCATTTCATAAAAATTTCATATTCCAGTGAGGGTACGCGTTCTCTCTGCGATGCGGAGCCATCGCGGAGATGTGTTATTTTGTTGTCATTTTCTTTTTCGGTCCAAGTATTATGGGTCTTGGGTGTCGTCGCGGAGATATATTATTTTGCTATCAGTTTTCTTTTCCGATCCAAGCCTTTTGGGTCTTGGGCCTAAGTCTTCCCATGTATGAAAAATACCTACACTTAGCCTTCATATCGTACAAGATATTCCCCAATACTCTCTCAAACACCTAGACAAATATTTCACCCCAAAATTCAAGTGCACAAACTCATTACAGATCTTAAGGATTTCACTGAATCTTCAAGTCTCCATTTCCAATATTCGTCAAGATTTTCCAAAGTCAAGGTTTGTGGGTTTAAACCATTAGGTCCGTTCATCCATGGTGCCCAAGCTTCCTTGTGACCTAAGTTACATGTTTCTAAGTTGATTTTACTTATGGGTCTTCTATTATGAACTTGACTATGAACTATGTTGGGGTTTTGTAAAAGTGTGACTGCTTAAGCATGTTTTGAGCTATGAATCTAAGATCTATCTTGAGATTTGATAAAGGGTTTTGATGTATGTTACCTTGGGATATCACCAAGCGTTAGTGGGTGGTTTTACATTCAGTTTTCTTGCATGATTTCACTGTTGAATTTCATGATTTTACACTAGCATTGCACACCTACCAAATGTTTGATAAAATATCCAGTTGATGTATCTTGAGTTCTAGAAGGCCTAATGTTTGGCGTGAGTTAAGTGACTTTATGATAATGAAAGGGTGATATGTATGTTGTGATTCCATGAGAAGTGTCTATTGTGTTGTGAGTTGACCATAGCTAATTGAGGGGTGATGCCTCAATCGCCTTTGATTGGAGTGGTAAACCATCAACCAATTGAGGGATTGGTAACTCAATCGCCTAAGATGGGGGTGGTAAGCCATCAACCAATTGAGGGGTCGGTACCTCAGTCACCTAGGATGGACGTGGTAGTCATCAACCAATTGAGGGGTTGGTACCTTAATCGTCTAAGATGGAGGCAGTAAGCCATCAACAAATTGAGGGGTTGGTACCTCAATCGTCTCAGATGGAGGCAGTAAGCCATCAACCAATTGAGGTTGGTACCTCAATCACTTCTAATGGGTGGTTTACCTTAGATTCCTAGTATCAAGTTGCTTGGTCTATGATTATGGTGTATTTCGACACATGTAATATGTTCCATATATAAGCATGTTTATTTCAAGTACAATTCATGCATGCTGTGTTGTTATATGATCATCTATTGTTTAATTATGCATTTTGACTATGTTGCTTATCGATTGTTGCATAGCATCCTACATACTTGGTACATTCAAATGTACTAACGCATACTTCATGCCTAAATGATGTTGCCATGTAAGAACCAGAGCTCCACTAGATCACCCTCCTCTACGTACGGCCTCTCAAAGCTTGTTGGTGAGTCATCAACTCCGAGGACATACTTCCCTTGATTTATGCTATGTATTGACTCTTTCTATGTTGGAAACTTATGACTATAAGGGTGAGCCTAGAAAGTTGTCTTGGCCTCCGCTCAATTCTAAGTCTAGAGGTGTTGTTGGACAAGTAATGTAATTATTCTTGAGCGATGACTCATATATGTTATTTAAGTAATAAACTCTTTCCATTAGTCCTAATTTCCCTTTGTTTAGGTTTTCTCTTGTTGATTTATCATGCTTTTGCGACCAAGGATGTGCGTATGATATACTACGAGGCTTGATTGGGGTTCTTTCGGGTTCACCTTTTGACATGTCATGTCTAGGTCCTAGTTTGGGTAGTGACAAGGATAAAGCAGTCGTTCTGAAGAAGTAATATCTAACCACGGTTAGGGTCGAACCCAAGGGAATACTATAGACTTCGAAGAATTCAATTGATGTAATTTGGGTTATTAACCAACTTATTTGTATGAAGAGGGGGGGGGGTTGTAATAGCAACTAGTGAAAGTAATCCTAAACTAAATGAAACACCCTTTATGTGTTTCAGAATGGCCAATAATCATAATTTTCATATATCTTAAAATCTGTACGTGAATTCAAAAATTTGACTTCATATTCTTGATCAGGGGCAAAAGTTATTAGGAAATTGATATAACCTGGATTTTAGAAGACTGATAGAAAAAAAATAATTCTTGCTAATTTTACGAATTCTAGTGGCTGTGCATGCCCAAGCCGCGACGTGCCTGGGGCACAGACTAGTGTTATTGATGCCTCTGTGTTTGGTCTGCGTCACGCCAAAGGCGTGGACTAGTGCATTTCATGCCCTGTATTTCCAATTTAGTTCAAGGGCATTAGGGTCATAACCCAATGCCCATTTAAATGTGAAATCTTCCATACTTAGTAATTTTTCAATTCTAGAATTAACAACACCCTCTGTAAAACCTCTCCAAGAGATTATCAAATATGTCATTCAAATTCAAGGATTTCAAGCTCAATTTTGGAACTCAAGAACCCATCTTAAGCTTCAAGTTTCCCCTAACTCAATTTTAAGAAAATCCATGTTTGAGTTATGTGGGTCTTCATCCATGGGTCCTTTCACCCATAGATCCCAACCTTTTCTTTTTATGAAAATTGCATGATTTCAAGTTGTATTACTCATGAGTATCTCTTATTATGAATCATAAATGTAAATTATGTTGGCTATCATCAAGTATTGATTGATTAGGCATGAATTGATTTATATCTGTTGAAGTTATGCATGATGTGAAGTATTGTGAATTCTGAGGTGAATTTCAAGATACACAAATGACGGTTTTATTACAGGGATAGACCAGGGCCAGTATCAAGGACTGAGGAAGCTAAGGAGCATCAACTGTCCACAATTGCTGGTATAGTCATATGTAGTGCAAATTCCCTCACTAGAAAGAAGTCCCTCATACTCACTCAAAAGCATTTAGAATTCAGGGACTGAGGAAGCATTCTCACTCTCACAATTGAAATTCGATGCATACTGATTAACACCATAGGTTTGCCTCTATATCATCTTCTAGCTTGGAGATAAAGTGGAGGTGGATCATTTTCGGACTAATAGGCTTTTAACATAGGCTTGGGGTGCTTCGGTGTGGTATTTTGGGCAAATAGTGACTAAAAGCTATCCTTGACCCATGTTTACCAACACTTTTTGCTTTCATAGTCCAACCCTTTTTAATCACTCCACCCTTATTCTCCTGTTTTGAACTTTTCTCGAGTGCTTTCTTTCTCTTTTTCAGCTGTACCTCAATTTCAAATTTTTTTGGCTACTTTTTCTCAATTCAAGACACTTTTTCTTTTATCTTTGTTCACTCGGTTCATTCTTTTTCATTTCTTTCTTGGTTTTCCAACTAACCACCTTATTATTATTACGTTACCACAATAAGGGCTACCCTCAACTTAGGCTTTTAGACTCAGGTGAAGTACACAATATCTATGCCTCAAACCAAGTCCACCAACTGCAGCCATCCTCAACTTAGGCCTTTGGCCTCACTCAAGGTTCACGTGTTCAATGATAGACCAAGGCCAGTATCAAGGTATTTCATCAAATAAGGTTAAGTCAGCAGAGTGTCAAGAAAGAATGAGTGCATGAGCAGCTCAAAAGTTAGGAAGGGACTCACTCACTCATCTGGTGGGTCATTTAGGCTAAAAGTGGGTTCACTCAAAGAAAAAAGGCCTAAGATCCTTTCCATATCCACCACATCACTAAACCAACTTTAGAGTAACGAGGAAAGTTCTGGGTCCATACAAGATGCATGAATGCAACAAAATAAGTTCACAACACATACGACAATTGCATCCACAATCAAGTATAGACTCATAGGTCATGCTTCAGTCTTAGCTTACCTTCAAAATATCAGAAGAAACATTGCCAGATACTAAAAAATGTATGAATGCATCAATAATCACAACCTCAATTTTTTGAGCGTACCAATTTTTCATCAAAACATTAAAAACACATCTAAAAATTATGTATATGCTAATAGATAACACTACTTGAATTTATCCATTATCTCCACTACCTAAAACATGCTGGTTCAACAACAAATTAAACATCCACAAGGAAAAAGAAACACGACAAGAAAACCTTGGGATCACAAATAAGGAAAGTTATGGACTTAGGCTACTCAGACTTCACTTTAATCGATAACTTTCACACCCCACAAAAATAGGATACTTTGTCCTCAAAGTAAAATCACATAGAAAAGGTGCAAGGGGCATACCCTGGGTTGCCTCCCAGGAAATGCCTGATTTATTGTTGCGGCACGAGAGGAAGCTTTTGTGTTCATGCATCTTCAAGGTCCCAATCTTCCACTATTTTGATTTCTTCCATGTCACCCATATAAAGTTTGACCTTTTTTCTATTGACTTTGAAAGTTTTGCCATCCCTGCTTTATAGTTCGATGGATCCATGAATAAAGACATGCATTACTCTGAAGCGTCCACTCCACTTCGATTAGAATTTTCCAGGAAACCACCTCAACCTGGAGTTGTAGAGTAGTACCTCCCTAAGAAAATTGACGATCTTCAATTCTATGATCATGCTGAACTTTCATTCATTACTTGTACAAGGTGGAGTTCTCAGAAGCATGCAGTCTAAACTCATCAAGCTCATTCAACTGCATCAACCTAGAAGTTGTAGCTTCATGCCAATCCAGATTCAGCTTCTTTAATGCCCATAGTGCCTTGTGCTCAAGTTCGACTAGAGGTGACAAGCCTTCCCAAACACCAATTGATAAGGGGACATTCCAATGGGAATCTTGAAAGCCATCCGATAAGTCCATAAAGCATCATTTAACTTCCTTGACCAATTGGTACGATTAACATTTACCGTTTTGGATAAGATTTGCTTTATTTCCCTATTCGATACTTCCACTTGTCCACTAGTTTGGGGATGGTATGGGGTTGCCACTCGGTGCTTCACACCATATCTTTCAAGGAGAGCTTTGAACAATTGATTGCAAAAATGAGAGCCTCCATCACTGATAATAGCTCTCAGTATACCAAACCAAGTAAAAATGTTTTCTCGGAGAAAGCCAGTAACACTCTTACCCTTATTGTTGGGTCAAGCTATGGCCTTAACCCACTTGGAGATATAATCAACTGCGACCAGGATGTATTTATTACCATGAGAGCTGACAAAGGGTCCCCTGAAATCAATGCCCCAAACATCGAATAGTTCTATGACCAAAATAGGATTTAGAGGAAGTTCGTGTCTTCACAAAACTCCACCCTCCATTTGACAGTGGTCACAAGACTTAACATAATCATGGGTGTCTTGATGTATAGAGGGCCAATAGTAGCCACATTGCAACACTTTATAAGCAGTTTGAACTCCACTATGATGACCACTCACCACTGAAGAGTGACATGCTTCATGTATGCTCATCATCTCTACCTCCGTAACACATCTTCGGATGATCCCATCTACAAAAATGTGAAACACATATGGTTTATCCCAGAAGAACTTCTTTACATCATGCATAAACTTGCGACAGGAGGTAGTATATCACTCACCAACCAGTTAGCATAATCAACAAACCAAGGTATAAAATCATGTGACGCTGCTAGAACTCTTTCATTGGGGAATGAGTCATTTATGTCTACCTCATTTTCAAACTTCATCATAGCCTCATCTTCTAATCTAGAAAGGTGATCAACAACCTGATTTTTTGAACCTTTTCTAACAATCACGTCAAAATTGAATTCCTGCAAGACAATTACCCATCTAATCAATCTTGGCTTTGTATCCTTCTTTGCCATTAGATATTTGAGCGCCACATGGTCTGTATGCACAATCACTTTAGCTCCCAACAAGTATGAACATAATTTTCAAATGTAAAAACCAATGCAAGCAATTCTTGTTTGGTCACATTGTACTTCTTCTGGGCCACATTCAGTACTTTGGTGGCATAATAGATCGAAGTAGGACTTTCTCTCTTTGTTGCCCCAACACCACACCGAGTGCAATCCCACTCGCATCACAAATTAGTTCAAACAGTTGTGACCAATCTGGAGCGACAATAATGGGTGTTGTGGTCAGCCTTCTTTTCAATTCTTTGAAGGCGTGCGTGCATGCATCATCAAATACAAACTTGGCATCTTTTTCTAGCAACTTACACAAAGGGTGTGAGATTTTGGAGAAATCCTTTATGAAGCAATGGTAGTGTCTGGCATGGCCAAGAAAACTTCTGATCCCTTTTACCAAAATTGGTGGTGGCAATTTCTCTATCACCTCAAGTTTTGCTTTATCCACCTCAATTCCCTTTCCCAAGATTCTGTGACCAAGTACAATGCCCTCTTTAACCATAAAATGGCATTTCTCCGAATTTAACACCAGCTGATTCTCGACACATCTCTGCAATACATCATGCAAATGTAAAAGGCATTCTTCAAAAGACTGGCCAACGACACTGAAGTCATCCATGAACACCTCAATAGTACTTTTAACTATGTCCGAGAAGATAGATATCATGCATCTTT
>JAPFFP010000001.1:6021167-6032949 GCA_026153255.1 Solanum medicagineum
TACATATCGTGGGATATCTAGTTCTAAATATACTGAAAGTTATGCTAGTGTAAATTTGACCTTTGCATGAACCATCACCCAAAAATCAACTTTTAGGGCAGTCTTGAACTCGTTTAGGTACTAGGAGTCTCCCATGAACCTAATACTCCCCCAAACTAACCAAATGAGGCTTGAAACACTAATATATAAGAGCATAAAGTTACAGGGTGTCACATGGGGTCTTTGAAATTCTCTGAATGAGTTATGTACCCTCTACAATTCATTCAATGGGGACAATGAATATTTTTTTGTGTGTGAGGCGGGGGGTGGGAGGGGTATTTTATTTTTTTGATGGACTCTAGAATTTTGGTGATGGATGTGGACATTAATTTATGTTGACGTGATCTTTTTGTTCTTGTCTTGTGGCTAGTTCGATATTGATAGAGTTTAAATTTGGCATATGAGTTGTTGATTTTGACATGTAAAAATGGAGTGATTGAAGTTGTTGATTCATGTTGTTGTCTTAATGTTCAATTTTTGGCTCATTGTTCACTATTTAGGGTTCTAGGCTAGATGCGATGACCTTGTAAGTTCATGTGCTGCTGTGCTTCAATTAAACTTCCAATACATATTCTGCTTGAGTTTAGCACGACCCATGTGTGGTAAGCTTCTTTGTTGAATTCTTTGGTCTCTATATTGCTTTAGAACTTTCTCTAAGTGTGCTTCAAGGAGAAATCCTTGGTAGTACTTGGTTTGAAAAATGATTTTAGGCTTTCCTCAAAACACTTGAAATTTCAATGATTACCTTAGTCATCTACTTTGAGCCCTTAAGCCTTTTTATTTCATAATCACCTTCTGGAGCACTTCAAGTTATAACTTAGGCTAAAAACCCAAGTTTTTTAGAGAGATGAAAGGAACAATGTAGTGTAGAAGTTGATAGGAAAAAGAGAATAGATAGTGAAAAAGAGAAGTATGAAATGATCAAGTTTTTTGTGAAAAAAATGAAAATAAAGCATCGAAAAAAAAGATTGAAAGATGTGAAGTAATAGGGTGCCAAGAAGAAAAATGAGGAATTTCAAAATGGAAAGAAATCTAAGGTGTTAAATTGTAGTGATTAGGAATGTCGTTGTCACTCATCACCCATATTCATATCATATCTCCAATGAAAAAACATACATTACATTCATGCAAGTCCTAAATGTTTGAGCTAAGTTCACCTATGATAGTGTCGATTTACATGAAGAGTAAACATATGAGACCATTTTTTAGCTCTTGACATCATTGTGAGAAAGAATGTTGATTCTTACTATTTTATTACCCCAACTTTTTCTTGAAATGCATATGGTATGAGTAGGATTCTCTTTGATTATGAGGACACGTGAAACTTCTTTGTGGGAGGTTTTGAAGGATTTTGAATAGTGTCAATTTTTTCCTCCTTAATTATGTGTTTTTTTTTGAAAAGACAACTACCTCTATTCCACTAGTGAACCTGGTTCAGTGAGAAGTACCAGATAGTAAGTTCAAAGTAGTAAACAAGACAACCAACTTATAGTGGAAAAACTGCTTCCTCAAGAGAGAAACAACCACTACCTACACTAGTAGGATTTCAACTAACTCGAGTAGTGTCAACTTACAACTCACACTTTACGCCACACAACTATTGAGAGTCAACCCACTCTCAAACAACAACTCACTCAAAGATAACAACTTCTTACAATATTTGCCCTTAAATAAAGTTTCTAAAAAGATTGCCAAATAGACTTGAACAATCAAGAAAATCTAACTGTAGATCTTGCTTGAATGCTCTTGTTAAGTGCTCGTGCTCTTGCTTGAATGCTCTCACTATTTCATATTGAAAAATCTACATCTTATAGGTTTAATGATTGCACTTATATTGAATCCTAGAGACATTCCATGTCGAACTCTCGTCTTGAGTATGGTACGCGATTCATTTCCTTAGAGGAGTCCTTTTCCTAAGTTGTTGCCTTTACTGAATCCCATTCTAATTTGGTTTCCTGAAATAAAAATCCTTCTCCAATAGGGATTTTTCTTTGCGTCTCCTGGTACGACTGTGCTGAACCAAGTTCCATTTGCCATCATCAAAGCTGCGTAGGCATACCTGCAATAATCCTAACGTTTTACCTGTCATCTTTTATTCTTCATTTTTAGCGTAAGTAACTTACGTCCATCTCTTTTTATTAGACTTTTCTATTCCTTATCAAGTACCCCTTAGTTGCTTTGGAGACACGCATGAAAGTCTCTCTTAATGCCAATAGATCGGAAGACTTTTTCTCCATATCTTTCTTTCTCAAAAATCTCATCCAAATACTGTTGCAACCTAATTAATTAAGCTTAGCATCCGCGACATTAGAAATGAGAGATTTCATAACTTTAATGGAAGAAGAACTAGTAAAACTATTTTTTAGCCCACTGACAATATCACTAGTAATATCATGAAGAAAAACTTTGGTAGCCAATGATTTATAATGCCAGTTAACTGTATTGCCACTATACTTGGCAAAAATAGTAGCAAGTGTTGGAGCACTGTTCACAACAATAACGCTACATACTTGGTATTGTTTATCCAAGTAAAAGTGAGCAGTGCTCTTCTATTTGCTGCCATTTTTGACATATATAATGATATTATCGTCAATTATCATTATGAATCATATCCTGCCAGAGTTTCATTCTTGATGTTATTATTAAGGTTGTTAGGTGGTTGAAAACTAGTTATGCTACTTGTTCTTTCATTAAAGTTTTGAAATCTTTGTCTCTGAATTTGTGGATGTCAAGCTTAATGTAATTAGGTTGCAATAATATTTGTATGAGGTTTTGGACAAGGAAGATATGGAGAAAAAGACTTCCCATCTAATAGAGTTTAAGAAAACTACCATGGTTGTCTCTAAAGCAACTAAGAGGACTTGGTAAAAAAGAATAGATATATTTTAGCAGCATATAAATGACTCAAAAAGGTTGAAAGATGCTTGTAAGAGGCTCAAAGTCAAGTAGGAAAGATGAAAAATCCTATCAAAGTATTTGAAATATTGGGTGAATAAATTTAGCATGACATCATCATATCTAAAGATCAAGCACAATATTAGCTGAGTTGGTTGCATGAGCTTCTGTATTTCACAATTATTTTATTCCTACTACTTTTTCTTAACATTATGGAAATTATCTTGACATAGCTTGTCTATGTGAAAACATTTTGAAAATTATGAATGATCATCATCACGAAGCGGACAAGAGGGCATATGGTTGAACTTATTTATACATGATGGTGACATTTTACTCTTCAAAAGATGACTGTAGTAATCACACAAGTGAACTAGGTTCCATAATCAGATCAGATAGGACAACAGAATGTAGAGGAACACAAGATGTATATAGGAAAAAATCCATGATCAAGGTAGAAACAATCACTACCTACACTAGTAAGATTTTATCAACTTCACTACTTCAAAATTCAATATCACGACCCAAGCCTAGGGCCTAGACGTGACAGGGCATACAGGGAACCCGAAGGGACCACGAGCAAACCTCTTAACATATTATTGCACATCATTGGTCGCGAAAGCAATTAAACAACATAATAAGATTAACAATAAGGAAAAAGGGCTAAAGGAATACTTTAATAACATAAGCACCAAATAAGAGAGTCAAGGCTCAATACATAACATGTCCAAAAACACCTCTACTACATAGATAAGAGCGGGGTCCGAGGCAAGCAACCTGGCTCACCCTCATAGTCAATAAATACATAAAAGAAAGGTAGTCTTAGAACATAGCATGATATCATAAACATCGTCCCCAGAATTAAGGACTCACCAATAAGCTTAGGAGAAATCATACTAGCAACGTAGAGAAGGATGCTCAAGTAGGCTTCCGGTTCCTACATGGTGACGTCATGTAGGCATAGAGTATGCGTTAGTATGTTTGAATGTACTAAGTATGTAGGATACAATGCAACAAGAGATAAGTAACATAATTAAAATGCATAAGCATAGGTAATAAGTAGCATATAACAAAATGGCATGCATGAAGATGGTTGTAGTAAACCATGCTTACATAGAACATAATACATGTGTAAGGTATGACAATTATTAGTGAATATCCAAGGCCTACTACCCTCTTGGAGAGGAGAATGAGGTACAAACCCCTCAATTAGCTGATGAGGCACAAACCCCTCAAAATGGTTGATGAGGTATAAATCCCCCAACATGGTTATCAAGGTACAAACCCCTCGAGATGGTTGTACAGGCCTACCACCTCCCAAGCGAGGCGATCATGGTACAAACCCCTGAACATGGTTACTCGCGCCTACAACCTCCCAGTGAAGCTTGGTAAATTCCCAACACTATAAAGATAATATCATATACATATATTCCTTTCATCATCACATAGTCATTCAACTCATAAAACATGCATTGGACCTTGAAGTCTTCGAGAAATGATAACCGGACATTTTATCAAACACTTGGCGGGTGTGTAGTGCTAATGTAAAACTATGCAATTCAAGAGTGGAATCATGCTAGAAAATTCAGTGTAAATCATCAATAGATACTTGGAACACGCTCATACAACATACATCAAAACCCTTCATCAGATCTCGCAATAGATCTTGGATTCATAGCTCAAAACATGCTAAAACAATCACAATTTCATGAAACCCCAAATTAGTGTGCAGTGAAATTCATAGTAAGTAAGACACATACGTAAATCAATTTTAAATCATGCAATTTTAGGTAAAAGGAAGGTGGGGCATCATGGGTGAAAGGAACCCATGTAAGAAACCCACATACCTTAGCTTTGGAGGATTTCTTGAAGAAGATTTAAAATGGAGACTAGAAGCTTGAGTGAAATCCTTAAGATTCAAATGAGCTTTGGGACTTTAATTTAGGGTGAAATATTTGTCTAAGTATTTGAATGAGTATTAGGGAATGTCTTGTGTTATATGAGGGTGAAATATGACTAAGTATTGGTATTTTCATGCATAGGAACACTTAGACCCAAGACTCAAAGTCTTGTACTGGATTAAAAAAAACTGGACAGAAAATATACAAGTCCGCATCACTCTAAGGGCACCGACTGCCCACTAGAAATTGCATTTTGCGATTTTCAAATTGTGGGCATTTTCAAAGTATTGGAAAAGAGCAGATAACTGCATTAAAAAGAGAGATTAAACTTTGGAAGAATAGGGTAAAATTGATAAAAATTTAACTACTTATAATGTGCACAAACAAGCATATGCCATAGTGATGCCCAAATTTGGACCAAATTTTTTCGGTAAAAAAGATTTTCCCAATGTATGTTTATACAATAAAGAGAAATCAATATTTATTGTGTTTATGGGAAATATGACATATACGAGCATTTTCAAAGTATTTGAAAAGAGTACATAATTGCATTAATAAAAGATATTAAATTTTGGAAGAAAAGGGTAGACTAATCTCCCACTCAATTTGACCCCCTAATTAAGAATCTGAAGTCAGATTTTCGATATCACATACGGATTTTGAGATATGCACTTCCGAGGCACATTTTCGGGCACTTTTTGGGTCGTTTCAATATCTCCCACTTGGGAACATTCATCCCCGAATGTCAAAGAAACGTATATTAGAGACGCAACCATGATAATTTCAGCCTACATAAGGATGCAACAATGCACTTAAAATATCATTTCAAAATCCTCAACATAAGTGTAAAATCATCATGAACTTGTCAATTTAAACATGAATGTATGCAATGACATGAGGGATGAACTTAATACTTGAGATCATCTAGAGGGCTTAGATAATACCTTAGGTTTGAGTGAAGTGGAAAGGTAAGGATATCACTTTTGCATGTCCGCTTCAGCCTCCCAAGTAGCACTTTCAACTTGTTGATTCCTCCAAAGGACCTTAACGAATGCCACATCCTTGTTCCTCAACCCCTTCACTTGTCTATCAAAAATCTAAATCGGAACCTCTTCACAAATCAAATTGTCTTCAACAACACCCACAACATCAAGAGGCACAATACCATTGGGTCCCCCCACATATTTCCTTAACATAGATACATGAAAGACCGGACAAACCAAATCCATCTCACTAGGAAATTCCAACTCATAACCTACCTTGCCGACCCTTCTCATTACCCTATAAGGACCCACATATCTTGGACTCAACTTGCACTTTATGGGTGACACCTTCAAATAACCCACTCACCAACTTTGAATTCAAGATACCTTCTCCTCACATCGGCAGACCTTTGGCGACTTTACGCTGTCTTCAACCTTTCTCTAATCATCCTAACCAGATCAAGAGCCTCCATAACTAGATCTGGTCCCAACAAAGCTACCTCACCAATCTCAAACCTCCCAACCGATGTTCTACAACGTCTACCATAGAGAGACTCAAAAGGAGCCAAACCGATGCTAGAATGATAGTTATTGTTATTGGCAAACTCAATCAATGAAAGATGATCATCCCAACTACCCTTAAGCTCTAATACACAAGCCCTAAGAATATCCTCAAGTGCTTGGATAGTTCTTTCGGCTTGGCCATCCATTTGATGGTGAAAGGTCGTACTAAGTTTAAATCTTGTACCAAGACCCCTTTGGAAGGACCTCCAAAAGTGTGAAGTGGATTATGCACCCCGATCCGATATGATGGGCAAAGGAACCCAATGCAACCTCACCAAGTCATGAATTTATAACGTAGCATAATCTTCAACCCCATATGTAGTCTTAACTGGTAAAAAGTGAGACGACTTTGTCATCCTATCAACAACAACCCAAATGGAATCAAAACTCTTTCTATTCTTAGGCAACACAACCACAAAATCCATATTAATCTCCTCCCACTTCCAAGTAGGAATCTCTATGTCTTGGGCTAGCCCACTTGGCCTTTGATGTTCGACTTTGGCTTGTTGGCAACTATGATAACCGGAAACAAATTTGGCAATGTCCCTCTTCATACCTCCCCACCAATACACCTGTCTTAAATCCATATACATCTTGGTAGAACCGGGGTGGATAGAACAGAAAGAGTTATAAGCTTCATCAAGAATCTTTTCTATCAAGCCATCAACACAAAGTACACACAACCTACCTTGATACCTAAGGGCACCATCTCTCCCTTGGGAAAAAACCTCCACCTTTCCCTTTTTTACCCAGGCCTTCAATTCCAACAAGGAGGGATCAAGATCTTGCTTTTCTTTTACCTCATCAACCAAGGAAGACTTTGAACAATCAAGAACCACAACACCACCATTATCAACATCCTTCAACCTAACCCCTAATATAGCCAACCGATGGACCTCCCTAGCTAATTCTTTGCCACTACCATCAACATGAGTTAGGCTACCCATAGGCACCCTACTCAAAGCATCTGCCAAAACATTAGCCTTACCAGGATGATAATGCACACTCATATCATAGTCCTTAAAAATTTCTAACAACCTTCTTTGCCTCAAGTTAAGATCTTTTTTAGCGAACACATATTGGAGACTCTTATGATCGGTAAACGCATCAACATGCACTCCATACAAATAATGATGCCACATTTTCAAAGCAAATACCACGGTGGCCAATTCAAGATCATAAGTAGGATAATTCTCCTCATGCACTTTGAGTTGCCTAGAAGCATAGACTATGACCTTACCATTTTGCATTAGAACATAACCAAACAAATTCTAAAAGCATCATTATACACAACAAACTCCTCCAGCCCTTCAGGTAGTTACAATATAGAAATGGACACAAGCTTATCTGTCAAGGTTTTGAATCTCCTTTCATACTCATCGATCCACACAAACTTAGCCTTCTTTTGAGTCAATTTAGTCATGAGAGAAGCAATAGAATACAACCCATTCAAAAATCTCCAATAGTAACCCGCTATGCCCAAGAAACTTCTAAAGTCCGATGAGGTCAATAGTCTGGACCAATTTCTATATCCTTTTTTTAGGATTCACCTTAATACCATCCCCAACACCACATAATCTAGGAAGGAAATCTCTTTTAACCAAAATTCACATTTTACATACTTGGCATACAACTTCTCTTCTCTCAATCTCTGTAGTACCACCCTCAAATGACCCTTCTACTCCTCCTCACTATGTGAATAGATCAAAATATATAAATGAAGACCATAAAAAATAAATCAACATAGGGTTTAAAGACCCTATTCATAAGATCCATGAAAATAGACAGTGCGTTGGTTAACCCAAAAGACATCAAAACAAACTCATAATGCGCATACCTAGTCCAGAAGGCCGTCTTGGAAATATCACACTCCCTCACCTTCACTTGGTGATACCCGGACCAAAGATCAATCCTAGAGAAGTGGCTAGCCCCTTGCAATTTGTAAAAAGAATCACCATTTCTTTGAAGAGGATACCTATTCTTGATGGTGACTCTATTAAGTTGTCGGTAATCAACGCATATTCTAAGAGACCCATCCTTCTTTTCACAAACAACACAGGTGCACCCCAAGGTGATTAGCTAGGCCTAATAAAACCCTTCTCCAATAAGTCCCCCAATTACTCCTTCAAATCCTTTAACTCTGCCGGAGCCATACGGTAAGGGGGAATAGAGACGGATTCAGATCCGAGAGGAGGTCTATACCAAAATCTATTTCGCTTTCGGGAGGAACACCGGGAAGGTAATTTGGAAAGACATCAAGAAACTGATTTGCAACCTGAACTAACTCTATGGGAAGGACATTGGACTCCTATCCCTAACCCTCACAAGATGATAAAGACACCCCTTGGAGATCAACTTACGGGCTTTAATGCAAGAGATGAACCTACTCTTAGTCATCACGTCATGACTCTCTCACTCAAGGAATTAGAGTTTGACCCTACAAGTTCTACAATCAATAGAGGCATAATCTGCATGCAACCAGTGCATCCCAAGAATAACATCAAAATCACCCATATCTAACTCAACAAGATCACAAGGCAATATTTTATGCAAGATGCAAATGGGTCAATTTCTATAGATCTTTCTAGCAACAATAGATGCACCAATAGGAGTAGACACCTCATATGACTCACACAATAATTCGGTCTCAACATGTATCTTTTTGACAACAATAGGGGTAACAAAAGAAAGTGTGGCACATGAATCAATCAATGAATACACATCAAAATCGAAGATTTTCAACATACTAGTGATGATATCGGGCACCTCATCAACCCCTTGCCTCCCATGCAAAGTATATAACCGATTGTACCTTGGGGCACCACTTTGTTGACCACCTCTCCCTAAAGGAACCACATTAGCACCTTGTGGATGAACCTTCTTACCCTTGTTGTGATTTCAAGGGCAATCCAACACCTTATGCCCAACTTCCCCATAATAATAAGTAATAGTATCCCTCAAGCACGGGCGACTATGACCCTTACCACATTTTGGACACCCACCATTAGGAACCATACCCCCAATACCTTGGGCCCTTATAAAATCATTGGCAACCCTCTTATGAAATGCATGAGAAAATCATTGGCCTTGATGGAACTAGCCACCATCTTGACTTTGGAATTTACCATCAAAATGGGCCCTCTTGGCCTCATGACTCCTTCTGTTTCTCAACTTTTCCTCCTCCATTTGTTTAGCATAAGTCATCAAACAGGACAAATCCATGTCACTAATCAACATAGCGGACCGACATTGCTCACTTACCAAATCATAAAGACCCATCACAAATTTATTCATCCTTGACCTTGAGTCAGCAACCAAGTGCGGGGTACACTTTAAGAGTTGGTTGAACTTGATGGTATACTCCCTCACACTCATAGAACCTTATCTCAAATTCATAAATTCCACCAATTTGGGTTCCCTAAGCTCAAGAGGAAAGAACCAATTAAGAAAAGCTGCCTTAAACTCCTCCCAAAGCACCACATTGTTGATTCCCTTCTCCTCTTTCCATTGATTGTACCATATTTGTACTACCCCTTTGAGTTGGTAGGTCGCCAACTCTGCCTTATCCTCCGACCTAACATCCATGAAAGCCAATACCTTGTAGACCTCATCAATGAACTCTTAAGTATTTTCATCTATCTTAGACCCATAGAATTTTGGGGATTCATCCTCATGAAGTCTCTTACCCGAGATGCCAGAGTAGGAGCATAAGGGGCTTAGGCCCCTTGGTTGGCTTAGTTAGCCACAACTTGTACAAGCAAGGTTAGAGCATCCCGAAGCTCTCCATGAGTCGGTTGCTCATCGGGTATGCGGGCTCTTCTTCCTCTTATGTTATGCATAATGTAGCATAGAAAAGAACAACCATTGGGGGGGGGAACTTACTTTAACTCAATAGCGTGACTTAGAATATGAAGAACGGAAACATTTCCTAAACACCTCATAGCCTCTTACTCATAGTTATGGTGCACAACATAACCATCAACAAGGTGTATTAGATGTCGAGGACCATTAACAACCTAGTGCTTTGATACCCAATTTGTCACGACCAAAGCCTAGGGCCTAGACGTGACACGACGCATGGGGAACCCGAAGGAGCCCCAAGCAAGCCTCTTAGCATATCATTATACATCATTGGTCGCGGAAGAAATTAAACAACATAATAAGAGTAGCAAAGGAAAAAAGGGCTAAAGTAATACTTTCATAACATAAGCACCAAACACGAGAGCTAAAGCTTAATACATAACATGCCCAGCAACACCTAGACTACATAGATAAGAGCGGGGGCGGAGACAGCAACCAGGCACACCCTCATAGTCAATACATACATAAAAGAAAGGTAGTCTTGTAGCATAGCATGAGATCATAAACATTGTCCCCATAATGGAGGATTCACCAACAAGTTTAGGAGAAATCGAATTAGCCACGTGGAGGACGATGCTCAAGTGGGACTTTGGTTCCTACATGGTGACATCATGTAGGCATAAAGTATGCATTAGTACATTTGAATGTACTAAGTATATAGATGCACTACAACAAGAGATAAGTAACATAATCAAAATACATAAACATAGGAAATGAGTAGCATATAACAATATGGCATGCATTAAGATGCTTGTAGTAAACCATACTTATATAGAACATAATATATGTGTAAGGAGTGATCATTATTAGTGAATATCTAAGGCCTACCACCCCTTTAGCGAGGTGAATGAGGTACAAACCCCTAAATTGGTTGATGACGTACAAACCCCTTAACATGGTTGATGAGGTACAAACCTCCCAATATAATTATCAAGGTACAAATACCTCGACATGGTTGCATGGGCCTACCACCTCCCGAGCGAGACGATCGAGGTACAAACCCCACAACATGGTTACACGGGCCTATAACCTCCCTAGTGAGGCTTGGTCAATTCCCAACACCTTAATGATAATATCATATATGTACATTCCTTTCAGAAAAATATTTGATTTGTTATTTTTAAGATATTAAAAAATTCCCTGTTCTAGGTTGCGACTTCAGTTCTCCTTCTCCACTGCGCTTCGTCTCCAGGGAGGCCATTTCATTCTTCTCTGGAGAATCATCTTGCAATATTAGATGGCGGCGTTTTGTCTCTCTACGTCGGAGAATCCGTTCGGAAGAAGAAGACGACATTGCAGAGACAAAACAGAGCAAACAGAGAAAAGGGGTTTTGGCGGGGGCTTATATTTTTAGTTGCAACGTTTCGCCATATAACTGTTATTATTTCTTCCACGGCGTTTCCATATCGAAGAGTTCTTGGAATTCAATCGAAGCTGTTTCGACTGATCCATTGATCAGTCAAGGGACTTGAGTTTTGAGATTCTTCTTCCTCGTCAGAAGATTACAGCGACCAGTGGACTCCGGCGAAGCATAAAGAT
>JAPFFP010000001.1:6033049-6057465 GCA_026153255.1 Solanum medicagineum
TTATTATTATTATTATTATTATTATTATTACTATTATTATTATTATTATTATTATTATTATTATTATTATTATTATTTTAAGAATAGATGATAAGATGTGCCCATTTACTTTTCCTTTGTCTTCCGCTGATTAGTAGAATGTATGAATGAATGAATGTAATGAGGCCAAGTGGTTCGCTTGGGCACTAGCAATAGTCTTTGGGTGCCGGCCACGTCTTGGGTCCCCTCCCGGGGCGTGACAAACTTGGTATCAGAGCACGAGTTCAAGTGTCCTTTGGAGTCTATGAAGACGTGTCTAGTAGTGTCTTGTTTATGAATGTGTTGTCGACCACACTTGATAAGTTGGAGGCTATAGGACATTAGGAATTGTTTCCCTTCATTCATGTTCTAAATCATGCTATAGAGTTATTCTCTATGAAAGTTCTTTTCTAATTCATGCTTTGCGCGTTGCAGAATTGTTATTATGCCCCTAGAAGATCCGTCAAAGGTAGAGGACGTCCCACCAGACAATATGTTAACCCGCCTGAGCCTTAAGGACATGATGAGCCTGTGGAACCAGTTGTCCCTGTTGCACAGCCCCCGCAAGATGAGGTCTCCAATATTGAGCTTCTCTAGGCTATTCAAACTCTAGCCTAGGTTGTCACAACACCTACTGTGAGACAAGAAGTGGGTCGATAGGATGCCCATGACACTTCTAGAATCGAGAATTCATGAGGATGAATCCACCTAAATTCACAGGGTCTCCACCCACTGAAGTCCCTAAGAACTATGTGGAGGAGCTCCAGAAAGTGTTCCAAGTGATGCATGTGGCCGATGCTGACAAGGTGGAACTAGCTGCTTACCATCTAAAGAGTGTAGATAGATTGTGTTATGAAAAGTGGAAGAAGGGTAAAGGAGAGGATGCCCCCGTGCTGACTAGGACTATGTTCGAGGAAGCCCTCTTGACGCTTCTTCTCAAGGGAATGAAGAGAGGCAAAGGTAAGAGAGTTTTTGAACTTGAAATATGGCTCTATGATTGTGAAAGAGCATGGGCTAAAGTTTATACAATTTCTCGCTATACTCCAGACATGGTTGCTGATATGAGGGGGAGGATGAGAATATATATTGATGGGTTAAATAGAGGGCCAAAGAGAGATGGAAGAGGATCAATGCTTGTGAGTGATACAGACATTGGGAGACTGATGACATTTATACAAATAACTGATGCGGAGAGGCAACATGATAGAGAGGAGTTCAGAAGCAAGAAAGCTAAAACATCAAGCCATGAGGTTGGGAAAGAAAGGAAATAGTAACCGATTTCCAGTATCATAATATGCTAGTGCACCTGCGCCTAGAGTAAAAAATGATCAGAGGTCCTAGAATGTTGGAGCCCATGGGTCTCAGCCACAAGCTAGTGTGGCTCAAGGTTCATGAGTTAAACCACCAGGTGGTATATGTGGCAAGATATACATGGGTAAATTTCGCGAGGTGAGTGATGTATGCTACAAGTGTGGCCAAGCAGGTCGCTATCAGTGAATTGTCCACTCTGGGTGGATCGAGCTCAGTCTTCTGCACCCGCCCTGCCAGCTAAGGGAAATCAGAGACGTACTACATCAGGAACAAGCGGAGCTACAAATCATTTGTATGCCATGGGTAGTCGACATGATCAGGAGAACTCCCCAGATGTTGTGACGGGTATGATTCGAGTCTTTTCTATTGATTGTTATCTGTTAATAGAACTTGGTACCATATTATCTTTTGTAACTCCTCATATGGCCAGTAGATTCGATAGAACCCCTAAGACTCTTCTTGAACTCTTTGATGTTTCTACTCCAGTGGGTGAGTCTATTCAGGTTAAGAGAGTCTATAGAGCTTGTATGGTGTCCATCCATCATAGGAATGCTATAATCCATCTGATTGAGTTAGATATGAATGATTTTGATTTAATCCTTGGCATTGATTTTCTCCACATCTATTGTGCTCTGTTGATTGTAGAGCCCAAACCGTTAAGTTCCAATTTCCGAATGAATCGATTCTAGAGTGTAAGGGTGATTTAGTAGCACCTAAAGGAATGTTTATCTCATATTTTAGAGCCAGAAAGATGATTGCTAAGGGTTGTATCTATCACCTTGTGCTAGTGAAATCTGATTATGTTGAATCTCCTACTCTTAAGTTAATCCCGATTGTGAATGAGTTTCCAGAAGTGTTTCTTGAGGATCTGCCCGGATTTCCCCCTGATAGGAAGATTGACTTTGGGATTGATGTTCTTCTTGATACCCAACCTATCTCAATTCCACCTTATAGGATGGCCCCCGCTGACTTGAAAGAACAATTGAAATATTTGTTAGCGAAGGGCTTCATAAGACTGATAGTTTCTTCTTGGGGTGCCCCTGTCCTATTCGTGTGAAAGAAAGATAGGTCTCTTAGAATGTATGTTGACTATAGGCAACTGAACAAGGTCACCAAAAAGAATAAGTATCCCCTCCTAAGGCTAGATGATTTGTTTGACCAACTTCAAGGTGCCTCTTCTTTCTCAAAGATAGACCTCAAATCTAGCTACCATCATTTGAAAGTGAGGAAATGTGACATTCCAAAGATAGCCTTTAGGACTAGATATGACCATTTTGAGCTCTTGGTCATGTCCTTTGGATTGACGAATTGTCACGCCCCAAATCCCGTTAGGGTGGACCAGCACCCATTGCTGATAAGGCCCGGGAGAACCAATCAGTATCTATGCGCTTTCTGTACATATTATGAAGAATTTCTTTGTTTGACATGTCTTTAAGAAAATAAACGGTGAAAACACGCCAAAAGGAAATGCATATGACTAGGCCGGTGAGGCCACGGTATCTAAAGTACGAGACATGAGTAAAATTTAATTTACATAGTCTACAAAGCCTCTAGACAAAGAAAAACATCTGATAAGGGTCGGGACAGGCCCCACCTCAACAAACTATACAATACAAACATATAAGCTCTAGACATACACAAAGCCCCGAAGCAACTTGGAGCTTGGTAACAGCAGCTGAATGTCCTGTACTCCTACTGGGGAGATCTACTAGCACCTGCACCTGTAGCATGAAATGCAGGTCCCCCGTAAGGGACATCAGTACGAGATAATGTACTGAATATAGAAGGCAGGAAACACTGTATATGAGTGTAACAACTCAACTGAGACTGTACTCTGGTGTACCATAAGAGACCACCTTATACTGTGGGATCATGTACTTTATGTTCTTTATATTACTTTACCTTTACTGTATAATTTGTGCACAGCTATAGTACGAATGATCAACTAATCAGTGGTATAACTGTATCGGGATCGTCCCTGGCTAGGTTCTTCCTTAACCCCTCGGGCTACCACCTGTAATAAGATTTGTTATCAGAGCCAGGTTTCGATCCTGGGGCCTGTGGATTATGTAGAATCTTGTTTATCGATGTATTGTGCACCACATTTATAAGCTGGAGGCTACGTGGCATCTAGGAGTTGTTACTTGCTTTTCATTCTTTAGATCGTGCCATAGAACTAAGTGTAATAGGTGCATTCTGTCTAATTCTAAATTAGTTTGTACAACAAGTATGCTAGAAACAAGGCAGAACAAATGTAAAGGGAAGGGAGTAGAAGTGGTGGTTCGTATACCCAGCCAGGTGAGGCAACGAAATGAGGTTCAAGAGGAGTCTTTATCATAGACATCTCCAACTCCTCCAACTCCCGATGAACCCGAGAATAGTGAAATTCCCCCACAACTACCTATTGATGCTACCGTGCAGGATCTAAGAAATGCAGTCCAACTATTGACTCGTATAGTTGCTGGCCAAGGTCAAAGGCAGGAAGGTCCAGTTATGGGTACAGGTGGTACAAATAGGGCAGTTGGTACAAGGATACGTGATTTTATTAATTTAGACCCTCCATCCATCACTAGATCAGATCCTAATGAAGACCCCTGGGACTTTATTGATCAAATTCAACGTACTTTAGATATTATGCACGTGAATGGTACAGAAGTTGTTGAGTTAGCTACATATAGGCTGAAGGGTGCGGCTATATTGTGATATGAATCCTGGAAGCAATATAAGGGTATAGGTGCACCTCCAACTACCTGGAAGGAATTCAAAGAGGAATTTCTTGACCATTATTTTCCATTAAAGATCCAAGAGACCCATGCAGATCAGTTCCTGAATCTCCACCAAGGGAATATAAGTGTGAGGGAGTATAGCCTCCAATTTAATTCCCTGGCAAGGTATGCTCCTAATGTAGTTGCTACTATGGCAGATAGAGTTCATCGTATGTAGATAGGTTGTATATGTATCTAGTTAGAGACTGCACCATAGCTTCCTTGAACAAAGATATGGACATAGCAAGGATGTAGGCTTTTGCATAGAAATTGGAGGATCAGAGGTAGAGGAGAAGGACACAAGAGTTGGAAAGGGGCAGGCCAAAAGAGCCAGATCTACAGGGCAGTTTACACCACCCCAAGATGAGATTAGGACTCGATTTTCAAATAGACCGCCTAGGCCATCATCATCCCACTCTGCTGTCAGTGCTCCATCGCAATTTCAAGGGTCTCGAAGTAATAAGTTTAGCCAAGGAGGTGAAGGGCAAGGTGCCCGGACAATTGGTTAATCGACAGGCCAACCAATGACCCCCAGGCAGCCTTGTAAACAGTGTGGAAGGAGTCATCCGGGTATATGTCGTGTTGGGACAGATGTTTGCTATTGGTGTGGTATGCCAGGGCACATGATGAGGGATTGCCCGAGAAGATGTATCGGTGGTATGACATAACCTACTGGGTCAGCTGTTGCATCATTGTCATCAGTTCCTCCAGCAGGTAGGGGTCAGCAAGCACCTATGGGTCGTGGTAGAGGTGTGAGAGGGACAACTAGCTCTAGCGGGGTCCAGAATCGCACTTAGGCACTAGGGAGTTGGTAGAATTTGGAAGCTTCACCGATGTGGTCACAAGTACATTGTCCATATTTTCACATAATGTAAATGCATTAATTAATATTGGTTCTACACTATCATACATCACTCCACTAGTTGCTAGGAAGCTTAAGAGAACACCCAAAACATTGAGCAAACCATTCGAAGTATCTACACCAACCGGTGAATTTATTATAGCTAGAAGGGTTTATTATGACTGTGTAGCAACTATTTATGACCGTGACACATTGGCTGACCTAATTGAGCTAGAAATGGTAGAATTTGAGGGTATAATGGGTATGGATTGGTTAGCTTCTTGCTATGCCACCCTGGATTGCCGAACTAAGAGAGTGTACTTCCACTTTCCAAATGAGGCAGTTCTTGAATGGAAAGGCAATGTTGGGGCACAAAAGGGGAAGTTTATCTGTTATTTTAAGGCCAGAAAGATGATATCTAAGTGGTATACATGTCATTTAGTTAGAGTAAGGGATATGGAGGCAGAATCATCAACTTTTCAATCAGTACCAGTAGTGAATGAATTTGTCGGTATGTTCCCTGAAGAACTTCCAGGCTTACCTCCTGAACGAGAAATAGATTTCGGTATTGACCTACTTCCAGGTACTTAACCTACTTCTATCCCTCCATATAGAATGGCCCCGGAAGAATTGCGTGAGTTAAACGAGCAGTTAAAAGACTTATTTGATAAGGGTTGCTTAAGACCTAGTGTGTCCCCCCCGGGGTGCACCAATGTTATTTGTATGCAAAAAGGATGGCATCTTGAGAATGTGTATCGGCTACCGACAATTGAATAGGGTGACAATTAAGAATAAATACCCCTTCCCCAAGATTGATGATTTATTTGATCAGTTACAAGGTGCCAAGTGCTTTTCAAAAATTTATTTGAGATCAAGTTATCACCAAGTGAGGGTGAAGGAGTAAGATATACCCAAGACTGCTTTCAGAATGCGCTACGGTCACTTTGAATTTCTTTTTATGTCATTTGGGCTAACAAATGCACCATCGATTTTTATGGATCTGATGAACAGGGTATTCAAGCCATTCCTGGATGTGTTCGTGGTAGTATTCATAGATGACATTTTTGTATATTCAAGATCAGAAGAGGACTACGCAGATCACTTGCGACATGTGTTACAGGTTGTTCGTGATCAACAGTTGTATGCCAAGTTTTCTAAATGTGAATTTTTGGCTAAAATCAGTGGCATTCTTGGGTCATGTTGTGTCTCATAAGGGAATAAGAGTTGATTTACAAAAGATAGATGCTGTGAAAGATTGTCCAAGACCAACAACACCCACGGAAGTTCAGAGCTTCCTAGGCTTGGTAGGTTATTACAGGAGATTTTTTGAAGGTTTTTCTTCTATTTCTGCACCCCTAACAAAGCTGACACATATGGCAGCAAAGTTCCAATGGAATGATACATGTGAAAGGAGCTTCTAGGAGTTGAAAAATAAGTTAACTTTTGTACCTGTGCGAGTACTTCCAGAAGGCACATATGGGTATGCAGTGTGTTGCGATGCTTCAGGAGTTGGCTTAGGGTGTAACTAACATAGAATGGTAGGGTAATTGGTTATGCGTCTAGGCAACTACGACCACACGAGAAAAATTATCCAACATATGATCTTGAGCTAGCAATGGTTGTGTTTGCTTGAAAAATGGTGCCACTATTTGTATAGGGTTCATGTTGACATATATACTGATCATAAGAGTCTACAATACATCTTTAAGCACAAAGACCTAAACTTAAGACAGCGAAGATGGCTAGAGTTAATAAAGGATTACAACGTTGATATACTGTACCATTCGGGGAAGGCAAATGTGGTAACTGATGCTCTGAGTCGTAAGGCAATCATGAACATTGGTGACCAAGCTATGATAAGTCAAGGAATGGCTAAGGATCTACATCAGTTAGCCAGTTTGGGAGTTCGCCTTCTTGAAACTCCCAAGGAAGGGGTATTGTGCATAATGCTGCAGAGTCTTCATTGGTAATGGAGGTGAAAGAAAAACAATTGAGGATCCTATTCTATGATAGCTTAAGGAAAAGGTGAGTTAGGGTACAATAAAGGGCTTTTACCTTGCACAAAATGGAGTGTTATACTGCCAGAATAGATTATGTGTACCTGATGTTAACAGATTAAAAAAGAGGATAATGTAAGAAGCTATCATTCCCGATATTCCATCCAGGATCAACTAAGATGTACCATGACCTGAAGGGAAAATTTTGGTGTGGAGGCATGAAAAAGGACCTTGCAGAATTTGTGGCTCAATGTCCAAATTGCAGGTGAAGGTAGAACACCAAAAGCCAAGAGGTTATATGTAGTGTGTAGAGCTTCCAACTTAGAAGTGGGATATGATCAATATGAATTTTGTTGTCGGTTTACCTTGCTCATTTCAGAAGTTTGACTCCATATGGGTAATAGTTTATAGACTCACAAAGTCAGCACACTTCTTGCCAGTCAAGAGTGATTATACAGCTGAGGATTATGCCAAGCTATACCTCAAAGAGATAGCCAGGCTACATGGAATGCCAATCTCTATTATATCTGACCGAGGAGCTCAATTCACTGCAAAGTTTTGACAGTCCTTCTAAAGGAGTTTAGGACACAGGTGAATTTGAGTACAACATTCCACCCTCAAACAGACAGTCAAGTGGAACGCACCATTCAGACACTTGAAGATATGTTCCGAGCTTGTGCATTGGACTTTAAAGGTAGTTGGGTGGACCATTTTCCACTTATTGAGTTTGTCTATAACAATAGCTACCACGCGAATATCAAGATGGCACCTTACGAAGCTTTGTATGGAAGGAAGTGTAGGTAATGGATGGTTGGAAGTGGGAGAAACCACCTTACTTGGGCTAGATCTAATACAAGAAGCTATGGAAAAGGTTAAGGTGATACCGCAACAACTAGAAACAGCCCAGAGTCATCACAAATCGTATGCGGATGCTAGAAGGAGAGGACTGGAATTCTCAGTAGGTGATTGGGTCTTTTTAAAGGTGTCTCCAATGAAAGGGGTTATAAGATTTGGTAAGAAAGGAAAACTGAGCCCACCTTACATAGGGCCATATCAGATTATTAAGAGGTTTGGGCAGGTTGCATATAAACTAGAGCTACCCCAAGAGCTTTCAATGGTTCACCCAGTTTTTCATGTCTTAATGCTTCTAAAATGCATAGGTGATCCATCTCGTATCACTCCTATTAAGGATGTACAAGTTACAGAAGATCTCACATATGAAGAGGTTCTTATTACTATTCTAGATCGTCAAGTTAAGAAGCTAAGGAATAAAGAAATAGCTGCAGTAAAAGTACTTTGGAGGAACCAGCACGCAGATGAAATAACATGGGAGGCCGAGGAAGCAATGAAATTAAAATATCCACACTTATTTGAAGCTAAAGAGGAAGTCCAATATACAAAATTTGGACACTAATAGATACGTGTGATTGAATACTTAATATGCTGTCAAATGTTTGTGTAAGTAAAGGTTTCAATTTGGTTAAGCTATTCAATAGTGTTAACACTCGAGGACGAATGTTCCTAAGGGGGGAGGATGTAACACACCACACCTTACAATACTAGTACTATACAAATGAAACATGATAGGGTTTGGTTAAATTAGCTAATTTTTAAAAGTGCTTGAATCTCGTGTTAATGGGCTATATGTGCGTTTAAGCATTAACGTTTAAGAGGGTCGAGTGCATACATGTTTTGTGTCAAATTGAGGAGATTACGATCTTAAAATGAAGTGAGAGAATTGAAGTGCTGGTTGGACTTAGTAAGCTAGCAGGTGAGTCACCTACTTGCTTAGCTTAAATTTGCTAGCTAAACGGAGACGAGGCTCGACGTCGAATTGGTCCAGGTCCGATTATGAAAGTTCTGTGTTAAGGGTGTGACTTTAGCCCATGTTTTAGCATTATAAATGGGCTAAATTTTCAGCCCAAGAAGTATAATAAAAAGGTCCCAAAGACATCACAACACACTTAACCATTTGGGCCCAAAACTAATGTGAAGAGAAAGTTGGAAAATAGGCAGCCCAAGCCCATCAACTGGGAGACCCATTTAGTCCCAAGTGTAAGGGCCAAGCTGCTGGATAAGAAGATTATTAATGTGTGGTATAAGGTGGTCAAAATGTCAAGAGTAATTCGGCCAAAGACCCCTTTATAAAGGGCTCAAAAACAGCTCCACAATTCATTTCTTAACTTGAACACACAAAATCAGATTGCTCTATCTATTTCCTCTCAACTTTTCTTTAACTTTCTAAAGCAGCTAAAAGGGATATCTAGGGTTCTTGGATTAGCCCTACACCTTGAAGTGTGGTAAGTAAGTTTTCACATGTGTTTAGTATGGTTTTCTTATGAAAAACAAGAAGTATATGCTAGTATGTTGTGCTGGAAATTCTGGACAGCTTGTATGCTAAGGATTCTTGTGAACTTTTCTTGTTAATCAAGATGTTTTTCTCTTGTTGGTTGGCATTATTATGAAGTAATACTTATTTATTTAATAAAGTTTGTCTTACAGTAATGTAACAAGGCTGATTAACCACTTTTACAGTCCACAAAAGTGAGTCCTTATATGATATCGCAACTGTTTGCTTAATATGAACTTGTGGGCTGATGAATAGAAGGCTATTGCCTCACATCCTGAATGACAGATTTGTTACTGTTCTGAGACTGGTTCAAGGCTGTTTGTATGTGTAAATATTGCTGGAACTGTTTGGTTAGAGTTGGAATAGGTTTGGAATTGTCGACATCGAAATGTAGCAAAGGAAGGTAACGTTATGATGTCCATTTTTAGGTTGTGTAGAATTGTTATGCATTGTGCTTTGTGGGATGTTGTAAGGTTGTTCTGGCACTAAAATAGTATGTACATGATGTGTACATGAAAATATGTATTAGAAAAATACGATTAGGGGCGGAAAGGTTGAAGGAATGCGCTAGGGTTTATAATTGTCCGCTTGCTGCCCATATGTTGTTTTTCTATGAAATTGGACTTCTAAGGTGAATTTATTGGCTGCTAATGCTAGTTTTATAACCTACTATGTTGTAGATAAGTATTTGGAGAAAGGGAAGGTTGTTCGAGGTAGTAACAAGTTCATACAACGAGGTATGTAAGGCTACTTGACTTCGTATTGTTTGGCATGAAACATAGATCCTTCCCTAGTACGTAAAGGTACTTACCAACTCCGATACAACTATTAACTATGTCTACACTCTTTCATATGTTCATACGCTTCCATACATTTTCACTTTCATATCAGCATACACACATAAATGACAAGTTACATGAGTTATATTTGCCAAACAAAGTTCATGAGTTGTTTCATTTGATACGCATTTCATTAATTGTGTAACGTACTCTTTTCATTGTCATATTGTCTTGTATAATTATCTACATGTCACATGTTACATATACAGTCCTACAGTTCCAATATTGTGACCACCAAAAGAACCATCTCAAAGGTAATTGAAAGGTAAAGTATATAGTTTTTGATGGGTGGTAGCCCGAGGGGTGGAAGCATCACCTAGCCAGGGACGATCCTATCACGGGTGGTAGCCTGAAGGATTAAGCAAGAACCTAACCAGGGACGATCTCGATATCCTGAGGGGTGGAAGAATCACCTAGCTAGGGAAAATCTTATTATGGGTAGTAGCCCGAGGGGTTAAGGAAGAACCTAGCCAGGGATGATCCAGATACAGTTATACCACTTATCAGTTAGTCATTCGTATTAAAGCTGTGCACAGATTATACAGTAAAGGTAATGTAATATAAAGAACATAAAGTACATGATCCCACAGTTTAACTACAGGTGGTCTCTTATGGTACACCAGAGTACAGTCTCACTTGAGTTGTTACACTTATATACAGTGTTTCCTACCTTACATATTTAGTACATTATCTCGTACTGATGTCTATTACGGGGGACCTGCATTTCATCCTGCAGGTACAGGTGCTAGTAGATCTCCCCAGTAGGAGTACAGGACATTCAGCTGCTGTTACCAAGCTCCAGGTTGCTTCGGGGCTTTGTGTATATCTAGAGCTTATATGTTTATATTGTACAATTTGTTGAGGTGGGGCCTGTCCTGACCCTTATCAAATGTTTTTCTTTGTCTAGAGGCTTGGTAGACTATGTAAATTAAAGTTTAGTCATGTCTCGTACTTTAGACATGCCCCATCGGCCTAGTCATATGCATTTCCTTTTGGTGTGTTATCACCGTTTATTTTCTTAAAGATATGTCAAACAAAGAAATCCTTCATTATATGTACAGAAAGCGCGTAGATACAGGTTGGTTCTCCCGGACCTTATCAGCAACGGGTGCCGGTCCGCCCTAATAGAATTTAGGGCGTGACACGAATGCACCTACAGCCTTCATGAATTTGATGAATAGAGTGTTTAGATAGTATTTTGATATATTTGTGATTGTGTTCATTGACGACATTTTGGTGTATTCAAAAGATGAAGAGGAGCATGCGAACCACCTCAGAGTTATCATCCAAACACTTAAGGACCATGAGTTGTATGCAAAATTCTCAAAATGTGAATTATGGCTTAAGTTAGTGGCTTTCCTAGGCCATGTTGTCTCCCGTGATGGTATTCGAGTGGATGCGCAGAAGATTGAAGCGGTTAAGAACTGGCCTAGACCAACCTCCCCAATTGACATAAGAAGTTTCTTGGGGTAGGCAGGCTATTACCGCAAATTTGTTGAGGGATTTTCCCCTTTATCCGTACCATTTACTTAATTGACTTACAAAAAGGTCAAGTTCTATTGGTCCGACAAATGTGAGAAGAGTTTCCAAGAGTTGAAGGTTAGACTGACTACTATACCAGTTATAACCTTGGCTGATTGAATGGAAGATTTTGTGATCTATTGTGCTTCTTCGAGAGTTGGATTGGTATCTGCGCTGATGCAAAGAGGGAAAGTGATAGCATATGCTTCTAGACAACTTAAGACTCATGAGAAGAACTTCCAACCTATAATCTTGAGTTGGCAGCGATAGTGTTTGCACTTAAAATTTGGCACTTCTACTTGTATGGAGTACATGTGGATGTGCTCAACGACTACAGGAGCTTGTAGTATATCTTTAGTCAGAAAGAGGTCAACCTGCGATAGAGGAGATAGTTGGAGTTGCTCAAGGATTATGACATGAGCATTCTCTACCATTCAGGTAAAGCTAACATTGTTTTTGATGCTCTTAGCAGGTTATCAATGGGTAACACATCCCATATCGAGGAAGGGAAGGAAGAACTAGTTAAAGAAGTGCATCGATTTGGAGTTCAACTTGAGGAGAATAATGAGGGAGAAGATAATATTCTTTGGTGGCAGAGGTGAAAGAGAAACAAGATTGAGATCCTGTCATACTTCAACTAAAGGAGGCTATCCAAAAACAGAATGTGATGGTCTTCTCCAAAGGGGGAGATGGGATGTTGAGAGTATATTATACATTCCAGATGTTGATGGTATTCGAGATAGAATTATGGTTGAAGCTCATAACACTAGATATTCCATTCATCCTGGCTCTATCAAAATGTACCACAACTTGAGAGAAGTCTATTGGTAGAGCGGAATGAAGAGGGATATTGCAGAATTTGTCTCAAAGTGCCCCGAATTGCCAGCAAGTGAAAGTTGAACATCAAAGGCCATGTGGATTAGCTCAAAACTTTGAGATTTCAGAATTGAAGTAGGAGATGATCAATATGGACTTCATTATTAGTCTACCGAGGTCTGAAAACAACATGATTCGATATGGATGATTGTAGATATGATGTCCAAATAGGCTCACTTCTTAGTGGTTATGACGACTAACACTACAGAGGAGTGTGCCATGTTGTACATCCAAGAGATTGTGAGGTTGCATGGAGTTCCCTTGTCCATCATCTCGGACAAAGGAGCTCAATTCACCTCCCAATTTCGGAGATCGTTCCAAAAAGGACTGGGTATGAAAGTAAATTTGAGCACAGCCTTTTATCCATAGACAGATGGTCAGGCAGAGCATATAATTCAGATGTTAGAAGATATGTTGAGAGTCTGTGTTCTTGATTTCAAGACTAATTGGGATGATCACATACCATTGATTGAATTTGCATAACAATAGTTATCATGCAGGCATTCAAATAGCTCCCTACGAAGCTTTGTATGGGACGAGATGTAGATCACCAATTGGGTGGTTCGAGGTTGTAGAGGCAAAGTTGATCGGGCCTGATCTTGTCCATCAATCAATGGAGAAGGTTAAGGTCATTAAAAAGCGGTTGAAGACTGCATAGAGTCGCCAGAAATCCTAATCGATGTGAGGAGGAGAGACTTGGAATTCGAGGTAAATTATTAGGTATTAATTGAAAGTGTCACTTATGAAGGTGTCATGAGATTTGGGAAGAAGTGCAAATTACGTCCATGTTATATTAGGCCTTATTAGTTTTTAAAGATGATTAGGAAGGTTGCCTATGAGTTAGAGTTGCCCTCCGAGTTAGACGGAATCCATCATGTGTTCCACGTATCGATATTGATGAAATTTTTGGGAGATCCTAACTTGGTGATCCCTGCGGAGAGTATTGGAGTGCAGGATATTTGAACGTACAGGATCCCCGTCCAAATCCTTGATTGTCAAATTCATAAGATGAGAACCAAAGAGATAGCCTTAGTCAAAGTCCTATGGAGAAATCAATTCACTGAGGAAGCCGCATGGGAAGCTGAGGAAGAGATAAAAGCAAAATATTTGCGCCTATTCATGCAAAATGATGAGAATGATGAAGGTAATTTCCTTACCCTTAACTAATTGATTGTCTTTTCTTGAGTTAATTGTCTATTCTTGAGTTTGAACAGAGTCGATTGATGATTGAGATAGAGTTGAGAGATTGATTGATAGATGTTAATGTGAGATGAGTTTTGAGTCTATTCTTTCCTTGATATCTAGCTTCACTCATCATTCAAGGACAAATGATCCCAAGAGGGAGATGATGTAACACCCGGTAAAATTATTGAAATACCCATAAAATAGAAATGTGCAAGCAACGCGTCTTCCCATGTTCTGTTTGTGAATCTGAGACCAAATATGCAATCGATATGGAAAATTGATTAGGAAAATGGCCTTGTTCGAATTTTAGAGGCATCGGATCAAAAAGTAATTTTTTGATGTGAGAGGAATACCAGTGTCGGTGCGTGCCCAAGGCGCGACGCGCCTAGGACATGGACCTACACTTACCTTTTTCACTTTTTTTTGACGGGAATTGGAAAACTCATTCGTATAATTTTTGGGAGAAAAATACGCTAGTGCGCGCCAAGTCCGTGTCGCGGATTGGGCTATTCCGAAGTGAAAATTTTTCTTTTATTTTGAGGGGTATTCTGGTCAATTTCCAGCCCCTCCAAAACTCAAAATATGATCAAATTAGGTCGTTTTGATGCGTAAATTGGGCCTAAAATCCCATTCTAAGTCCTTTCTAATTCATTGAAAAGTTAGGGCTTGAGAGAGAAGAAAGAAGAACGTAAGATTGAAGAATTCAAGAGGATTCTTGAGAGCTTGATTCTTGATAGCTTCATCCCAGGTATGTAAGGCTAAACTAAAAGCATAAGATTGTTCTCTCATGTGCCCCATAGATAGTCTTAGAAGAGAGTTGAAAGTTTATGAGTTTATATGCATAATTCTTGATTAATTTTTGAAAAAAATTAAATATTACATGTATTTTCATATGTTGATCATCATAAACTCTTTTCTTTAATTGAATGCTTTTGCAGGAATTATTTGTCACGACCCAAGCCTAGGTCCTAGACGTGACACGATGAATAGGGAACCCGAAGGAACCCCAAGCGATCCTCTTAACTTGTCATTACATATCCTTGGTCGCAGAAGCATGTAAAAGGCATAAAGTAAGCAAAAAGAACAAGGGGATAAGGATAGTTTGTCAAAACATCAACATCAAAGACAAGGACTCAAAGCTCATATCATAAATACACGACTCGTCCAACAAACACCTCTAAATACATAGATAGAGCGAGGGCCAAGACAAAGCTACTGGGTTCACCCTCATAATCAGTAGAACATAAGATAGTGTCTCAATATATAGATAATAGTAACATAGACTAAGGTCCCCGAAATGGAGGACTCAGCAACAAGCTTGGAATAGCACCGACTAGCCACGTGGAGGAGGAGGATGATAAACTTAAGCACCAGTTCCTACATTGTGATATCATATAGGCAAGAATACGCATTAGTACGTTTGAATGTACTAAGTATGTGGGATGCAATACAACAAGAAATAGACATCATAATAAAATTGCACGATATTAAACAATAGACATAATATACAATATGCCATGTATGATCAATGCTTAAGTAACTCATGCTTATATAGGATATCATATGTGAAGAAGAGACCAAGCTAGTTTTTCAAGGTATAAATCCCTTGGTGGTTGTGTGGTATAAACCCCTCACATGGTTGATGGTAATCACACCTTACAAACATGGTGACGAAGTATAAACCCCTCGCATAGTTGATGAGTATAAACCCCCAACATGCTTACCCGGACTCTTGTCCTGCCGGATCGGATATGGTCTAATGCAACACCTTATATATTGGATTCATCATATACTCTAGTGCAACACTTCCTATTGGGATAATAATATACATAAGCTCATTTCATCATCATAACATCATCCATATCATATCTCATGCTTTGGACCTTCAACTACTCATGAAACCACATCCGGATATTTTCTCAAACATTGGGGAGATGTAATGGGGGTAAATGACCATGCAATTTAAAGATGAAATCATGAAAGAGAATTGGTGATAAAACCATAAATCAAGACCTTGCAACACCCCCAAGAGATTCACATTAAAACCCCTCACCAAATCCAACATTAGATCCAAGATTTGAAGCTCAAAACATGCTAAAACAACCATACTTTCATGAACTAAAATCATTGTGTAGTAAATTTCTTAATATACAAGACCCACATGTAAAATCAACTTTAAATCATGCATTATTAAGCAAAAGAGGGTTTAGGCACCATGGGTGGAAGGACCCAATGGTTCAACACCACGTACCTTAGGTCTACCGTTGCTTGGAATTGAGATTGCGAAGAATGGAGGCAGGAAATGATCTTTGAATCCGATCTTGTACTCAAGTTTCCTTGAAATTGAATTGGGGCTTGATGAAGGCTTTTGAGAAAATTGAGAGTATATTTGAGATGAGAGATAATGAGTTTTATCCTTTGGGATAGTGTTTAGGTCTTTTAGGAAGATTAGGATAGCATTGGAATTCTAAAAAGGGCATTAGAGTAATTAAAATTTACGAAGACACCATAAGTGAACGGATGGAAAAATTGGCAAAGTATCATCTTACTGGAGACTTGACTGACCGTGTGTCACTCCATCGATCGTGTGGAGTACCCGTGAGACAAGACTTAGACAGAAAAAATGGAATTGGAACACTTGAGAAAAAGTTAGCGTCGACGTCACTTTGACGGTCGTTTTCACTGACCGTGTGGGGTTACACGGACCGTTACTTGTCTGTCCCACCTCACTTAGACAAAACGTTGAAGGCCTCCATAAGCCCAGGTGCCACGGGCTATCCCACTCTACACGACCCGTTAACAGTGCCTGTGGTACCAACAATAGCCACATTTTTCCCCAAGTCCAACAAGCTTGCTTTGGCACACCTTGTGGCCATCCCCACGGTCAGTGGTGGGCCAAACGGCCCGTGCCACCTTCCTTGGTGCCAATAATTACCTTTCCAACCCTAGCTGCACCAAATGGCCCATCAAAGGGCACACTGGCCGTCAAGCTGCCCGTGTGAGTTCACTAAATGGGAGGGTCTAACATAAATGGTCATTAATCCTTCATTCGAACTCAAAATAAGGTGAAACCAAGTGCGTTGCAAAGCCAACTCAAAGAAATTTCATTTGACATATTGTGGGCCACAATGTTCCAAATGTGCTAAAAGTTATGGTAGTTTAAAGCATGAACCATCACCCAAAACTTAACTCTTAGGGAAGTCTTGAACTAGTTTAGGTACTAGGAGTCTCCCATGAACCTAATACACCCAAAATCTAATCAAATGAGGCTTGAAATATGGATACATAAGAGCATAGAGTCAAGGGGTGTAACAATATCTCCCCCTTGGGAACATTCATCCCGAATGTTCAGAAAACGTACACAAGGAAAGTAGTCATGAAGATTTTTACTAAAACATTGATGCAACAATGCACCTAAATATGTTGTTCAAGAAAATCCCAATATGAACTTCAAAATCCCCATAATGTTATTAACATGAACATGAATCCATGAAATGTAAAATGAAACTTAAGACATGAAAAAACACAGGGGACTCAGAATTGGTACCTTAGGCTTGAGTGGAGTGGAAAAGATAAGGATACCGCTTTTGCATGTCCGTTTCGGCCTCCCATCTAGCACTTTCAACTTGTTGGTTCCTCCAAAGGAGCATAAGGGATGTCATCTCCCTGTTCCTCAATCTCTTCTCTTTCCTATCCAAAATCTGAACCAGAACCTCCTCATAAGTCACGTTATCCTCAACAACACCCACCACATCAATAGGCACAATGGCATTAGAGTCACCCACAAATTTTATATAGAGACATGGAACACCGGATGAACCAAGTTCATTTCACTAGGCAACGTCAACTCATAAGCTACCTTGCCAACCCTTTTCAAGACCTTATAAGGACCAATGTACCTTGGACTCAACTTCCCTTTTTTACCAAAACGGACCATGCCTTTCATTGGAGAAACCTTCAAATAAACCCAATGACGCACTTTTAATTCAAGGTCTCTTCTTCTCACATCGGCATAAGATTTTTAATGCCTTAGGGCCATTCTTAACCTTTCCCTAATCATCCTAACCTTCTCAAGAGCATCCATAACCAGATCCGTTCCCAATAAGGCTACCTCTCCAACCTCAAACCAACCAACTGGTGATCTGCATCGCCTCCAATAAAGAGCCTCAAAAGGAGTCATACCGATGCTAGAGTGATAGCTATTGTTGTATGCGAATTCAATCAAAGGAAGATGGTCATTCCAACTACACCTCAACTCCAATACACATGCCCTAAGCATATTTTCAAGGGTTTGAATGGTTCTTTCGTCTTGGCCATCCGTTTAAGGGTGGAATGTCGTACTAAGGTGAATATTTGTACCAAGACACCTTTGAAAAGACCTCCAAAAGTGTGAAGTGAATTGCGAACCACGATCCGATATGATGGACAAAGTAACCCCATGTAACCTTACTAACTCATGGATGTACAACCTTGCATATTCTTTGGCCCCATATGTGGTCTTAACCAGTAGAAAGTGAGTCGATTTCGTCATTCTATCAACCACCACCCAAATGGAATCAAAACCTTTTCTAGGCTTGGACAACCCAACCAGAAAATCCATATTAATCACCTCCCACTTCCAAGTGGGGATCTCCATGTCTTGGGTTAGGCCGCCCGGCCTTTGATGCTCGGCTTTGACTTGTTGAAAACTATGGCAACTGGAAACGAATGATAGTGTCCCTCTTCATGCCTCCCCACCAGTACACGTCCCTCAAGTCTCTATACATTTTGGTGGAACCAGGTTGGATAGAATATGAAGAATTATGGGCCTCATCAAGGATTTTTTCCCTCAAACCATCAAGAAAAGGCACACACAACCCACTTTAGTACCTAAGGGCACCATCGTCTTCCTTGGGAAAACACCTTTACTTTGCCCTCTTTCACCAAGGCCTTCAATTCAAGCAACGAGGAGTCAAGATCTTGTTTTTCTATCACCTCACTAACCAAAGAAGATTTGGAACCATCAACAAAAACCACACCATTACCTACCTCTTCCAGCCTAACCCTCAATCTTGCCAATCAATGCACCTCCCTATAAATCTCCCTATCACCACCATCAACCTGAGCTAAGCTACCCATAGACACCCGATTCAAAGCATCCACCACAATATTTGCCTTCTCGTGATGGTAATGCACACTCAAGTCATAGTCCTTAAGAAGTTCTAGCCACCTTCTTTGTCTCAAGTTGAGATCTTTTTGAGTGAAGACATATTGGAGGCTCTTATGATCAGTGAACACATCAACATGCAGTCCATACAAATAATGATGCCAAATCTTTAATGCAAACACCATGGCGACCAATTCAAGATCATGGGTAGGGTAGTTCTTTTCGTGCACCTTTAGTTTCCTAGAAGCATAGGCTATGCCCTTCCCATTTTGCATTAGTACACAACCCAAACCCACTCTAGAGGCATCATTATATACAACAAATCCCTCAAGCCCATCCGGTAATGATAATATAGAAGCTAAGACAAGCTTATCTTTCAATGTTTGGAAGCTCCTCTCACACTCATCGGTCCACACAAACTTAACCTTCTTTTGAGTCAATTTTGTCATAGAGAAGCAATGGAGGAGAACACATTCATAAACCTTCTATAGTAACATGCAAGGCCCAAGAAACTCCTAATGTCCGATGGGGTTAATGGTCTAGGACAATTTCTAATCACATTGGTCTTCTTAGGATCCACCTTAATACACTCCTCTGAGACTACATGACCTAAGAATGCAACCTCTTTCAACCAAAATTCACACTTTTCATATTTAGCATACAATCTCTCCTCCCTCAATCTTTGCAACGCAACCCTCAAATGCACCATATGCTCCTCCCTACTATGTGAATAGATCAAAGTATCATCAATGAAGACCACATCAAAGGAATCGAGGTAGGGTTTGAAGACCCTATTCATTAGGTCCTAAAGATGGCCGGTGCATTGGTTAACCTAAAAGACATCACCACGAATTCATAATGCCTATATCTAGTCTGGAATGCCGTCTTAGGAATATCATACTCCCTCACTTTCGCTTGATGATACTTGGACCGAAGATCAATCTTAAAGAAAAAGCTAGCCCCTTGCAATTGGTCAAACAAGTCATCAATCCTTGGAAGAGGATACCTATTATTTATAGTGACCCTATTGAGCTGCCGGTAGTCAATGCACCTTCTAAGTGACCCATCCTTCTTCTTTACAAACAACGCCGGTGCACCCCAAGGTGATTGTCTTGGCCTAATAAATCCCTTCTCCAACAAATCTTTCAATTGCTCGTTTAACTCCATAAACTCTGCCGGGGCCATACGGTAAGGGGGAATAGAGATAGGTTGGGTATCGGGAAGGAGATCTATGCCAAATCTATCTCCCTTTTGGGAGGGACACCGGGAAGGTCATTTGGGAAGACATCATGAAACTCATTTACAATCGGAACCGACTCTATAGAAGGGACTTTGGACTATAGATGTTTAACACTCACAAGATGGTAAATACATCCCTTAGAGATCAACTTACGGGCTTTAATGCATGAAATGAATCTACCTTTGACCACCACATCTTGAGTTTCCCACTCAAGGACGGGTTCATTTGGGAAATGAAACTTGACGTTACGGGTTCTACAATCAATAGAAGCATAGTAGGCATGCAACCAATCCATCCCAAGAATGACATCAAAATTTACCATATCTAATTCAACAAGATCTCAAGGTAAGATTTTATGCAAGATGCAAGGCATGAACTTATGCAAAATCCAAATAGGACAACTTCTATAAGCTTTCCTAGCAACAATAGAGTCACCAATTGGAGAGACACTTCATATGACTCATGCAACAACTCGGGATCAACATGAAACTTTTAAGCAACAAAAGGGTTAACAAAGGAAAGGGTGGCACTTGGATCAATCAAAGCATATACATCAAGATCAAAGATTTTCGACATAGCGGTAACAACATTGGGAACCTCATCAACCTGTTGCCTTCCATGTAGTGTATAAAACTGGTTGTGCCTTGGGGCACCACCTTGAGGACCACCTCTAACCAATGGGACCACATTTGCACCCCAGCCCTTGCCACGGTTTCTTGGATAATCCGGCTTCTTGTGACCAAGCTCCCCACATTCATAGCATGCATCAAAACCTTCAAACATGGGCCTCCATAACTCCTTCCATATTTAGGGCACACATCATTAGGAGCCACACGACCAGTACCTTGAGGCTTAAGGAAGTCATTGGCAAACCCCCTAGTAATAGCATGAGTAGGCCCTTGGCCTTGAAGAAATCTAGCACCCTTTTGGAATTTACCCTCAAATTGGGCCCTCTTCCTCAACTTCTCTTTCTCCATTTGCTCGGCATATATCATCAACCGAGACAAGTCCATGTCACTAATTAGCATGGTGTACTGACATTCTTCACTTACCAAGTCGGAGACCCCCATCACGAAGTTATTCATCCTAGATCTAGGATCGGCTACCAAATGAGGAACATACTTTGAAAGTCAATTAAACTTGAGGAAATACTCCCTCACACTCATAGCACCTTGTTTCAAGTTCATAAACTCCACCAACTTAGATTCCCTAAGCTCAAGAGGGAAAAAGTTGATTAAGGAAAGTTGATTTGAATTCCTCCCAAAGCACCACATTACTAATTCCCTTCTTACCCTTCCATTGGTCATACCATATTTGGGCTACCTCTTGAGTTGGTATGCCACCAACTCTGCCTTTTCATTCGGCCCAATACGCAGGATATTCAAGATTTTGTAGACCTCATTAATGAACTCTTGTAGGTCTTCCTCCACCTTTGACCCATAGAAAATTGGAGGATTCATCCTTATGAAGTCTCTTACCCTAGCTCTAGGGGAAGTAGCATGAGGGGCTTGGGCCCCTTTGTAGACTTGATTAGCCATAACTTGGGCAAGCATAGTGAAAGTATTCTGGAGCTCACCATGGGTAGGTTGCTCCACGGGAGTTTGGGCCCTTCTTCCTCGAGTGTTAGGCATGATCTAACATAGCAAAGAACAATTGTTAGGGAGGGGGAAAAGATTTACCACAACTCTATAGCACGACTTAGAATATCAAAAAGGGTAACATTTCCTAGAACGTCTCATAGCCTCCTACTTATAGCCATAGCGCGCTTCACAACCATAAATAGGACACTAATTGATGCTTTGTGTCAGACTTCGAGGATCTATCAACCTAGTGCTCTGCTACCAAGTTTTTCATGACCCAATCCTAGAGCCTAGACATGACACGATGAATGGGGAACCCGAAGGAACCCAAGCAAGCCTATTAACTTGTCATTACACATCCTTGGTTGCGGAAGCATATAAAAGGCATCAAGTAACCAAAAGGAGCAAGGGGCCAAGGGATAGCTTATCAAACATCAACATCAAAGACAAGCAGTCATATCTCATATCATAAATACACGACTCGTCCAACAAACACTTATAAATACATAAAATAGAGCGGGGGTCAAGACGAAGCTATTGGGCTCACCCTCATAGTCAATAGAACATAAGATAGTGTCTCAATACATAGAAAATACTAACATAGACTAAGGACAGTGAAATGGAGGACTCACCAACAAGCATGGAATAGCACCGACTAGCCACATGGAGGAGGAGGATAATCAACTTGACACCAGTTCCTACATGGTGATATTATGTAGGCAAGAGTATGCGTTAGTACGTTTGAATGTACTAAGTATGTGGGATGCAATACCACAAGAAGTAGAAATCATAATCAAAATGCACAATATTAAGCAATAGACATAATATACAATATTCCATGTATGATCAATGCTTAAGTAAAACATTCTTAAGTAACTCATGCTTATATAGGATATCATATGTGAAGAAGAGACCAAGCTAGTTGTTCAAGGTATAAATCCCTTGGTGGTTGTGTGGTATAAACCCTTCACATAGTTGATGGTATCACACCTTACCAACATGGTGACGAAGTATTAACCCCTCGCATGGTTGATGAGTATAAACCCCCAACATACTTACCCGGGCTCTTGTCCCCCTAGATCGGACATGGTCTAATGCAACACCATATATAGGATTCATCATATACTCTAGTTAAACACTTCATATGGGGATAATAATATACATAAGCTCATTTCATCATTTAACATCATTCATATCATATCTCATGCTTTGGACCTTCAACTACTCAAGAAACCACATCTGGACATTTTATCAAACACCTGGGGGTGTAATGGGGGTAAAAGACCATGCAATTTAAAGATGAAATTATGCAAGAAAATTAGTGATAAAACCATCAACAAACACCTTGCAATAGCCCCAAGACATTCACATTAAAACCCCTCATCAAATCCAACATTAGATCCAAGATTTGAAGCTCTAACATGCTAAAACAACCATACTTTCATGAACTAAAATCATTGTGTAGTAAATTTCTTAATATACAAGACCCACATGTAAAATCAACTTTAAATAATGCATTATTAAGTAAAAGTAGGTTTAGGAACCATGGGTGGAGGACCTAATGGTTCAACACCACATACCTTCGGCCTAGAGTTGCTTGGAATTGAGATTGGAAAGAATGGAGGCTTGAAATGATCTTTGAATCCAATCTTGTGCTTGGGTTTCCTTAAAATTGAATTGGGGCTTCATGAATGATTTTGATAGAATTGAGACTCTATTTGAGATTAGAATAATGAGGTTTATCCTTTGGGATAGTGTTTAGGTCTTTTAGGAAGATTAGGATAATATTGGAAGTCTAAAAAGGGCATTATAGTAATTAAAATTTACAAAGACGCCATAAGTGAACGGATGGAAAAATTAGAAAAGTATCATCTCACTGAAGACTTGACTGACCCTGTGGCACTCCACGGGTCATGTGAAGTGCCCGTGAGACAAGACTTAGACAGAAAAAATGGAATTGGAACACTTGAGAAAAAGTTAGCATCGATGTCACTTTGACGGTCACTTTCATGTATCGTGTGGGGTTACACGGATTGTTTACTGGTTTATCCCACCTCACTTAGATAATACATTGTAGGAAAATACACGCCCAGGTACCATGGGCCGTCCCACTCCACACGGCTCGTCAACAGTACCCGTGGTTGTCATGCCCAAAGTCTCGTTAAGGCAGACTCGCACCCGTTGCCGATAAGGCCCGGGAGAACCAACTTGTATCTATGCCCTTTCTATACATATTATAAGGGATTTCTAGATTTGACATGCCTTTAAGAAAATAAACAGTGATAACAAGCCAAAAGGAAATGCATATGGCTAGGCTGTTGGGGCCACGGTGTTTAAAGTACGAGACATGACCACACTTTAATTTACATATTCTACAAAGCCTCTAGGTAAGGAAAAGTATCTAATAAGGGTCGGGATAGGACCCACCTCGACTAATTATATAACACAAAATATAAGCTCTAGACATGCAAAGCTCCGAAGCAATCTGGAGCTTGGTAATAGCAGCTGGATATTTTGTACTCCTACTAGGGAGATCTACTGACACCTGTGCCTGTATCATGAAATGCAGGTCCCCCGTAAGGGACTTCAGTACGAGATAATATACTAAATATGTAAGGCAGGAAACACTGTATATGAAGTAACAACTCAAATGAAACTATGCACTGCTGTATGATAAGAGACCACCTTTAGTTATACTGTGGGATCATGTACTTTATGTTCTTTTTATTACTTTACCTTTACTGTAT
>JAPFFP010000001.1:6060449-6082990 GCA_026153255.1 Solanum medicagineum
ATATATATACATATCTGTTCTGGTTGGCTGAGTTTCCTTGCAGGTGGGCTAGTCAGTAAAACAAAGGAAACTCTGCCAGATTTTTTGTAGAATTGATAAGTAGTAAATGTGTTATAGGATTTGGATTAGTGCCTAACCGGTACTAGTCACGGCCCCGGGGTCTGGTCGTGACATTAATGAACACTACAAAAAATAAAGACAAAAAAAAAAAATCTAAACCTAAATCAAAAAAAAAAAAATTACGTAAAACAATTTTAGAGAGGAAATAAGTTTCCTCTAGAAAGCTTGTATAGTTGGCTACATCATGAAGCCTCTAAACTACTTCGTGTTACATTTATACATGAAATAGGAGTCTTCTTTTTAATAGGAATCCTTAATGATTAATTCTTCTAATATTTATATTTATGTATAATTAAAATTTTATTTATAGAAAATTCGTGAAAAGATGATTTTGCATAAAGTAGAGTCTTTTAATGAAGGATAAAAAGTTCAAACAACATTATTAAGGACCTTCACACTTTTAATATAGTATAAATTAGTATACATGATATAGATGTATATAGTTTAACCCACTAGAACGACTACATAAGTTTCACTTTAGGGATTGGGCTCTCTTTCTGAAAAAAGAAAACTTAGATTTTATTCGCTTCCCCCCCCCCCCCCCCCCCCCCCAAAAAAAAAAACCTTATATAAATATGCTATATTAAGAAAATATTTATCATTTATAGTAATCATCACTTGAACGCTTTAATATATTTATAATATATAATTTGAATTATTATATAGAGAACGATTAATTATAAAATACATACAATACAAATTTTATTGATGGATAATATATCTGTCACATATTTTAATAAACTTATAGTAACAGTGCTATTCTTTTGACCAAACTAGCATAATATATTTTAAAACACTTACAATACACTTATATTGCATGCTTAATGCACTTTGAGTGCACGGTGCAGATTTGGTCCAGATTTACTATAATATTGTTATGTATTGTTATAAATGATAATAAATATTCTCCCATCCCATTCTAGTTGTCATGTTACATTTTTCGAAAGCCAATTTGACTAATTTTCAAAGTTAAATTAAATTAATTTGATATTTTCAAATCAGTAATTATTTATTCTTTTTTTTTTAAATTTTTTTTATACCACTTGACAGAGTGTCTAGTGGCCTTTTATTAATAATATAATTAAAAAATCCTCAAGAGAAATAAGTACAAGCAAGGGGGGCTAGGCCTTACCTTACCAATTCTAATGAGGCAAGATACCTCTACTAATTAATACGCATGAAGAAAAAAAGATCTAGAGAGAACTAAGTATGCTATGATCATCACAGAGTTTATAATACACTCTATGATGATATTACAAATGAAGATGGTTAAGTAGTGTAAGATTATAAAAGCCACTATGAAATTTGAGTAATCAAACTCAAACTTTGTCTTATAAAAGTATAAACTAAAAAAGATAGATTGCCCTTCTAAAGTAACCTGAAGTATTTTGCTCTTGTCTTCTTCTCCACATCTGTCTAACAATACTTGATAGTTCATCAATTCTACTTGAATTTATTAAATCTTGTTGAAGTTGTTGACACTGTCATATGATTCTGTTTTGTCAGTCGCATCGGCAGATGCCTTGGAACAAACTCCTCATTCATCTTACCATCCCAACTATTTTTTCTTTCATGTTTCTTTCTGTTATTGCAATGTTGCCTAGGAGAAATATCTGCTTCCCTAGCTGCATTTACAAAACAATAATTTAACATATCCTCTTCCTCACCTTCCTCAAAGGTATCTGTAACACCCCCAATTCTTTCCTACCTAATATGGATGTAGATGTGCAGGAGATGCAGAGAAAGAATTTGAAAAAAAAGCTGCAGACACAAGGTTACGAGTGTCATTACAGCTTATAGAGAGGTTTACGAGTCGTAAAAAAGGGGTCTCATAGGGAATTTTAGTAACTCTAAGTTTCAAGACCCTCTAATTTACGAGAGGAGTTTACAACTCGTAGAACACTTTACGACTCGTAGAGAAGGGTTTCGTGACAAATTCCAATGAAGTCTAGTTTCTGCTTCCCTATTTATGTAAGGACACTATGACTCGTAGAATAGTTTATGACTCGCAAAATGAGGTTTCGTATCAAATTCTAGTAACTCAAATTTTTTGGACTTTTAGTCTACGAGGTACGACCCATAGAATGTCCTACGAGTCGTAGACATGGTCCCGTAGACCTAGACAACAGTTTTACTGAAGGGTATTTTTGTCCTTTTCGGTTCCTCTTAATTAAAACTCAAGGCGTTTTTTGGCTTGAATGAAGTCTTGAAACCAACCTTAGGTGCATTCATTTATCATTCTTCACCTTGGGGAAATTCTTGAGAACATTGGATGAGAAAGAGGAGCTAGGGTTTCAATTCAAGTGCAAGGGTTGATTGAAGATTGATTGGTCTACCTATTCCTGGGTATGTAAGGCTTATCAGAAGTGTGAAATTCCTTTCTTCATATGCGCCTTTCATCTTCTTGAGTTAAGATTTAGAAAAGAAATGAGATTTGAGAAATGTTACTACCCTAATACTGAATCATTGTATTCATTCATGAAGTCTTATTTTGCTACATGAGATAATTGCTATATTGCATGAGTATTGATATGAGATTTATACATGTATTTCATACTTGATAGCGTGAACCCTAATTTTTATGATTTTATGAAATTCTATGCATAGTAATGAGGTTGAGGTTGAGATTGAGGTTGAGTATATGAGTTGCGAGCATGATTTAGCATGAGAAGCATGTTGCATTGAGTCATATATATATATATATATATCGCTACACATAACTATCTTGATTGCACTACCTAATGATTAAATTGAGTGAGTGTAAATGAGCGTTTGAGTTTGAGTCAAGTTTGATCTTCTTGCATTGATTTATTGAGTTGATGAGAAACTGAGTTGAGCTGAGCATTGAGATTTGAGTTGATTTGACTAGGCATTGAGATTTGAGTTGATTGATTGAGTATTGAGGATTGAGTTGATTGATGAGTTGATTATGTTTAGTCTTGGGAGGAGTATTGAGCACTGAGCGGAGAGCGAGTAAACCTTTACTTTAACCCAAAAAACTACATTTCCAGTGTAGGATAGTCATTGCAGCTTGTTCTAGCGACTCTTGTCCCGCAAGTGGACATTTATATTGGATCTATGAGAGAGTTGATCGCCCTTTTCCATGCAAGTTAAGGGCGGGTGTGGCAACTACATCTAATTCATTGTGCATCGCCTAATTAAAGGTAGTGGGATGAGGGTGTCAGTCAAGAGAAACTCCCAAGCAACATTGATTGAGCGTGACATTTTCAAATCGAGTTTATTACTACTGAGATTATTTTACTAGTATGAAATACTTTTGACTTGCATATACTAAGCTGAGCATGATTTGAAGATTCAAGATGAGTGACTTGAGCTTTATTTTCTTGAGCTATTTTACATACCAGTATATTCCATGTACTGACGTCCGTTTGGGCTTGCATCATTTTATGATGCAGATACAGGCGATAGAGGACTTCAGCCCTCGCACCGTTGAAGTCTAGATCAGTACAATTCAGAGTTGGTGAGCCCTTTTTGCTTTCCAGAGGAGTCCTTTTATCTTCTTATTTTCATTGAGTACCTTATTTGCTTTTCTTGATTTGAGGTGTCCATGGCGTGTCATGGCACTATCTAAACTTGTTGAGTAGAGGCTTCATAGACATTGAGTAGTGGATTGTCGAGTATTTTGTATTCCAAACTTATTTACTGAATACTATGAGTAGCTGAGTTATATTTTGTCGCACATAATGCCTTTGTATTTGAGTTATTCTTCCGTTGTCGAGTTGATGTGATGATGAGGCCAAGTGGTTATCTTAGAGAATCAGCAATGGTTGTTCAAGTGCCGGCCGCCCCAAGCGTACCCTCCTGGGGCATGAAAAATTTGGTATCAGAGCACAGTGTTACTAAGTCCTAGGGAGTCTGTGAAGTCGTGTCTAGTAGAGTCTTGTTTATGTGTGTGTTGTACACCATACTTCATAAGTAGGAAGCTATAGGACATTAGGAATGGTTACACTTCTTTGATATTCTGAGTTCGTGCGATAGAGTTGAAAACTCTAGAAAACTCTTTTCTAACTTGTGCATTACGGTACTGTAGATTATGCCTCCAAGACACACCGTAACCCAGAGAAATGCCTCGGCTACCAATGCTAAGAACCTTACTTCAGAGGTGCCCTCTCAGATGGAAACGAGGGGCCAGGTCGACCGACTAGGATTGCTTGTGTTCCTGTGACACCTACAGCCCCAACTGCTCCTACCATCGAGGTCCACTTCAGAGGACCTATCGCCATGCTCACTCAGTTGGTAGCTGCCCAGAGCGGGACTAGGGCTCATAAACTCCTAGTTCTAGCTCTCACGAGCCAACAACTGCTTTCAGATTAAGAGATTTTCTTAGGATGGACCCACCGGTCTTCATTGTTTCCAATGTTGAGAAGGATCCTCAAAATTCATTGATGAGATGTGGAAGGTGCTAAAAACCATGCATGCAACTGAGACTGAGGGAGTTGAGCTTGCTGCCTTCCAGCTCAAGGATGTGGCCAATGTTTGGTACAATCAGTGGGAAGAGAGTCAAGGTTAGGATGTTGAGCCCACTACTTGGGATGAGCTTAAGAGTGCTTTCCTCGATTACTTCTTTCCTCAGGAGTTAAGAGAGGCAAAGGTTGAGGAGTTTGTGAATCTGAAACACGAGGGGATGACTGTTAAGGATTTGAAGTTCATCTAGCTGTCCAAGTATACCCCAGAGATGGTTCCGGATATGAGAGTGAGGATGAGGAAGTTCGTGTCTAGATTGGGTAAGCAGGTGAGAGTGCAACGGACATTGTTGATTCCATGTATGGATCTCTAGAATGATGGTCTATGCCTATGAAAGAAGATAATAAAAAGGACAAAGAGGAGCACTTGAGTAAGAAGGCCAGATCAGCAGGGTTGAGCCTGCCCAGACTAAGTAGAGTAAAAGAGATAAGTCCTACTTCCAAAAGAGGTCCTCTAGTTATGCACCACCTTCAGCCAGTGCACCGGCCTCGAGCCAGAGGTATGATCAGAGGTCCCAAGGTCAGCCAAACTCTAGGGCACAGGGTGCACAGTCTCAAGCTAGTGTGACCTTTGGCTCTAAAGGGAATCCACCTTGTGGGAAATGTGGTAGGATGCATTTGGGAGAGTGTAGAGACGGAGGGAATGGTTGCTACAGATGTGGCCAACCGGGCCATTTCCAGAGGGAGTGTCCAATGTGAGGCAGTAAGGCCCAGTCATCTACAACAGCACCACCTGCGAGGGGTAATTAGAGAGGTGCTACACTAGGCGTAGGCGGTGGGACAAACCATCTGTATGCGATAGGGAACTGATAGGACTAAGAGGTTGCACCAGATGTTGTGACAGGTATGCTTTGAGTCTTTATGCTTAACTTGATCTTGGTGCAACTTGTTCTTTTGTGATGCCATATGTGGCGAGTAGATTTGAGGTTCTTCCTGAGTGCTTACTTGAGCCATTTTCCATTTCTACTCCTATTACTGAGTTCATTCGAGCTGAGAGGATCTATAGGGATTTTGTAGTGTCCATCTATCATAGGGATACTCTTGTTGAGCTGATTGAGTTGGTGATGGTTGATCGTGATATGATCCTTGGTATGGACTGGCTTCACGCTTGCTATGCCTCTGTTGATTGTTGAACTCGGACGGTCAAATTTCAGTTTTTGAATGAGCCTGTTATTGAATGGAAGGGAGATTCTGTTGCGCCAAAAGGTAAGTTTATTTCTTACCTCAAGGCCCGACAACTAATTTCTAAAGGATGTATATATCACCTTGTGCGAGTCAAGTTTGATATTGTTGAGTCCTCTACTCTTGAGTCTGCCCGATTATGAGCGAGTTTCCTGAGGATTTGCCCGGAGTCCACCTGATAGGGAGATCAACTTTGGAATTGATGTTCATCCTGACACCTAACCTATCTCTATCCTACCATATAGAATGGCCCCTGCGGAGTTGAGAGTGTTAAAGAAGTAGTTGAAGGATTTGCTAGAGAAAGGATTAATAAGGCCGAGTGTCTCTCCATGGGGTGCTCCAGTCTAATTCTTGCGAAAGAAGGATGGTTCCCTTAGGATGTGTATTGATTACCGCCAATTGAATAAGGTGACAGTCAAGAATAAGTATCCCCTTCCGAGGATTGATGATTTGTTTGACCAACTTCAAGGTGCCACTGTTTTCTCTAAGATAGATCTCAGATCAAGCTATCATCAGTTGAAAATGAGAGAATGTGACATCCCGAAGATGGCTTTTCGAACTCGATATGGTCACTTTGAGTTCTTGGTGATGCCATTTGGGTTGACAAATGCACCCGCAACTTTTATGGACCAGATGAACAGAGTGTTCAGTCAGTATTTTGACATGTTCGTGATTGTGTTTATTGATGATATATTGGTATATTCTAAAGATGAAGAGGAGCATACCAATTACCTCAAAATCGCTTTGCAAAACTCCGAGACAATGTGTTATATGCAAAGCTTTCTAAGTGTGAGTTTTGGCTCAAATCCATGGCTTTCTTAGGTCATGTGATCTCTGGAGATGGAATTCAAGTGGATACTCAAAAGATTGATGTGGTTAGGAACTAGCCAAGATCAACCTCACCGACTAATATAAGAAGCTTTTGGGATTAGATGGCTATTACTGGAGGTTTGTTGAGAGATTTTCTTCCATATCTACACCCTTGACCAAATTGACTCAGAAAAAGGCCAGGTTTCAATAGTCTGATGTGTCTGAGAGAAGTTTTCAAGAGTTGAAGACGACGTTAACTACTACACCAATGTTGACCTTGCATGATAGAACAGGTGGATCTGTTATCTACTGTGATGCTTTGAGAGTAGGATTAGGATGTGTGTTGATGCAGAAGGGAAATGCTGTTGCCTATGCTTCTAAACAGCTTAAGGTGCATGAGAAAAATTATCCCACTTATGAATTGGAATTGGCAGCAGTGGTTTTTGCTCTCAAATATGGCGCCACTATTTATATGGAGCACATGTTGATGTATTCACAGACCATAAGAGCCTGCAATACGTCTTCACCTAGAAGGAGCTCAACTTGAGGTAGAGGAGATGGCTTGAGTTACTTAAGGACTATGACATGAGCATCCTCTACCACCCAGGTAAAGCTAATGTGGTTGCTGACACTCTTAGCAGGTTGTCCATGGGAAGCACCGCCCATGTGGAGGAAGAGAAGAGAGAGTTAACCAAAGAGGTTCATAGACTGGCACGATTAGGAGTCCAATTAGACGAGCCAGGCGAAGGAGGAGTTCTTGTGCATAATGGATCTGCATCATCTCTAGTAGTAGAGGTGAAGGAGAAACAAGATCAAGACTCTGTCTTATTGTAATTGAAGGAGGATGTGCATAATCAAAAGGTAATGGCTTTCGCCAAAGGGGGAGATGGGGTATTGAGGTATCAAGGCAAATTATATGTTCCCGATTTTGATGGTGTTAGAGAGAGGATCATGGCAGAGGACCACAGTTCTAGATATTCCATCCATCCAGGGTAAACTAAGATGTACTATGACTTGAGGGAAGTCTACTGGTGGAGTGGAATGAAGAGAGATATTACCGAGTTCGTTTCCAAGTGCCCGAAGTGCCAATAAGTTAAGGTTAAGCACCAAAGACCATGTGGAGTGGCTCAGAACTTCTAGATTCCAGAATGGGAGTGGGAGATGATTAACATGGACCTTGTCACCAGTTTATCAAGGTCCTGCGAACATCATGATTTGATTTGGGTGATAGTTGATCGGTTGAATAATTCTGCACACTTCTTAGCAGTCAAGACGACTGACACCGCGGAAGATTATGCTCGACTCTATCTAAGGGAGATTGTTAGACTGCATGGGGTCCCTTTTTCCATCATCTAGGATGGAGAAGCCCAATTTCACCACCCAATTTTGGAGGTCTTTTCAGAAGGGTTTGGGTACAAAGGTGCACCTTAGCATTGCCTTTCACCCATAGACAGATGGCCAAGCAGAATATACTTTTTAGACCTTGAAGGACATGTTGAGGCATGTGCCATCGACTTTAAGGGTGATTGGGATAACCACTTCCCTCTGATCGAGTTTGCTTACAATAACAGTTTCCATTCGAGCATTTAGATGGCCCTATATGAGGCACTTTATGGGAGGAGGTGTAGGTCACCGATTGTATGGTTTGAGGTATGTGAAAAGGGGTTGGTTGGGACCAGACTTAGTTCATCAAGCTATGTAGAAGGTGAAGATCATTTGAGAAAGATTGCGGACTACGCAGAGTCGACAGAAATCCTATACAGATGTTCGAAGAAGAGACTTAGAGTTTGAGGTAAAACGGGGTTGGGTGTATTTGAAAGTGTCACCCATGAAGAGTGTGATGAGATTTGGAAAGAAAGGGAAGTTGAGTCCAAGGTACATTGGCCCTTACCAGATTATAAAGAGAGTGGACAATTTGGCATATGAGTTAGAGATACCATCAGAGTTAGAGGCCATCCACCTAGTCTTCCACATTTCAATGCTTAAGAAGTGTCTGGGAGATCCACAATTGGTTGTGCCTGTCAAGAGTGTTATACGGAAAAAATGACCTCGATTTTCGAAAATTTGATTTATCACTTAATTGATTTAAGTAAACCAAAATTTCAAAATTAAACAGAGTCACCACTTGATTTTTAAGGAAATATCAAGAAACCCTTAAAACATTTTAAAAAGATTTAAGAAGAAAAAATCTTTAAAAATCCAAAGAAAAGATTCAGGTTCACATTTTCACTTTGAGAAGGTTTTACGCACTTGAAATGGCTGCTAACCCGCGGTTGTCCGACGATTAGGAAATGTTGACCGACTCCAAAAAATTTATTAAAAGACTTTAAAAAAAATCTAAGTTTAGAAAGAGTTACGATATAAGAACTTTTATTTTTAAATTTTGACCACATTTATCCAATTTTGACCAATTTAGCAAAATTGAGAAAATTAAAGATCACGAAATTATAAAAATAACACAAATAGCTCACTTTGGGGAATTTTAATTAGCTTAAGATGAAACAACTAAGTTAGAGTAAGAGTTAGAAACAAGCATCACGATCTAATGAAGTAAAGAGCAAAAATGAATAAACTAGGTATTGGGCTTGGCAACCCAATTTCACCTGTCCTATTTCTAAAAATGTTTTGGACCTGCCTTGCCCTTCAATTGTTATCCAGATGCTGATGACACAAGTTTGGGCCTTTGGCCCATCTCCTGCTGCTGCCTTTTTCTTGTAACATTTGAGCTTATAGCTTATTTAATCAATGTATACAGACACCATATACTCATGTATACAAGCCTCTTTTTTTTGCTTCCACAATCTGTAAGTTGACTCCTCCAGCTTATGTATACTTTTCTTCCTCGAAGGATGACCCAAAAATAAGGTTTGGGCCTTCATGGCCCAATAAAATGCAAATGAGGGGATGGAGTCCATTTGGGACTCCAAACAATTTCACATGTCACAAAGCAGATAAAAATACATAAGTAATAGTTCTAAATTTCAATGTGAGAGGTGTTAAAAATATGCATAGATGCAATTGTTTTAACATAACAAAAGTCAATGCTCATATTTTAGAAATGATGCAAGGGAAGGTTATAGCAACTTGAAAATAATATATTATACTTTTGGCACTTCTTAATACCTGTGGATTTAAAAGGATATTGACACCATATAAATATTGAAATAAAGCAATTTTGAATCATTGGAATCCGTCCCTTTTAAATTATAAGAAGGTTATTTGGTAAGCTAAATGGAAGAAACATTTAATCTAACCTACAAATACTGACTTTTCCATGTATATGCACCAATTAATTCTAACACTGAAAAACAGATTCTTATGTAATTTAACTAAATCAATAAACCAATTCTAATCCTTAAGACAAGATACCTTCATATAGAATTAAGCAAGTGAAACAAAACAACATGACGAATATGCATGAATAAAGAATATACAAAACCCAGCAAATCGAAACAAAAGAAAAAAAGTTCATATAGAGATTAGAGCAGATGACTCTTAATGGTGACGACGTCATAGTGAACTAATAAAAATAGATAACAACAAACTACATTTTATCTATTTACACTAGAAGCAAGATGAACTAAAATAAATTAAAATTAGAAAGAAATTTACCTTTTTTAGAGCAACGACTGGGGACGACAAACAAAAGAAGAACTTCAACACCAAAGGGGAACTCGATTTTGAGCCTCCGACTTCATAACTAGAAGTTTTTGGCCGAGCTTTTCTAAAAAAAAACATTATTTTGCTTTTCGAATGGAAGTTTTGTGTTTTTCGGTCTCCAATCTCCTAGACAAGTGATGAAGAGGAGTATTTATAGACCGAAAATTAGGGCAAAAAATTGAGGTTTTGGATTTGAATTCGAAATTCAAAATCCAAACGTTGGGGGTTGTTGGAGGAATCGTTGAACATTGGGGAGTTTTCTTGGGTCTACAGGTTTTGTTGTTTTTAAGATAAAGAAGAAGATAGTCTTGTGTAGGTAGGTGTGAGGAAGAAAAAGGGAAAGGGGGGAACACATTGGCCCACTTAAAAGAAAAAGAAAAAGAAAAATAAAAGAAAAAGCAAATAAAAAGGAAAAAGGAAGGGACATGTGGGGTCAGGGCACGGGTTTGAATTTTAAAATACGCGATGAATTAAATTAGGTCAATTAACATGCTTCTTTAAAATTAACTAAGCAAAATAATTAACTCAATTATAAACTACTTAACTTCGAAAATAATTTGTAAAAATAAACAAAAATGTAATTTTTTAGCTTTTTTTTTTGGATAATCATGACAAAATATTTAATTACATACGTACAAAGTATATGAAAGAAAATATATAATACCAAAAAATAACTTAAGATATTATATATAATACTTCAATTTTTTTTCAGTTATCAAATTTTCTTAAAATAATTATTTCAAATTGTTAAAAATTGAAGAAACTTAATAATTAATTTATAATGTGGAGGGTCAAAATTGGGTGTCAACAGCTGCCCCTTTAGGGTCGATGAAAGAGACGCTGGACATAGAAATTTGACAAATCCAATTTTGACCTACCACACTTTCGTCTTTTGAAAGAGGAGTACGAACTTTAGAATATTATGGCCGGAACCCAATGTCGAATTTCCTATGTATCTCAGGCTACATGAGAATTTAGGCCAGTTGTAGTTAACAACACTTTATTTTACACACGATTTTGGAAAAAAATTCAAAAGCTATTTAAGAGTCGAATAATGGAGAGACCGAAAAGCTCAGGGAATAGAAAGAGGAGAGGTTGGAGTACAGTCGAGTTTTCAATACTGAGCTCGCCTATATATCCTAAACATGGGAATCAGACTGATTGTAGTTTGACTCAATCGGTTGAAAAAGAAATCTTTTTATGCTAAGATAACCTTAGGTTGGGAGGAGTGACAAATGAGTTGAGTATGAAAGAAAAGGCATGCAACCTCTCATCCATGAATGTGGAGCTCTTCACATCCATAAGTAAGCACTTGCATGGACATAATTTTTAGAACTGTTGGTGTATTATCACTCAAATTGGAAATATTGCTTTCGGTGAGAGTCAAGATCACCTGGATGCGAAACTGAAACTAACGGACTTAAAGAAATTCCCACATGCCTTGTGACAGGGGTGTAGTTAGATGGTGGTAGAAGTCACTTCTCAGCTCGTGTCTGAAGAGTTTGACGTCCTTCTTCAGACTATGTCTCAGTTCGCTGCTGAGAAAAAGTTTCTCGTTGTGCTGTATCTTATTTGATGATGTCCACACCTGTGGTTTGGTTTGAGAATTTACCCTTTCAAATGCCCTCGATATAACTAAGACAAAATTGTTAGTAAAGCCATAATCTTAATACAGGGATGATATCTCTTACCATCTTTGACATATATTTGACGCGATTGATAATGAGTCGATATGATGCAACAAATGATGGCCCTCCTGGCGATTTGCATTCGTAACTGCCCTCTCGGCAATTATGATGAAATGGCCCTCTTGGTGGCTTGAAAATAAGATGGCCCTTTTGACAATTGAAAAACGAAATGGCCTTCTGGGGGCAACTGAAAAGTAAAATGACCCTCTGGGGCAACTGAAAAGTAAAATGGCCCTCTAGGAGCAACTGAAAAGTAAAATGACAGCCCAACGATGATAAGGTGGATGGCTCGATAATTATCCAACTTTAATGAGGTGGATGCCTTGATAATTATCCAACTATAACGGGGTCGATGGCTCGATAACATGAAATGATGAAATGGCCCTTTGGGGGCAACTAAAAATAAATGATGGTCCAACTGTAACAAGGTGCATGACTCGATAATTATCTAACTGTAACGAGGTGGATAGCTCAAATATGGTCCAACTGTAATGAGGTGGATGGTTCGATAATTATCCAACTGTAACAAGGTGGATGACTTGATAATGATGATGAAATGGCCCTCTGGGGGTAACCGGAAAATAACATGGTCCTCTGGGAGACTGAAAAATAAAATGTCCCTCTTGGCAATGAATCATGATAGTCCGTCTATAACGAGGTGGATGACTCGAATATGGTCCAACTGTAATAAGGTGGATGACTCGATAATTGTCCAACTGTAATGGGGTGGATGACCCGACAATGATGATGAAATGGCCCCCCAGGGGCAACTGGAAGATAACATGGCCCTCTGGGAGCAATTGAAAAATAAAATGGCCATTTTGGCAATGAATGATGATAGTCCAACTGTAACAAGGTGGACGGCTCGAAATGATCCAACTGTAACGCGGTGGACGATTCGATAATTATCCAACTATAACGGGGTGGATGACCCGATAACATGAAATGATGAAATGTCCCTCTAGGGGCAACTGGAAAATAAAATAACCCTCTGGGGGCAACTAAAAAATAAATGATAGTTCGACTGTAATGAGGTGAATGACTCGATAATTATCCAATTGTAACGGGGTGGATGACCCAATAATTATCCATTCAGTTTGAAGTAAAGATTCTAAAACAGAAAAACAAACTATGCAAACAGCTTATGGATGGTTAACCCAAAATATTCATACGTCGAGGCCCCCGAGAAGACAAGTAAAAAACACAAACCTTATGGGATGAGTAACCCAAAAATTTTAAAATGTTAACCCTCGCATGGTCAACAAACACGTATGCTTGTATAGATACGTGACGGTCGTCCTAATAGACAAAACAAAATCCATACTGACACATATGTTTAGCATGGTTATGACTCTATCTCTTTTAAGAGACAAAATAATTGGGATGAAATGGCAAAAACCTTTTAAATGAAGATTAAATCCATTCTCATCATCTTCCGACAAACTCAACACATTTTTAGTTTATCGCACGAGATCTTCAATCATTCTTGAAGACTTGAAATTGACTTGCCAATTTCGATTGTCGTGAGGACACGTGATCTTCAGCATCATTTGATTCGATGAACTTGTCATTTTTTCGTTGCAACACTTCTATAAATTGCATTATCTTTAGATTTGATATCAATTTCATGGATGCTTCCAACCTTACTAACATAGCCACTTGTAAAACTTGAGATCAGGTGTCAACGGTCATATCAACTAAAGTATATAATTGAAGATAAAGCGTGAGTTTATGTCATTCAACTATAAAGATCAGGCTATAGTAAACATGAGTGGTGATCTCAATCATGACTTGTCACAAATTGACTTTGCTCCTTTGCAATCCTGTGGTCCTTGTGCGCGATTTGTATCTTACAATACTAACTTGATTCTTTTGAACTTAGAGAGCATCTGTCGAGCTTATGTATAATTACTGCAAAACATAATGAAAGTAATTAGAAGTCATTTTGACTTAATTAAACAAATTAAAGATAAGATGAGATGAGAAGTTGTTTGATTGATTGTGACGAGCCACGGTAGGTTGTAAGTGGCGCCTTATGCATGGAGATCTTGATATCATCATCTTTGTGATTTCATTGTTCCTTCATCCAAAGAAGAATTCTTAGTTTGACAGAACTGATTGGCCGTGTCCTCGTGCTCCTTCACTCAATTGACCTGCGCACTTATCTGCTTTTTGAAATGCAGCATTAGCGGAATTTTTAAGGACTTTCCTCAAAAATTTCGCCCCAATTTGTTTGAATGTAGCAAATGACATCTTTCTGGAATTCTGAGACCTTCTTAAAACTCTACTTCCAGTTACATATTTTAATAAAATCCCATACTTTATTCGCTGGAGAAAACATCTTCTTAGAGGAATTTTTTAGACCCTCTCAAAAATTTCTGCCCAGTTACATATTGTGATCCCCGATCTTGTTGGAGAAACTTGAATTTTAGTGAATTTTGAGATCCTCTCAAAAATTCTACCCCAGTTTTCATTATAAAGAGAAATGAAAATCTAATGGGGAATATGATTGAGCCATTGTGGCGCGTAAGTTTCCCGTTGAGGTAGGAATCAGGTCAGACATAGTTCCAACCAAAAGAGCTAATAAAAAGAATAAAGGGATGACCGAGGCCGATATAGGCCGCCTACATATCTCATTCTTGAGAATTCAGGTCAAGCGTAGTTTATTACAAAGAAATAAGGCTAATTTGGAAAAAAAGATTAAATATGCAATGACTTCATACGTAGAATCTTGTCAACATTTTGCACACTTGTCTTGTCTTGTGATGGAGAATGTCTTCAATTGATCTTACTCAAGTCATCTTTTGTTTCAAGCATCAAATGTATTGTCATTTGGGGAGGCCTAATCAATTGTGATTAACTTATTGTCAAGCATGTATTGAATCTTATGCTTGAGGGTTGAAATTTTTTTTGTATCGTGTCTGATAGCTCTTGAATGATAAGCACATTTGTGGTCTGTCCTGTAGAATTTGCCCAAAGGATTGGTTGGTCTTCCTTTCATAGGATGGAGTATAGCCGCGACTTTCAATCTTTCATAAAGTTGAGTTTGAGACTCCTTCAATAGTGTAAATACTTTTGGGAGGCTTTCTGAAACTCGAATGTGAGAATTTTTCTCGATTGACATGATGCTTTTGATATCTCTTTGGTGGCATAGCTCTGACAACCAACACCTCTTCTTTTTCCTTGTTTGATATCTTCACATCACTAGTTCTAATGATTCCTTCATTAACTCATAATGTGATATTTCTGGTCTTGAAGTCATCCTCTAAGACTTCTCCTACCTTGATGACGTAGATGAATTTTTGTCCTATCATACACAACATTCTTTCATAGTATTTAGGCTTTTGAATATGAACAAACATTTTGGTAATTTTGCATTCAGACATTGGAGGTTGAACTCTTGCAGCCTCTCTTCTCCAACGAAGAGCGTATTCTCGATAGTTTTCCGTAGATTTTTGCTTGATTTTTTTTCAAATAGTAGTGATCAAGGGCGACTTCTATCTTATGTCCAAATCTATCAATAAAATCCTTTGCGAGTGCCTTCCAACTCAGCCATTGGTTTAACTCCTGTGAGGTAAACCATTCCAAGGATTCTCCCTTAAGACTTCGGCTGAAAAGGCGCATCAAAGGTGATTCATTTTTCCCAACCTCCACGAGTCGATCATAATAAACCTTCAAATGAGTCAAAGGATTGCCAGTTCCGTCAAAAGTGTCAAACTTTGGAATCTTGAACCCTTCTGGAAGGTCCAAATTAGGATAAATACAAAGATCCTCATAGTTCATGCCTACAATGTCTGATGCATAGTGATACTGTTTCGCGACCTTCATTATTTCTTCCTTTATGCTCATTTCTTCCTTGGGCCCCCACTCATTTTCTTTCTCCTTATAATGATTAAATTTAGTATATGTGGAATAAGGAAGGTATGATTCGTGAAAAGCGGCCTTTAAAGGCATGGGTTGAATGACAGATAAATTTTGGATATTTTGGATAGGGGTATGATTTGCAATAGATAATGTCTGAGAATTATTGGACTTCAAATTTCGAGGAGGAGGTAGTGTGTGGCACGAAAAGCTAACATGACACGAGTTAAGGAGAGTTAAGTCAATGGTAGGTAATTTCCAGGTTGGAGTAATTTGAGGATTACTTGGGATGTTTTCTGGAGGGTTTATAGAATGAGAATGAGGTGGAGGCCTTCTATCTCTTAGAAATGGAGTACCACAGTGGTGACAAAATTCTTCCATTCTCTAGTATGTTGTAAGTCAGTTCTCATCTGTTGCATCAGTTGCGCAACTGCTTCATTTTGTTCATCAATAACAACGCCTCTTGTAGAAACATCGGCCAAACCAACATTGTCACTATTTTCAGTAATTTTTTGTGCCCTTTGAAAACTTTAATTGAAGAGGAAATCTTTGGAGACTCTAGACTTCGTGAAGTATAAAATGTAAGTCTGCTCCCTCAATACAAATCTTTTCTAGTTACCTGATACAGAAAAATAACTCAAAAGATAAATATGTTAGTCCCTATTCATAATAAATATGCAAAATATCTCACAGAAAAGTAAACACATAATAGTTGCTTTGCTCAAAGATGTACACGCCCACATATATAGGAAAGTGACTAAATAGGTGAAACTTTGTCTATTTAATTTGAGATTTGTGAATCAGGGAGATATATCAAGGTTCTCTCGCATATGCTGAACTTTATGATTCTTTGTAAGGATGAAAGAGGAAAAATAAGCTTTTTTATAATGAGGGTTGAGCCTTGAAAAGGCTGCTTATGTATCTCGCGAGGAAGAGAAATCAGGCCCTATGTAGTTCGAACTAGCTTGAAAGAAATTCACTCTTGTCACATGAGAGATCAAAATTTGGAATTTTGAGAGTGAAGTTTGAATTTTCTTGAGAAACTCAAGACTTAAAGAATGTTTGGACGAATATTTGATAGTGACTTGATTTTTGTGCTTGGGAGATTCTACAAACTTTCGATCGAAAAGAAGTTCACTAGAAGTCTTCAGGAAAAGTAACATAATCACACAAACAGTTATAAAATATAGCACGTAAACATATATGATGTATACTAAATAGAAAATATGTGTCCCTTTTGAGCCAAAGGTAGGCCTAACAATTTGAAGGGTGTATACGTAATTTGAAACGTCCCATTGCCCCAAAATATTTATACAAGTCTTATGAATAAACTGAATGGGTATACATGACATGGGGAAAGGGAGTACAAAAGTCATTCCCACGTAGGGGTACATTCCTAAGATAAGTCGTCGTGGAAAAATCACTTCTTCTTGACTTCTTGGCGTCTCTGAATGTCTTTGGATGAAGTAATGCCTCATGAAGATCATTCTTTGACTAAACTAAGCTTATTAAATAAATTACCAACCCCAAGAGTCAATGGTTCATCAAAACATATATATCTTTCAAATATGAACACATAAACATGATCGTCCATTGGGTCGGGGGCCACTATGGACACAAGGTGGTCTACTAATGGGCCCAATACCCCTTGGGTATTGGGTCGATCTAGGAAAATGCTTAGAAGTAGGGATCTGGTTTAGCTCTATCTTATGTTTTCCTAAGACTTGGCCTACTAGACAATAGGTTCTCGAGCGGACAACTCGAGTGAGGAGGTTACGTGACCACACGGAAAACGATTCGGATACTTCGCGCATATGCCAACTTTCCTAAATTTTGGATTTTTGAAAGAAGTTTGTGGATGCGCAAAGTACGCCTCGCATGTATGTGTGATGGTGTCAAGTTTCAAAAATTGGATGAAGTATAAGTGGAATGACAGTTTATATTTGAATTAAACAAATAAAGCAAATAAGGAAATTAAAATTACTAAATATTACAAACTGAATAGTTAGCCAAACAATCTAATCTAATGGTTCGAACGAAATTAAGTTTCCCAGCAGAGTTGCCATTTCTATTATATGAAAAAAATGACTTTGGTTTTCGAAAATTCGATTTATCACATAATTGATTTAAGTAAACCAAATTTTCAAAATTAAACAGAGTCGCCACTTGATTTTTAAGGAAATATCAAGAAACCCTTAAAACATTTTAAAGAAATTTAAATAGAAAAAATCTTTTAAAAATCCAAAGGAAAGGTTCGGGTTCACATTTCCACTTTGAGAAGGTTTTACGCACTCGAAATGGCCACTAACTCACGGTTGTCCGGTGATTAAGAAATGTTGACCAACTTCGAAAAGTTGATTAAAAGACTTTGAAAAAAATCTAAGTTTAAAAAGAGTTAAGACATAAGAACTTTTATTTTTAAATTTTGACCACATTTATCTAATTTTGAAAAATTTAGCAAAATTGAGGAAACTAAAAATCATGGAATTATAAAAATAACACGAATGGCTCACTTTGGGGAGTTTTAATTAGATTAGGATAAAACAACTTAATTAGAGTTAGAGTTACAAACAAGCATCACGATATAATGAACTAAAGAACAAAAATGAATAAACCAGGTATTGGGCTTGGCAGGCCAATTTCACCTGTCCTATTTCTAAAAACATTTTGGGCCTGCCTTGCCCTTCAATTTTAATCTAGATGCTGATGACACAAGTTTGGGCGTTTGGCCATCTCCTGCTGCTGCCTTTTTCTTGTAACATTTGAGCTTGTGGCTTATTTAATCAATGTATACAAACACCATATACTCATGTATACAAATGTATACAAGCCTCGTTTTTGCTTCCATGATCTGAAGTTGACTCATCCATTATGTATAATTCTCTTCCTCGAAGGATGACCCAAAAATGAGGTTTGGGCCTTCACGGCCCAATAAAATGCAAATGAGGGAGGAGGAGTCCATTTGGGACTCCAAACAATTTCACATGTCACAAAGCAAATAAAAATACATAAGTAATAGTTCCCAATTTCAATATGAAAGGTGTTAAAAGTATGCATATATGCAACTATTTTAACATAACAAAAGTCAATGCTCATGTTATAGAAATGATGCAAGGGAAGATTACAACAACTTGAGAATAATATATTATACTTTTGGCACTTCTTAATACCTGTGGATTTAAAAGGATATTGACACCATATAAATATTGAAATAAAGTAATTTTGAATCATTGGAATCCATCCTTTTAAATTATAAGAAGGTGATTTGGTAAGCTAAATGGAAGAAACATTTAATCTGACCTACAAATACTGATTTTTCCATATATATGGACCAATTAATTCCAGCACTCGAAAATAGATCCTTATGTAATTTAACTAAATTAATAAACCAATTCTAGCTCTTAAAACAAGATACCTTCATAATAAAATTAAACAAGTGAAACAAAACATCATGAAGAATATGCATGAATAAAGAATATACTTGAATAAACCCAACAAATCGAAACAAAAGAAAAAAATTCGCACAGAGAATTTAAATGGCCATATCGGAGATGCCATAGCCAGTTGCTATCTGTTGCCACTGCTTGAAAATTCATCATTCCTTTATTGAGAGTGAGAGTATATCCGATTTTTCGCCATGTTTACCTGAGTAATCATCTTGTTGTTTTTGCTCCGGATGGTGCAAACTCTGTTTTGGAAGAGAATCTGGTGTCCTTTTTCTGAAAGTTGGCCGACGCTCAATAGATTCCAGAAAAGAACAAGTACAAAATAAACATCTGCAATAGTAACATCACTGCCATCTTTGGCTTGAATTTTGATGTCACCTTTGCCTTTCACACTAACCTTTGTCTTATTCCCAAAGTTCACTTCTCCGCCATCATACTTGTACAACTTTGAAAAAAAATCTTTTCGTCCACAGATGTGATTCGATCACCCACTATCAAGATACCAAACACCTGGATCTTTGGCTACTTGTTCATCAGCGTCACATGCTAGAACCATTTCTTCATCGGCTTCTGCCACATGTGCCTGTTGTGATCGTCCCTTCTGATAATTTGGACATTCATTTTTAAAATGACCAAATTTTTGACAGCTGTGACATCTGACCTTCGATTTATCGAAGGTGCTCCCAGAAATATTATTTCCTTTTCTTCTGTTGCCGCCTCGATCGCCACTGCGCCTGTGACTGCCATTGCCACCGCGACTTCTTGGTATGAAATTACTCTGCAACGCCTGCTCTGGTTGAGAGTTTCCAACTTGCTGGTTCATCCTCTGCTCGTGAGAACTTAATGAACCCAACAACTTGTCAACTGACATGGTTGATGTATCTTGGCCTTCTTCGATGGCTGCTACAACATAGTCAAACCTTGCGGTCAGAGATCGTAGTATTTTTTCTACTACTTTCTGCTCCTCCAACACTTCCCCATTGGACCGCAACTGATTCACCACGGACTGCACTCGATCAAAATAACCGGCAACACCTTCTGAGTCTGTCATTCTCAATGACTCAAAATCACCCCAAAGTGTCTGCAACCGGACTCTCTTCACTCGTTCATCACCTTTGTAGGCTTTCTGCAAGATAACCCACGCCTAGTGAGCTGTTTCAGCCGCTGATATTCTTTCAAATACCAGCTCAGCAACAGCTTGAATGATGGCATATAATGCCTTTTGATCCCTCTTACGAGTTTCAATTAGTAACTCTTTCTCTTCATTTTTCAAAGCCCCGAACGTTTCTGCATCAGCTACTTCGGTACAGCCGCTCTCCACCAAATCCCATAAATTTTGAGATCGAAAAAAGACCTTCAATTGGATAGACCAATTGTTGTAATTTTTCCCGGTGAGTTTTGGAAGTTGAATTTGAATCGTGTTATTGGAAGACATGATTCAATATTTTTCTAGCTCACAACACTCAACCTAACTCTGATACCAAATGTAGGAACCAAAAAAAATGGTTCCGCAGAAATATATTTTGGAATTTATAACCGAAAAATAAATAGTAAAAAAGAAATATGTTTGAAACTCAAACTCAAAATATTACAAACACTCACTCTTGCTCTTCTAATACAAGTTCTAGGGATGATTTCCTAAATGAAATCCTAACACATATGTATACTAAAAACTTATAATGTGAACAATAATATGAACACACATACAATTACAATGTGAAAATCCAAAAAATTCCATCCACCATTTTAGCCTCCCATGTGTTTTATTTTTTTTCTTAATTTAATTTTTCATACTACTGTCCAACAATTAAAACATGTTTTATTTCAATCAATTTATTATTTTGATTGATTTATAATTTTAACACTTTTGAGTGTTATGTCGTTTTAATTTTCTTTGTCTTGATTTAGTTTTCAGACTTGAGTCCTTAAAATTTCATAGGACTGATCAACGTACTGAAAGAATCTCTGGAAGTGCTGCTGATGTATTGGAGGATGACCCTATAGGCAGGTTAAAAGTTTTTGTATATGAGCTCCCAAGCAAATATAACAAGAAAACGATGTAGAGGGATTCACGATGCCTTAATCACATGTTTGCTGCTCCAGCCCTGTTCGAAGCTTGTATAAACTGGGAGAACTTTTTTTATGATGATAGAAATGATCCTAAAGGCAGGTTCTATGTAAGATGCGCTCGAGCAGCAGTGTGGGAGAACTTTTAAGGACAAACCACTCTTTGAGATTTTGATGGATCATCCAACTACATAGTGGGAAGTCATGCAGCGAGCAAGCTTTTGCTTGTGCCCTCTCGGATGGGCTCCAAGAGTTCAAGATTGGTTGAAGCTATTGTATTCGGATGCATTCCTGTTATTATAGCAGATGACGCCATTTGTTGATGTTACTCTGTTGGCTTGTATGAGTCCACCATGACTCGGGAGACCAGGTCCCTTGACGCAATTAGTAACAGAATTACTTAAGTAAATGTTTAAAGAAAAGAATATGTATGTTTACATGGAAACCTTCTTGATCAACAGAGGAGGAAAAACACACGACCTGACATACAAGATTTCTCAAAACTCCATTAGCTTCGGGAAACTCGTAAATACAAACTCAAGTACTATACTTACAACAGATTGAACGCTTAATCCTACACACTTTGTAACTCTTTTATTACAAGACACAGAACAATAACTCTATTGCCTACTATACCAACTAACTCTAGTTAATACAGATTTCAACAAATACAACTCGGCTAACTCTAGCCACAAACTCAACCAACCATAACAATAGATGAAATGATGTACAATCCTTTATATCAGTTGCAGTGATCAACAGGGTACATACCTGCTAAACAAATCGAGCTGGCATTTGATGGTCAAAGCATTATTGTTCTACTTCTGGATAAAGAGCTTGAAATAAGAATTTTGCATATCTTCAACTTGTGTTTCCCGGATATTCTCGGCTGATTGAACAAGTGATTTTGTGCATGCCATCACCTGAATTGATTTTAGAGTGGGCATGTCTGCAAAGCGAGAAGGGATCTCCTCAAGATATCGCAATCTTCTCAACACCAAGAGCTCAAGGCATGGAAAGGAATCATCTGAAACATACCATCCCAAAAAAGATGGATCTTGCAGTTTCAAGAATTTGACCTCAGGAAACTGCTCATCGGTCACTTTCTATACATTAGAATCAATGCTAGCATGTAGCAGTTTGAGGTGGGGGGAATTTCACTGCTACCTGGTTCATCAGGAGCCAGAAGAGTTGGAGATATCTATGATAGAGACTCATCTTGA
>JAPFFP010000001.1:6091133-6102219 GCA_026153255.1 Solanum medicagineum
TCTTTAAAAAAAAAAAAAAGTAAAATTTTTAATTTTTAAAATAAGATAGATTCTGACTACAATGAATAAAAATAATCTAGTCAAATAAAAGAAATGGTACTTTTAAGGATAGTTTGGTAGTGGGATAAAATTATACAATAATTAATAATTTTAAAAAAGTTACATATTGTTTTATCTATAAAAAGATTTAAATCATCACATCATTCAAAATATATTTGGAGCTCATTTGGTACCATCACAAATTAATTATAGAATGAATTTATTTCAATTTGGTTGGACTAAAGTTGCTGAATAATTTATGCTAAAATTAGTTATTTTAAGATTGTAATATTATTTTAACACATTGAGAATAAGATAATAATCTTAAAGTAACTAATATCATGATAATTTCTTCCTAATCAAATAAGCCCTTAAAAATTAATTCTTCAAAAAAATGAAATTTATCATTTTTAAAATAAGATAGAATTCAAGTATAATAAATAAAAATAATCTAGTTAAATAAAACAAATTATACTTTTGGGGATCGTTTGTTAGTTGGTCAGGGGTTATGCAATAATTAGTAATGAGAAAATTGATATATTATTCTACATTGGGATAAGTTATTAGAAAATTTATTATTATTTTATATAAATATTCATTATCCATGATTTAATTATTCAACGACAATAACATATTCAGTGTGATTCCACAAGTAGAATCTGACGAGAGTAAAATATATGTAGGTCTTGCCACTACCTCATAGAGATGATTTAATTATTCATATCTAGTTATTACACATTATATTCTGCATAAGCTAATATACAAATTTTGGCATAATTTATACATATATTAGTCACATGATTTTTTAAATTATAAATTAAACATCCTATTAATTTTATACATATATTAGTCACATGAACTTTTAAATTATAAATTAAGCATCATATTAATTTTATACATATATTAGTCACATGAATTTTTAAATTATAAATTAAACGTCATATTAATTTTATACATATATTAGTCACATGAATTTTTAAATTATAAATTAAACATCATATTAATTTTATACATAAATAATTTATCCCTAATCAACTATCAAATATGATATTACTTATTCAAAACTTAATACAAAGTGGATTGTATTGATGAATTTAGCCACTGCGTTACTCCACTATTTTCCAATCAAGTGTTTGTGGTGCAAATTTCATAATGAAATCTACAAAACAAGAACGAAAAAAACAAGAATAAAAAGATAAAGAAATATTCTCCTCCCCACAAATGCACTTTTCTTGAAGCAATGAAATTGATGATAAAGTGGAGAATTATTGATTGTGACCTCAAAACTTTGATGTGGGAAGTAGAGATACTAAACAAAAACTTGTGAAAATTTGAATTTCGGGTAAATAAATATTTTCTCCGTCCCATATTATATAGGCACTTTTAATTTTAGATGGTTATTCAGAAATTATTAATATACTAATGAACTTTATTATTTTACTTTTTACTTATATCAATGTACATTAAATTAAGTTCGAAAAAATTATTAATACACTAATTAATGGTAGCGATAAAATAAGAAAAAAAATTAATTCTATCATAATTTAGTAAGTGTACATATAATATGAGATAAATATTTATAAAACGGTGTCCATATAATATGAGACGGATGTAGTAGAAAATAACCAACTTTGGTTGAGATATAACAAAATTCAATTGAACCTACCTTGATTCTATATGATAGCCATTGCTAGAAAAAAAAATTACTTATTAGTTTTTTCATTGAGAAATATTATTCAAGGACTATTTTTTAATTAAATTATTTAAAAAAAATAATACTAATATTTTCATAGTTTCAATGAGTAGGTTTGGTAGAAATGAAGTGAAACAAAATATAATATACACCATAAATTTCCTATTGATTTGCTGTAGAAAAAACATTTATTTTTAATAGTGAACATGCTCAATTGGCTTAGCCAGACTTGGTCCGACTCCACTCCACCCAAAATCTACTCTCAATCTTTACTTCCTAAATTACTAAATTGACTTGAAAATGTGTCGCTACTTGAAATTAAAAGATAATCATATGTTTTTACCGGATTCACGTGAATCCAGTAAGATGAAATATAAATTTATTAACATTTAAATGAGTCACTTTGCTATCAAAGTAAATGCCAAATGGATTTACAGGTAGGATGATGGAATATTTTATATAAAAGTTGTGAAGTTTCCAGTGGCAACTTTTTTCAATTGAATATTCATGCTTTTACAGAAATCACTTCTTTTAAACCCACCACTTCGCCCCAAAAGTTGTGAGCTTGTCATCCTCCACATGCTACAATTTTTAATTTCATTTTCAGTCCTCCCGCTTTTATAAATGTTAAAGATTCCATGAGCATCATTATTTTTAATTTTAATAAAAATTCGGTGTAGGAAAAGAAAAAGCAGGAGAAGAGATTATAAGATGAAGGATCAAATCCTTATTAGGTGAAAAATTAAATAATCAATTAATTAAATTATTTTTTTTTAAAAAATAACCAAGAATATCATATTAGTAGCACTTAATATGCATCATTACCCTTGGATAAGGATGGCAATGGGGCAAAGCGGGGTGGGTTGAGCGCAACCCGTAAATTCTTTAAATCGCCTCACCCCGCCTGTCCCGCATGATGACTTTTTTCATTTTTAACTCACCCCGCCTGGCATAGATCTGCTCCGCATAAATTATCCTGTTTAAAATTTTAAATTCTTTTATTTTTTAATTGAATTTAATATGAAAAATAAAAGTTCGTACTTTTTCAAATTTTTCAGCAATTAAGGTTCTCAATAACTTGTCACGCCCCGAGAGGGTATCCTAGACGTAACCGACACCTGGAGACTATTGCTAGTCCTCAAGCGAAACTACTTGGCCTCATCACATTCATTCAATCAACAATCTTATTAATCAGCGGAAGATAAATGAGAATAAATGGGCACATCTCATCTTCTAGTCTCAAAAATAATTTATAAATAAAAGGGCTAGTAGAAAGAAACTAGCTGATAGGATCGAGGTTAGAAACAATACTAAGATGGAGTGAATACAAGAATTCGGAAGCAACAACAAAAAAAGAAAGATAAAAGCTAATTAAAGATATGGGAAATTCAAAGGAAAAGATCTAAGAATTTCCAAGAAATTGATATTCTAATGCCTTGACAAGATCCAAGTAACAACGTAATGATTTATGGAAGAAATCTAACGCCTTTACCTGAGAAAATGAATCAAAACATTAGATTCGGATCTTGACCGCTTTATGAGTAACTAAAGACAATAATTAGCATGTAAACTAATCGCCTTCTAAAGAATACCAAAAAGAAATTAAAGATATCACAAGAAGAAAGTACTTTCTACCTCAAACTATGAACTAATAAAGGTTTAAAGATAAATTCTCAAAGAACAAGTCACAAAGGTTCAATAGAATTCTCTCAAATATTATTAGTATCAATCTAATTGTCTTTAATGAAAGAAAAAAAGACTCCTATATATATTATAGGGTCCTTGGATGTCCGACACTCCTTAGGTTAGGCCCAAGGAGTATCCAAAACCTAGAAAGAAAATTACAAGGTAAATCCTACTCTAAAAAGGAAATAAAGTTACCTTAATTAGAAATAGACCTAGTAGTTCTAGGAAAGCATTAAATGGTACTAGGATACCTTAAATAAAACAAGGAAAACATTAATAACCTATATATAAATAAGGAAGTAAGGTAAAACCCAACTAGGAAAAGAATCTTGACAAATTTGGAAAGTTTGACTAGTTTTCTCTGCAAACTTGGGCAGAAAGCAACCTTTATTGTGCCTGATTCTTGGACTCTTCTTGGCCTTATTTGCACGAAATTTAATGGTACGTGGAATGTATTGGTATGTAAAATAGCTGAGTGAAATCAAAACAGGTAGAATAATATAGAAACAATATCAACTCAATATGAAAATCAATCAATATGTCAAATATCTATCTAAAGAAAGAATAAAGAGTAGACAAGTGACCCATCAACCAATCAATTCATCAATCAAATCATACTCAACTCAGAGGGACTCATCTCGAAGGAATTCAACTCAAGTCATCTCATTCTCGAAGGAATTCAACTCAACTCATCTCATCTAGGAATTCAACTCAACTCATCTCATCTCATCTCGATCCAGAGGGACTCATCTCAACTCATATCATCCCATCTCAACTCAGAGGGACTCATCTCGACTTAGAGGGACTTAGTTTAGAAACTTTCTGGGAGTTTCTCTTATCCGACAACAATCACTTATGAGCCAGTAATTGCACAACAAGCTGCCATTGTTACCACAACCGTCCCATACTTGCCAGGTAGGGGACAAATCGAATCTACTAGGAACCCCAGCAATCTGTTAAGTCCTCTATTGTTTCAGGGACTCTATCCAGAGGGAACCACAATGAGATGCAATGGTTCTAATCCTCACCTATGCTTGGCTACGTAGTTTGACGAGTGTGAATTTGACTAACTCTTACTTTTTCCGTGCTCTATAATCCTCCCATGACTCAATGCTCATAAAACAATCCATCCAGTCAATACATCTCAATTGACTCATCTCACTCATCCTTATAAAGGCTCTCATCATTCAGCCAATCTCATAGAGACTCCAACCACCTCATCAATAAAAATCTCAAGGATTTGAATAATCATTAGGGAACAATCGAATAGACAAATCGTTAGGATTCACTTATGGAGAATCAAAGGACTATTAAGTTCTATCAACTCATCATCATTCTCACATTACAATCACAATCTCTATTAAACATTCTCAATCAAGGCTCCAGACTCGATCCCTATCTTTATTCATGCAATCTTTAAAAAAATAATAAGTAGGATTTATGCAATAATTCATGCAAAACATTCCATTCAAGAAAATAAGTTTATGATGATCATTAACATACAAAAATATATGTAGTAAATATGGTTTCTCAAGAAAATAATCAAGAATCATGCATGTAGACTCAATAACCTTCAACTCTCATCTAAGACCATCTATGATACGCATGGGAGAACAATCCCATGCTTTTAGTTTAGCCTTACATACCTGGAACAAATGTAGACGATCAATTTGGCACGAATCCATCTTGAAGTCTTCAACTCCTCGCTTTTCTCTCTTATTTTTTAGCCCTAGGTCTTTTCCAGAGACTTAGAATGACTTAAGAATGGGTTATATATCCTTTTTACGCTTAAAACGACCTATTTTGGTTATATATCAACTCTAGGAGGGATTCGAAAAGGTCTAGGATGCCCCTCGCGAAATTTGAAAAAAGTCAATTTTTGAGAGGCGGGGTCCACGATGCAGACCGAGTATTTTTTGGTATTTTTTATCGAAATCCTCCGAAATCCCGTAGAAAATATTTGGAACAAAAACTAAGTGTTGGTCCGCGATGGGTCCGCGTCGCGAACCTATCGCACACCCTCACTGGTTCATAATTTATTACGAAAAATTATTTTTCGACCCGATTGCTCTAAAATTGGGTCGAGGCCATTTTTCCACTCAATTTGTCATGTTGACTGCAAATCCAATCTCAGATGCACAAATGGAGCATGAGAAGACGCGTTATGCGCACGTCTTTGTTCTAGGGGTATTTTGGTAATTTTATGGGGTGTTACATCATCTTCCCCTTGGGATCATTCATCCTCAAATGATGAGCAAAGGTGGATGTCAAGGCACGAATAGACTCAAAACTCATCTCAACATTCACATCTATCAATCTGTCTTTTGACTCCTTATTCTATCGATAAACTCTATTCAGACTCAAGAATAGATAATCTTCAAGAAAAGACAATCAACTTAGTTAAGGGTAAGGAAATTTACCTTCAATATTCTCATCATTGGACGCGAATAATGATCAAGACTCTTCTTATCAATCACTCAACAAGTCAAACCATTGACCCATTCGAACAATCATAAATCACTCAGAATAAACAAATCGGTTCAGATCCAGAGTCGAGATATTCTATTAGATATTTTTAGTATCAAGCATGAATGGATCATCAAAACTCAGTCAATTCAAATCACTTAAACACTTCAACAATCAATCCTTCAAACTCAGGAAGGAAACCATCAACTCTAATCGAGAATGGGACCATCAATACATAAGATTCTATGTACAACTCTCAAGCTTAGCACCTCGTCTCAATTGTGCTCCTTTTCATGACACTTTACTCTATCAACTTAAGCTTATAGCTCTTATTCTAACTCTCTACCTATCCATATCCTCTTATTCCATTCAAGCCTACTTCTGAGCATCAAGGTGCTACCCTTAAGATGATCATATTCATACAAAGCTTATCCTCAATACTTAGCTTTATACTTCCACAGGGGCTTTCATTAAAAGATCGCTAGTCCTCTTCACTACTTCATTATCATGAAGTCTTTGATAGTCTGTCATCAATATGTGCATAACAATGATCACGTATTCAGGCCTATCACTCTAAACACTTTAACTCTGTCTTAGAATTTTCAAGCCTACTTAGAACTTCTACCTCCACATCCAATGAGCTCCCACTCATATACACACCAACATACTCTTACCTATATGTGCACGTTGCACGTTGCACGTAATAAAGTCTCATTTCTCTCCTCCTCCCTATCCCTACCCCTACATGACACAAGTACAACATCAATGTCACAATAAGGATACATTCACTCCTCCTCATCTACCCTCATTCTCCGTCTACGACTATCAACATCACTATTTGGACCAAGGGGAACTCGTCATCTCTACATCCTACCATCAACAATGGCATAACAAGCCGAAGTTTAGTGCATAGCCGAAGTTTAGTGCATATGTAAGATAGCATCAGAATGAAGAACTCTCACTCTCTCCCATCAACTATCACTCCTCCATTCTCATCAACATTCCTATCAAGACATGAGAATACAAGATCACTCAAAGAACTTGGAACAACGATTATTAGTACGATTCAATCTAGAAATCTTATTTGAGAATGTTCATAATGAAGTACAATCCCCCTCATGACATCTCATTCAACATAGGGGTGGAAATACTCAAATATATGGGGTAAGATAAAAATTAATAAATGACTTAATTATTTTTCATCCTCACAACTCAACATGAGTGAGAATCAATAAGTGGTATATAGGACAAAGTCATGGGCATGACAATCATATACCAAATGGGAATAGAGTATCATCGTCACTGAAGTATAAGGAATATACGATATGGCAAAATTAATATCTCATCCAAATCAACCTATCACCATCGAACAATCAAGATCTACTTCGATCTATCACATCACCATCTCCCTCTTAGCTCAAGGGTCACCTCTCAAGTTTTGTGAATCAGTTCCCTCTATTGGGCTATAAGCATATATCTCCACACGATCGAGGAATCACTATTCACAAGAATAGGCGTCTTAAACTCTTTTATCATTCTATAGTCGCATAAATAAATTAGCCATTAAGACTCTCTTCAAAGATGTCACTCTCAGCTTCCTCTTGTCTCTATGGAAATCTCTCTCTATATTTGCTTAGGGTCTACCACTAACATGTGCATCTATCACATACCTCTCTAATATCACACCAACTTACCACTACTAGGTAAAAATGTGGGGAATATAAGCCCACTGAAATCTCATAGCGAGTATTAACTGAATGCATTCCCCTCCTCACGGCTCAGTACCACTCACATATACATTATACCTCCTTACCTGACTAAGCTCATAACTCGATGAGTCTTATGAACTCTCACTTAAAAAAAATCATAGGCCTAATTTAGATCTATCATTTTGAAAGCACTTTTTTCCCCTATTCAACATCTACACTTCACCCTCAATAGTATGAATACTACAACACATCAACATAACTTCCTTCTGGTTTGAGCATAGTCTATCACATTCTAACTATAACTCTTCCTCTATATCTCATCATGAAAATTATAGGGTACTTATGACTCTTTCATCAAACTTATAGCAATCAACACATCACCTCATTACTTACCTAATAGGTAGATAACTCTAACTACAAGCCTCAATCAGTCATCACTCTTGCTATCTCGTCTGTTTCTTTCCATTATCATCCTTCTAACTCTGGGATGATTCAATTATACTCAGTGTTTATAAGACTTTCACATCTCACTCTTAAGTGGTAGCATTGAACTCTTTAGAGATATAAGTTTCTCTTTGATGGGTAACATCAAAAATAAGTTTTAAATAAAAGGGTCTGGGTACATCTAGAGCTAACTCAAATGCACAATTAATATGAGTAATAGTGCACTCTTTCTAGTCAATCAACTTAGCACACTAGTCGGCTTCATTCTCAGACCTGGTGCAATCTCTTTACCATTCCTATTATTTTATCGTAGGGGATCTCATCGGTAGGAGTTTGAACATTACCGTCTCTATCATCTCGTGGATGAGGCGTAGCCGAAAGGTTTAGAGCATCGCGCGAATCATCATAGACTTCTTAGGAAATAACTCTATCGCACGATTTAGAATCTGAAAGAAGGGAAATAATTCCTAAATATCCTATAGCCTCCAAATTATGGATGCGGAGCTCTTCACACCAATAATAAGAACTCTACTAGATACGACTTCATAGACTCCCTAGGACTCTTGAACTCATGCTCTGATACCAAGTTTGTCATGCCCCGGGAGGGTACGCTGGACATAACCGACACCTAGAGACTATTACTAGTCCCCAAGCGAACCATTTGGCCTCATCACATTCATTCAATCAACAATCTTATTAATCAGCATAAGATAAATGGGAATAAATGGGTACACCTCATCTTCTAGTCTCAAAAATAATATTATAAATAAAAGGGCTAGTAGAAAGAAACTAGCTCAACAAGTCTTAACATCAACATTCGACTCTAGTCTGTGAAACCTCTATCACTATCAAGTGGTGGTAATGACAGACCCATCGCTACCTCAATCAAAATAAAGCTATTCAATCTAACTCTAAAGCAAGATGAAATAAATATAATGAATCCTCAAAAGTAGGGGAGGCTCACCAATCAGCTGAACGTCTCAAATCCTCAACAATGCGCCTGTTGATTGATCGCCAGATATTGTATCTACATTATGAAACCATGTAGTCCCAGAGGGAGTCGTCAGTACGTGGAATGTATTGGTATGCCAAATAGCTGAGTGAAATCGAAACAGGTAGAATAATATAGAAACAATATCAACTCAACATGGAAATCAATCAACATGTCAAATATCTATCTAAAGAAAGAATAAGGAGTAGACAAGTGACCCATAACCAATCAACTCATCAATCAAATCAGACTTATCTCAGAGGGACTCATCTCAAAGGAACTCAACTCAACTCGTCTCATCTCATCTCAACTCATCTTATCCCATCTCGAATCAGAGGGACTCATCTCAACTCATCTCATCTCATCTCAACTCGACTCAGAGGGACTCAGTTCAGGAACTTTCTGGGAGTTTCTCTTATCCTTCAGCAATCACTTATGAGCCATTGATTGCACAACAAGCCGCCGTTGTTGCCACAGCCATCCCATACTTGCCAAGTAGGGGATGAATTGAATCCACTAGGTACCCCAACAATCCGTTAAGTCCTCTATTGTTTCAGAGACTCTATCCATAGGGAACCACAATGAGATGTAATGGTTCTAATCCTCACCTATGCTTGGCTACGTAATTGGCCGAGTGTGATTTGGACTAACTCTTACTATTTCGGTGCTCGATACTCTTCCCATGACTCAATGCTCATAAAAAAATCCATCCAGTCAATACATCTCAATTGACTCATCTCACTCATCCTTATAAAGGCTCTTATCATTCAATCAGTCTCATAGAGACTCCAACCATCTCATCAATTAACATCTCAATCAACAATTCAAGGATTTGAACAATCATTAGGGAACAATCGAATAGACAAATCATTAGGTTTCATTTATGGAGACTCGAAGGACTATTAAGTTCTATCAACTCATCATCATTCTCACATCACAGTCACAATCTCTATCAAACATTCTCAGTCAAGGCTCTAAACTCGATCACTATCTTTATTCATGCAATTTTTAAGAAAATAATAAGTAGGTTTTATGAAATAATTCATGCAAAATATTCCATTCAAGAAAAAAGTTTATGATAATCATCAACATATGAAAATACATGTAGTAAATATGGTTTCTGTCACGCCCCAAAGTCCCATTAGGGCGGACTGGCACCCGTTGCCGATAAGGCTTGGGAGAACCAAGCTGTAACTATGCGCCTACTATACATATTATAAGGGGTTTCTACCTTTAACATGCCTTAAAGCAGATAAACAGTGATAACAAGCCAAAGGAAATGCATATGACTAGGCCGTTGGGGCCACGGTGTCTAAAGTACGAGACATGACTTCACTTTGCTTTACATAGTCTACAAAGCCTCTAAATAAAGAAGAACATCTGATAAGGTTCGGGATAGGCCCCGCCTCAACTAATTGTACAATATAAACATAAGCTCTATACATATGCAAAACCCCGAAGCAACCTGGAGCTTGGTGGCCTCAGCTGAATATCCTGTGCTCCTACTGGGGAGATCTACTAGCACGTGTACCTGCAGCATGAAATGCAGGTCCCCCGTAAGGGACTTCAGTACGAGATAATGTACTGAGTATGTAAGGTAGGATATACTATACGTAAAATAATAACTCAAATGAACCCATGCACTGGTGTAAGTCTGTGGAACACCTTTAGTTATACTGTGGAATCATGTACTTTACATTTTTTATATTACTTTACCTTTACTGTATAATCTGTGCACAGCTGTAGAACAAATGACCAACTGATCAGTAGTGAATTGTATCGGGTTCGTCCCTGGCTTGGTTATACTCAACCCCTCGGGCTACCCTCCTCCCCCCCTTTGATAGGATCGTCCCCTGGCTAGGTTATACTCAACCCCTCGGGCCTACCACCTACCAGAACTGTAAACTTTATCTTTCAATTACCTTTGAGATGATTCTTTGGTGGCCATAACATTGGAGATGTAAGACTGTATATGTAGCACATGACATGTGGATGATCATACAAGACAACATGATACTGAAAAGAGTACACTACATAACTGATGAAATGCATATGAAA
>JAPFFP010000001.1:6111603-6124198 GCA_026153255.1 Solanum medicagineum
AATTCAAGAATCCCAAGAAAGGATTTCTTGACTCTTCTTCTTCAAGAATTATGGTTCTTCATCAAGAACTCTAAAGATTCTAAGTCAATAACTCAAGAATCAAATAGATTTCCTTCAACCAACGATTTCTCTCTCAATTTTGATCGGATTTGAGCGATTTAAAAGGTTAAATTGTATATATTTTTGAGGAGAACACTGTAGGAGATTCATAAATTGATTTTGGTACGTCATTTGAGGTAAATTTTGTGATCTTGCTGCTGCGTTTTTAATATATTTTGAAAACTTTAACTTGCAATTTCTTCCTCATATTGGCTCCGTTTTTAATTGATTTTCGCCGTTGAATTGCTTATCATTTGGGGAACATTTTCATGTAAAAAATTCCATATTCCAACGGTATTTTTCTGGCGATAAAATTTTTGGACCGTTTTACCCTTTTCACCCGAATTAATTGATTTTAGTGTCGTTAGATTCATTATATAATTATGATGTTATATTTGAATAGATCTTGGTGAATTGGAGTGTCATAGAAAGGGAAAAGCTTCAGAATTGACGTGATTCGAGACTTTATATAAGGCAAGTGAATTTCTTAACCTTTGTTAAGTATATAGAATCTTGTGCTTCTTGTGTAAGGTGTTGAGAATGATTTTGAGGTATTGAGTTAGTGTTGATGTTGTACCAAACTATGTTGTTGTGAACTGTGCATTGTATTAAAAAAAATATTTTCTCATTATTGTGTAAGCATGTATATTTGCATTGACTTTTGTGAAAAGTATTCTGTGGACTAAAAAAGAATGAGAATTAAAGAGGATGTACCATATTCGAGGGATGTGTCGCACGCCGCGATGGATACTATGATTCGAGGGTCGCATCGCACGCCGCGATAAATACTATGATTCAAGGGACGTGACGCACGCCGCGATGGATACTATGATTCGAGGGTCGTGTCGCACGCCACGACAGATGCATGGACTAGAAGTCCCCCATGGGTCCTGGGACTGTGAGATAGCGGGTGTGTATTACTAGGACAGACATGCATCATTTTACGTGACATTGTATTGCATTGCATTATACCTCATCATTATTTATAAATGTGTGAGTGTTTTTTTGTGAAACTTGCGATAGATGCACTTGATCCCTGGTGTTGTTGATATATAATAGTTGGTGTGGTTATTGAGCTATGTGCTATGTACATTGTGAACTGTCATGCTGGACTGATTTTATGCAGGTTGTAATTGTGGGGATTTAGTTGGAGTGGTGGGGGTACCTGTATTCTATATTACTTAATTTTATATTTAGTATTTCACTTGCTGAGTACCGTGTGTTTGGTACTCACCCCTTGCTACATTTTAGGTTGTGAGCCTGGATTATCGTGATATTCTCTACTTTCTTTGTCCGTGGCTTCCTGTGGAGATTGTGAGAGGTAGTTGTTTGCCATCCCAGCTGACTTCTTACTCCTATTTATGATTTTGTTCTATTCTAGAGACAATGTCATTTGATACTTGTGTTTCCTTTCGAATCTATTGTAATACATTAGAAACTTGTGCACGTGACAATCAGGTTTTGGAGGATTTTCATTAAGTTGACTTATTATTCATAATTGAACTTTCATTTTTATTATAATTCCGTAATTTTAATGTTATAGTTGGGTTGTAGGCTGACTTGTCTTGGTGGGATAAGATGAGTGCCATCACGCCCATTTTTGGGTCATGACACATCCTTACCTCATTTGTGCCCCAAAGATCAAGCTCTTGCTCTTCTACAATTCAAGCACATGTTTACTATAGATGCTTCTGCCCCTAGTTATTGTCATTCGTCTTATCCGATAACACTTTCCTGGAACAAGAGCACAAATTGCTGCTCATGGGATGAAGTTCATTGTGATGTGACGACGGGACAAGTGATTGAACTCAACCTCTCATACAGCGGACTTCAAGGCAAATTTCATACCAATAGTAGCCTCTTTCAACTCTCCAATCTTAAGAAGCTTGATTTGTCTCGTAATAATTTCTATGGATCATTTATTTCACCTAACTTTGGTGAATTCTCTAGCTTGACGCATCTTGACTTGTGGGATTCAGGTTTTACAGGTATAATCCCTTTAGAAATTTCTCACCTTTCTAAATTACACGTTCTTCGTATTGCAAGTGGTCTTCGATTTGAACCTCACAATTTTGAATTGCTCCTTAAGAACTTGACCCAATTAAGAGAACTAAACCTCGACTCTGTGAACATTTGTTCCACTTTTCCTCTGAATTTCTCTTCTTATTTAACAACTCTACAACTTTCAAAGACACAGTTATATGGGATACTGCCGGAAAGAGTTTTCCACTTTTCCAACTTGGAATCTCTTGATTTATCATTCAATCCCAAGCTCAGTGTTAGGTTTCCCATAACCAAATGGAATAGCAGTGCATCACTCATGGTGTTAGGTCTCGCTAGTGTGAATGCTACTGGTAGGATACCTGAAACATCATCTAACTTCACTACGTTTATTGGGAATCCAATCCTGTAATCTCTAATGGTCCATTCCTAAACCTCTATGGAGTCTCATCAACATAGAGGAATTGCACCTTGATGATAACCATCTTGACAGACCAATTTCTAATTTCTTTAGATTTGGAAAGTTCAGGTCGATATCACTTAGAGATAACAACTTTGATGGTCAACTTGAGTTCTTGTTCTTTAATAGAAGTTGGATGCAACTTGGAGTCTTAGATTTTTCATCCAATGCCCTAATCGGTCCAATTCCTTCTAATGTAAGCGGTCCACAAAACCTACAGTTTCTCTACTTGTCATCAAACTACTTGAATGGGACTATACCGTCATCGATACTCTCCCTTCCATCACTATGGATTTTAGAGTTGAGTGATAACCATTTCAGTGGAACGATTCAGGAGTTCAAGTCCAAAAGATTTTTTCCATTTCTTTGAAAAAAATCAGTTGGAAGGCCCTATTCCAAAGTCACTCCTAAACCAGAGTGAGATACATGTTGTTCTCCTTTCACATAATAATTTCAGCGGACGGATTGCTTCAACCATCTACAATCTGAAAACACTAGAAATTTTAGATTTGGGCAGCAATCATATGGAGGGAACAATCCAACTATGTTTGAGTGAGATGAGTAAACTTTGGATTTTGGATTTAAGCAACAATAGTTTTGGCGGGACAATTAATACTACTTTTAGTATAGGAAACCAACTTAAAGTCATTAAATTTGACGGGAATAAGCTAGAGGGTAAAGTACCGCGATCTTTCATCAATTGCAAACATTTGGAAATTATTGATTTAGGTAACAATGGGTTGAGTGACACATTTCCTAAATGGTTGGGGGACCTACCTGAGTTTCAGATTTTAAAGTTGAGATCAAATAAGTTGCATGGCCCGACAAATGTTTCAAGAACTGCCAGCTTGTTTGCAAGAATTGGAGTCCTAGATCTCTCATCCAATGAATTTAGTGGAGATTTACCGTTGAGCCATTGTAAGAATTTTAAAGCCATGCAAATAATTGGTGAGAACAGTGGAACCCCAAAAGTATGTAGCAGACATATTTTCTTATTATTACAAAAATTCCTTGATAGTGACAACAAAGGGACTGGATCTTGAACTTTCTCGAGTTTTGACTACAAACATGATAATCGATCTCTCAAGGAATAGATTCGTAGGCCATATCCCAAGCATTATCGGAGATCTCATTGGGCTTCGTACGTTGAACTTATCTCATAATAACTTGAAAGGTCGTATACCAGCATCATTGCAATATTTATCCTTGCTTGAATCATTGGATCTCTCATCAAACCAAATCGGTGGAGAAATTCCACAGCAACTTGCATCCCTCGCATCACTTGAAGTCTTAAATCTCTCTCACAATCATCTCGTTGGATACATCCCCAAAGGAAAACAATTTGGTATATTTGAGAACAATTCATACCAAGGGAATGATGGGTCACGTGGATTTCCACTCTCAAAAGATTGTGGCGGTGATGATGGGGCACCACAAGCAACAACTCCAGTTGGGCCAGATGAAGAAGAAAAGGAGATTCAGAAATGATAAGTTGGTAGGCAGTTCTCATGGGTTACGGTTGTGGACTCGTTATTGAACTGTCTGTGATATACATAATGTTGTCAACTCAATATCCAGTCAAGGATGTTTCAAGAATTGGCACACAGAATTACAAGAAGAATGCAAAAGAGCAAGAAAAGAAATAGTGTGTAAACTCCAGGTATCCAACTTAATCTCTATCCTTTAGAAGATTACTTTATATATCCATGAAGTTTCTACATCCTTTCGTCCCTAAAGCTTTTAACTTTAATTCTTCATTTTTCGAAAATTGCAGGATTTGAGTCTACTGCATTGTTGGGATGCAAATAAAAGCTTTTACTTTCATAGTTTGTGAAGTTTAATGAAGTGTTTGTTAACCTTTAAATAAAAACACGAGTTTTCTTCTCCTTCAACTCAACCAAATTTAATTTCACTTATCTGTAGAAATAAATTCATCATAACCAACTGCAAGGAAAAACCATATAATTTCATACAATGCCGAAGGGATCAAAATTAAAACATATACAATTTGCTAGAAAACTGATAAATATCAGTAGAAAACGTATTAAAAAGCCTTAAACAGTTCCAAATTCTCGTGTAATTTGAAATAGGAAAAGTATTCATCGATATTGATCAATATATGATAACTTGAATAACGATGATCACAATAGAGGTGGTGTAGCATTTGCAAAGTTGGAGAAACAGCCTCCGATGGTAGAGCTTGAATCAAATTGATGATGATTTCTTGTTCTTTCAAATAATAAGGTTCTTGCTTATGCAACATGTTTAAGAAACTGAGCTCGATTTGAGGGGTAGAAATTAAAAGACCACACCAGAATAAGGGCAATCCATGCAAAAACATCCATCAATTTAGGATAGAAAATAAGGTCTTAAAATCACCAGAAGCAAAGATCCAAACCAATTTACAAGACGAATCGTAAAAATAGACTGACATCAATTGCACAAAATTCTAAACACAGAAACTCTTAAAATAGTGTGATATCATTGGCTTTCCGCAAAATTTGCACAGTTTCCTCCTAAATATCTCACTTTGTTAAGAGTACAACCTCGTTTTATACATATCTTCCATTTCTTATCAACTTCTAATATGAGACTTTGTTCATACACCAAAGCAACATAACATCAAGGTATTATGTCGCGGTTGAAATATGCAGCTCATACCTGCAGATACACAATAGTCTGCACAACCAGGTTTACAGTGCATTTTCACAAAAAATGTATCTTTCTTGATCTGTCAAGCTACAGGGGAAAGTCCCACGATCTTTCATCAAGTGCAAGTATTTGAAACTCCTTGATCTAGGTAACAATGAATTGAAACTCCAAAATGGTCGGGACTAGGGGTGGAGCTACATTTACCCAAAGATGGTAAGATGAACATTCTTCGTCGATAAACTTTTTCGAATATATAGGTTAAATATAGATATTTTAATATATATTAATTGTTGGATACCCTTAATACAAAAATCACCCGCCCCTGTTCTAAAAATATGAACACCCTTGACGAAAATGCCAACTCCGCCACTCTCGTCTGTCGAGGACCCTACCTGATTTGCTGACTTTAAGCTTGACATCAAATAAGTTGCATGGTCCCATTAAAGTTTCAGGGAATAGATACATGTTTTCGCAGCTTCAAATTATGGATCTATCATCCAATGGATTTAGTGGGAATTTACTAGAAAGTCTTTTTGAGAATTTTCAAGCCATGAAGATAATTGATAAGAATACAAGAACCCCACAGTATGCAGGAGATGAATATAGGCGTTATTATGACTATGTGACGACAATTAAAACAAAGGGACTCGATTTTGATTCTATTCGAATTGTGACTACAAGCATGATTGTTGATCTCTCAAGGAATAGATTTGAAGGTGGCATTCCAAGTATTATTGGCGAATCTAGTTCGATTTCGTACGTTGAACTTATCCCAAAATAGTTTGGAAGGTCTTATACCAGCATCACTGCAACATTTATTTGTACTTGAATCATTGGATCTCTCATCTAACCAAATCGGCAGAGGAATTCCACCACAACTTACATCCCTCACATTTCTTGAAGTCTTAAATTTCTCTCACAATCACCTTGTTGGATGCATCCCCGAAGGAAAACAATTTGATACATTTGAGAATAGTTCATACCAAAGGAATGATGTAATACGTGGGTTACCACTCTCAAGAGATTTTGGAGATGCAAATAAAAACTTTTAATTATCATAGTATGTGAATAAAGGCATGACTTTTCTTCCTTTGAGACTCAACCAGATTTTTTTCCATTGGTCTACGACAGTAGAAATAGGAATCTTTTGGTACATAACTCAGAAAATCTAGTACCCAACGCGGTCTAGCGGTCTCAGAAGAAGAATATTCTGGTACTATAATAAATGAATTCACAACTACACGCTACAGGGGTAGCCTCATGTGATATCACTAGTACCCAATAAACAGCGTCACAGAAAATCAAAGGAATGAAAACAGGTCACAACTTCATTTAGGAATTGAAGAAATCAAACCAAACTGCTTGAATATACTTCCTCCGTCCCATTTTATGTGGCACCTTTTGACTTGGGACGGTATTTGAGAAAAAAGGGAAGACTTTTAAAACATGTGGTCTGAAATCATTCTTAGATATTTGTGTGGTTGAGAATCATTTCATTAAGGGTAAAAAGGAAATTTTAAAGATGAATTGTTTCCAATTAAACTAAGGTGACATTCTTTTTGGAACGGACCAAAAAGGAAATGGCGCCACATAAAATGAGACAGAGGGAGTAGGTGATTTTTATCGTGATCAACTACCGTTCAAATTAAATTGATTAGCTAGCTGCTCCATAATTTCAAAACTTCGTGGCGAAGAAAAAGATTCAGCAAGATGTTTATGTGGCACCCTTCATCTTTAGTCCGTCCCCAAAAGAATGTCACTTACTATAGTTAGAAACATTTTAGCTTTAAAATTCTCCATTTATCCTCGATAAAATAATTTACAACCATATAAATTTTTTAGAATTATTTTAGACCACAAATTTGAAAAAGTCTTATTTTTCTTAAACACTGAGTTAAGTTAGATGATGCTACATAAAATGGGACAGAGGTAGTAAAGTAATGTTGTTGCATCTAGTTTTGGCCGTCTTTTGTAAACAGATATTGGTCTTGTACACATCTAGTTTTGGCTTGTATTGTATTGTACTATTCTGGCTATGTATATATTTTTATTTTTGAGTCTATAGTAGCTCTATACAGGTGAATTTCAGGTCCTGGGAAAGGTTGTTGTTGGCTTGTTTTATATGTTATTCGCTATCATTATGCTTAGCTATTAGGACAGGTACCGTGGGCTTGGGTTGGTTTACCTGTAGGTGGGATCTAACAGATGCCGTCATGACATGAAATGTCGGGTCGTGACACTTGGAATCTATGTTCCATTTCAACTATCAGTGGTACCTGTCATGGTAACACTGCTTTGAGAATCAATGTTGTTACATTTGTGTCTCTTCATCAGCTGCAACAACTGCTTCTGAGTGACTTGATCATTATACATGTGTTCTCTGTTAGTTGTGGATGCATAATTTTGCATCTGAGCTTGTATGCCCTGATATTGTGAATGCACTAAACTGCTTCCCATCACTATATTCACCTTCTTCTTGCCCTTGAAATTCTCTATATCTAATTAAAAAATAATAATCCTCCCTTATATGTCCAGTTGCATGACAATGATTGCATTTCTTCAATCTGTCGCAGTCAGCCCTAAGATGTCCCTTCATTTTGCAAAAAACACAATACAAGGAATGAAAAATTTTCCTTGGATGTTGAGTTTGTCTGTTGTCGAATTGTGGTGACATATTATGTTTTGCATTGTACATAGCCAAGGATTCCATTCCTTCATGGACATTGCCTGCAATTCCCTTCTAACTCTCATCTTGTATCACTAAAGTATAAGCTTGATTCACATTGGGAAAGTTGTGCATCATTAAAATTTGACCTCTAGCTTGTGAAAATAGCCATCATTTAACCCCATTAGAAACTGTAATAAGTGCTGATACTGCATCTGTTCAACATATTCCTTAGCTTTGTGACAATCACAACTAGGTGGAGGCAAAATCGAATCATACTCATCCCATAAGTTTTTCAACTTCATATAATATGCAAAAACTGTGAATACTCCCTATGTTAGGGTAAATATGTTCCTATGTCATTGATAAAGTCTAGAACCATTGATTTCATCAAAGCTTTCCTTTAGATTGAGCCATACCTGGTGCGCACTAGATGAGTACAAGATTCCACCGAGCAATTCCATACTTACATTGCATGTAAGCCAAGAGATAACAATTGTGTTGCAGCGATCCCAAATCTTCCTAGGATCCCCATCATAATTGCTTCATGAAACAATTCCATCGATGAAACCTAACTTGTTTCTTTCCAGAAATGGGATTTCCATTCTTTATTGCTCAAATAGAGTGGATGATTGTGATCAATTACCATTGAACTTCCATTGATGGCTTCTCCTCGTGCTTGTTAATTGATCCTTCGATCAACACATCCTCAATTGCCATGATAGGTCGGCTTGAACAGAATCGCTTGATTTATCTTCAGCTCCTTTGAGATTCTCACCAACTCTGAAGTGTATTGATTCAGTGATGCGCGGGCTGAAGTCCTCTATCTCCTGTATCTGCATCATGAAACGATGCAGGCCCAAACGAACGTCAGTACATGGAATATACCGATAAATCAACGGCTCAAAAGTAAAGTTTTTAGAATAATTACTTACCTCATCTCATCGACCATGCTCAGCTCAGAATATGCAAGTTTAAAACATTTCATGCATTTCAACACAAACACACACACACACACACACACACACACATACACGTAGTGAAAAGTAAACTCAATTTCAGACCTCATGCCCATTCAATGTTGCTTGGGAGTTTCTCTTAACCGACATTCCTCCCACCACCTATAATTAGGTGATGGACAACGAATATGACATCATTGCGTCGCCCGTCCTTAACTTGCCATAGAAAAGGATGCGTCAACTCTACCTCATAGATCCATAATGAGTGTCCACTTGCGGGAGAAGAGCTACCAGAACGAGTTGTACGACTATCCTGTGCTGGCTCATAGTTCTGTGGGTTAAAGTAGAAGTATACTCGCTCCTTTCTCGGTGCTCGATACTTCTTCCGAGACTAAAATATACTCAACTCCTCATTTAGCTCAATCCTCAATACTCAATCAATCAACTCAAAACTCAACCTCATTGGATTATCTCAACTTATCTCAAGTACTCATCACTTTATTCAATCAATACAAGCAATCAACTCAACTCAACATTCATTTAATGCAAAATGTCAAACTTGACTCAACTCAAACAGTCATTTAGAATCTCTCAATTTGACTCATCATGCAAAGTAGATAAGTTCTTCATGATAATATAAATACTCAGGTTCGACATGTTTTTTATGCTTAACAATACTCAAGTTTTCTCAATTCATCAATTATCCATAGACTCAACTCAACTTAATTTACGTAATAATCCATAAAATCATATTAATACTTATCGAGTATAAAGTTTTAGTTCCATGTTATAATAATAATATGGCTAGTAATTTCTATATCATCAAGAGAATACATGAAAAAAAAAGTCTCAATTTAATATAGGACTTATCAAGCATTATCTCATTTCCAAATATTAACTTATATAAATAAAGTGACATATGAATTTTATCATTTACGTATGACTTTATAACTTGGATTAGGTACTCTTCACATAATGAAGTACTTAAAAATAACCTCATACATAATAATTATCTTGAAAATAAAGATAGATATAAGTAGGAGCAACTTACTAGAGTAAAATAGTCGATAAAGTCCAATTAAAAAATAACTATACAACTATATATATATATATATATATATATATATATATATATATATATATTTCTCTCTTTTTATAGCTCTGTGTACTTGAGCAGACTGCTCTTTGTTTCTGCCTTATAGAAATAGAGCAAAAGCTCTCACCTTTTATAAAGGCATTTCATCTCATCAAGAGAGCCAAAGAACTAATAAAAGAATTATGAGTGGATGGTGCATAATTATGAATGGAGCAAATGCTCCTACCAATAGAGAAACAAGATCAGGTGGAAAAAAAAAGAAAAAGCATTAATGTCAAACAATATTAAAAATATATTAAAAAATGTCCCCACAATCTTCCGCTCATTCGAGATTTCGTCGTTTGACTCGTTTCATTGTTGTGAACAACTTTTCCTTCTATGACATCTTCAAATTTTGATCCGAACTCGACGTAATAATTAATTTACATACTTTCCTTTTTAAAAATCCTCCTTGCACTATTCCAACTTAAATAGACGAAATTTCGGGATCATTACAAAAATAGATCCCTAGATTCATTTTTCGAGCTCTGATACCATGTAAACTTTTATAGAATTAAATTATTGAATAATGGATAATCTTATTCCAGCTATAATTGAAGAGAATTGTTACAATTGAAAAAATAAACTTGTCATTATGAGTTCATCTCCTTTGTATGGAGTATTAGCTAACTAAATTTAACTAATTGTAGTTAATTAACTAACTACCTAACTAATTCTGGTCTATTAACTGACAGATGTACACTTATCCAACTTCTCAATAAAAACATGTTATTAGACTACCTAAAATTAACATAAAATAAGAAAAGTTCTCATAATGATTCATTAATATCAAGAAAATTGATTTGTAAAGTTGTATTCATTATTCATAGCAAATTTTCAATATCGTGTTGAATATTATTTATTGGACCTTTTTTCACACTTTATTGTCTTGATTTTTATATCAATCTTTAATTTGATATCATAAATTTTCTTTCTCCAATTAATGACAGTAGAAGACTTAGGTGAACTAATGATTTAGGGCCCTTTTCTTTATCTTAAAAAGTGTTGTCACTATTTAGTTAAGAAAATAGACTAAACAGTTAGAAGGATTCCAAACAAAGAAGTCCTAAATTTTTAACTTGAATAGAAAAATATTCTATGGGTGTAATAATTTTGCTGCCCATTTAAGTAATATTTGTTATAGAATTTTTTTTACGGAATATTCAATATTAGAAAATTTTAATTTAAATATAAAAATATGGAGTTAGGTCTCCAGCTGGGATCAAGAATTGGGAGCTGGATCTCGACTCGAGGTTGGTCAGGTAAGGTTGACAGTTGGATCTCGAATTGAAGTCATGACTGGTGTCATGGGTTAGAATCAGGAGTCGGTTGGGAGTTGAGTTCTAGATCAAAATTTGGATCGGCTAGGGAGTCGAGTCATGGGTGGGTTGAGGTTAAAATCAAGTCTCAGATCTAGAGTCAGATTCAAAAGTCAGGTCCCTAGTTAGGGTCAAGCATCAGGTCCATGGTCAACTTGGGTAGTGAGGTTGAAAAAGAATTTTGAAAAATATTTTATTATTTTATATAGAAATATTATTTTTCTTAAATTGGATGAAAATTAGCCTAGTCAAAAAATATTTTTAAAACATCAATTATGAGAAATTGAAAAATATTTTCTTAAAGATTAAGTAAAAATTTATTATTCCCTTCATTTCAAAAAGAATGACATGGAGTTTAAGAAAAGAAAGAATAATTTTCAATCGTGTGGTCGTACATTAAAGTAATGTTAAATGTACCAAAATACCCTTTAATTTTGTTGCTTGAAACATGTCACGTGAAAAGTTGAAATTAAAGTTTTATCAAAAATGAAAATAAGTCATTCTTTTTTAAACAATAAAAAGGAAAGTGGGTAATTCTTTTGAAACGGAGCGTGTAAAACATTAATTACATGAGAAATTAAAATATAGTGGAGTAATATCATATCATATCATATCATCATCATATCATATTCTAAAAGTGGAAAGCTTCTAATTTCAAAGTTAGATTACGATTTTACCCTCTAGTTTAAACATTATTTGTTTACTACTTTTATATTTAAATGTATATACATTATCATAAATAATAAAGACAAAATTGAGCACATTCATTTTCTATATAAAATATGGATCTTTATTTACTCTTATGGTATACAATATCTAACGTTGTCTATTAATTCATAATCGCTGCAAATATTTTGATTTGAGCAATTAATTAATAATTGGAGTCATATTTAACAAACTCTCTCTCTTCCACTATCCAATATGAATATGCATGTAGATACATTAGGTAGTGAATATTAAATGAAGATAATAATTTTAGGCTAGAATTTAAATATCATCTTTCATATTTTAATATTTATTTACTTTGTCCTTTGAAATTCTACTGTTACAATAATATTTATGTAATAGTTTTTATTTTGCATTCTACATAAATAAGACACCAAGTATTAAGTAAAATGGAACAACAAATACGTGCAAACATCCCAAACATTAGTAACCTTTGGTTTGTCCTTTACTCCATCCGTCCCATATTATATGACCTGTTAGACCCCATAAATTAAAGTAATTAGGGGTGAAACGTAAATTTAAAAATTTGTAACGATTACTGTGTAAACCAATGAGAATATGTTACGGTGTGCAATTATT
>JAPFFP010000001.1:6124298-6134393 GCA_026153255.1 Solanum medicagineum
CCAACTTAAATGTACCCTCCGACTACCATTTAGCACTGGGAATTTACTTCGACTTAATTAAATTACGGGGTCTAACAGTTTTCCAAACGGACCCTTAGTAAAAATTTTTAAAGCTTTACAAACTTGTATGACACTTCTAAAAAATTAATTATAAGTTTAAAGTAAACATTTTAAAATTAATTCTAGCTTAATTCTGTAACTAATTGACAAATAACTTTAACACAGCTATTTTTTAACAACGTAACATCTATTTGTTTTAGATTATGTTCAATTCTTTGTTAATTTTTATAGTACATATATCAGTCTATTATGATAATATTGTGTAATTGTGATGGAATAATTTAATGAATTAACTGACTATTGAAATAATATTTATTTACTATTTGGATTTATTAAGAAAAAGTACACCATGCTTTGTAATTTTAGTGAATTTATTATTTTGTTATTGACTATTACAATAATTAATTATTACTTTATAAGATTGGTGATTGAAATTTGAAAATATACTTTGTTTAAATCAGTATACCAAAAAATATATATCAAATTAAGTGTTTTCTTCTTTGTATACATGTACATAAATTTGAAAATTGATTCAAAAGTGAAGTTATTTGATAGGAAAAGTTATTTCAGCGCATGAGGAGGCAACACACTTTTTTATATTATTTTACGAAGATTCATGTATTTCGATTAGACTTTTTATGTTAATTACAATATATTATTTTTTATGCATTCTTTGTTTTTATATTTCTCTTCTGAATTTTATTTGTCGTGACCATGTTTTGATTTATAAGTTAATTTTATAAAATTGAAATATAAGTTATAACAAATTATTTAACCATAGGTTTTAGTTGGTATGATTACAAAATTTAAGTATAGATAATTTTATTTTTAATATTTTTAATTTTTTGGTGATGATTATTTAGACATTTTAAGACAATCACACTACTAATCACAAAAATATTTTGTTTATACATGATAAACCATATTGCTATATCACAATTTATAACAAATTATGCATTGGGTGACAAGAAATAATTTGTCCCAAAATGGTCTTACTCATAACGTAATTATATTTTAAAAAATATAATTCAATATTTGATGACAATTGCAATTGTCCCTAATTAATACAACATATTATTGCAAAAAATTAGTCTTCTCACTGATAGCATACAAATAGTTTTCCACTCAATCTTTTTTGCCTTTTAAGACGAACAAATTTGTTACTAATACAATGATTTAGAGATGAAATTTTCGTTCGTACATGAAACATATACCTTTTCGTGACATAATTGCACTCTTTTAACTACAAAATTTTGCATAGCTTTAGGGACAATTGGCATCATCACTAATTAAAATTATAATTAGTGACAAATTATTTTTGTCGGTATTAAAAATATTTTTAGCCACGATATAATGTTTTTAACTACAAAATTTATACTTTTCTCCTACAAATAAGTTTGTCACAAGTATTATACATTTAGAGACAAATTTCCTTTTTTCGTAGTTAATAAATTTTATTTAGTGACGAAACACTAAATCGTCTTTTTATACTTTTAGGGACCCGCCTTTAGAGACGAATGATTGCCAATTTCTTTTTTTGTCACATAAAATTTTTTGTGACAAAATATGATTTTTGAGTGACAAAATAATTTGTCACTGATGATCAAATTTGTTGTAGTGCCACTTTTAGTTATATATGATATGATGATGATACGATATGATATGAATGATATGATATGAATGATATGATGGTGATGATGTGATGTGATATATGATGTATGATGATGATGATAAGATTAATATTGCATAATAATTGAGTAAGGACTACTATATCGGACTGGTAAGGAATCAAACAAAATTATATTATTACAAGTGATTAGATGTTTATGTTGGAAGTTTTCTATGACTTAGACTTGATAATTTGGAAGTTTTGATATTCTAGCGTGCATTTGGATTCTTGTGCCATGACTTCTACATTGACTTGAGATTTTTGTGATTAGTTTAATTACAAATGTTTATTACTTCAAATATTTTACTGAATCCTTCATTTTTTTTTTTTTGAAATTCTTGGTTTGTGATATTTCGTCAAGTCTTCATTAACCTTTGAATAAATACATGAGGTTTCTTCTATTGCCGCTCACCTAATTTGTTTTCACTTATCTATATATGAGATAAATTAGTGATTAAAATACTTTTTTTTATATTAGATAGTCGGGTGCATAAAACATTCCACATTAATAGGATCTGATGCACAAAACGTCTTTACATATTTCGTGAGGATATCATACCATCACCTCATTTAAAGCCAATTAATATTGGTGACCTTAATTGAGCTTGATATCACTATCCTAAAAAATAAAATTGGATTTTTTTACTTGAAATGTTGGTGTCTGTCACGACCTGACCCCATACGTGCATATATTGTCCGCTCTGGCCCCACAGGGCCGCACGTGTCAAGGTATATACACCAAGCAATACACTATCATTACTAATCAAAACTTTTGTGAATCTTTACCTGTAAGTCAAGGTCTACACACCAAGTAACCAATAAAAATTTGAAGGATTTTTTACCTGAAATGTTGTAGACAAGCCAATGTAACAATTTTGAAATTAAATAAATCAGATTTTGGATTATTATTGTTTTCAATGAGGGATATATTTTCCTTTTTCCTAGTAAATTTTTTGCTTAATTTGTGCTATATATAGCTCATCAAAATTATTGAATAGAGGAACAAAGCAAATATTATATTTCTTGTCTATCAACTTCAATAGTTTTGAATATTTTAGTGCAGAAATGTGTTATGTAAACCTTGTATTGTTTATGATGTCTCTCTTTCTCTGTGAACTTGCTTTCTCCTTATCCTTACCTCATTTGTCCCAAAAAGATTAAGCTCTTACTCAGATCAAGCACATGTTTACTATAGATGCTTCTGATCCAAAAACACTTCGTGGAACAAGAGCACAAATTGTTGCTCATGGCATGGAGTTTATTTGCAACGAGACAATGGAACAAGTGCACAAATTTATTTCTGCTTTGGGTCCTTTATTTCACCTAAATTTGGTGAGTTTTCTAGCTTGATGAATCTTGATCTGTCATTTTAAAGTTTTGCAGGTATAATCCCTTCAAAAATCTGTCACCTATCTAAATTACACATTCTTCATATCGAGAGTGATCAATATGAGCTTAGTCTTGGGCCTCACAATTTTGAACTGCTCCTTAAGAATTTGACCCAATTAAGAGATCTCGACCTTAACCATGTGAACATCTCTTCCACCTTTCCTGTGAATTTCTCTTCTTATTCAACAACTCTACAACTTTCAGAGACACAATTATATGGGATACGGCCCGAAAGAGTTTGTTACCTTTCCAACTTTGAATCTCTTGATTTATCATTCAATCCCTTGCTCGCTGTTAGGTTTCCCACAATCAAATGGAATAGCAGTGCATCACTCATGAATTTATATCTCTATGGTATGAATACTACTGGTAGGATACCTGAATCATTTGGTCATCCAACTTCACAGCATTCATTGGGAATAGAATCCTGTAATCTCTCAGGGTCCACTCCTAAATCTCTATGGAATCTCACTAACATAGAGGAATTGCTTCAGTATAACCATCTTGAATAGTTTGCAGAAGGTGAAAAGCCTATAAAAAAAACCCTAGCCTCCACGCTTTTTCCTCTCTTGAGCTTTCGATGTCGACATGATAACAGCCATGGCTGCTTCGCCCTATCCCCATCCTATGGCTGTGGGAGAGACAAACGTCTACCATAATAAAATCTATGCTGCAACCCTTAGACCACAACAAACGACCCAACATCTATCGAAAACCATACTAAAACTAGTTGAGTTTATTCATGGTGAACCTACTGTGAGATTTACTATGGAGGAAAGAGAGCAGTTTGCTAGGGAAGAAGGTTTACATCAAGCAGTGATTACCAAATTTGCATATGGTAAACTAGTGTTATCCAAGTTACGAAAGCTTTTACCAAAGCAATTTGATGTTAAAGGAAACTGTAACACTGGACAACTTAATTTTTGTCACTTGTTAATCAGGTTTGATTTATATGAGGATTTTGTACGTGTTTTGTCAAGTTCATATGGCTATTTTAAGTTTGGTGGGGAAGAGTATTTATTTAGAATTTTTCTATGGACGCCATCATTCAATCCCAAGGAGGAAACACCTAAAGCTTGGGTATGGATTTCATTGCCAGAGTTACCAATAGATCTCTTTGCGAGGAGATCCTTATTATCAATTGCGACGGTTGCAGGGAAGCCTGTTGCAGTGAATAAAGCAACCCAAGATTGCACCCGGCCAAGTCGGCTAGGGTTAAGGTAATCCTAGACCTACTCGACAAACATCCAAATCGAGTAAGATAAAAATTTTTGGAGAAAGAATCGAGTAAAGTTATTTAACATTATCAAAGAATTATCTATGACAATCTTCCACTATATTGTACTCATTGTAAACATCAAGGACTTGAAGAAAATAAATGTCGTTTGTTAATAGGGAAGACATTATCTCAAGATGGTTGTCTAGCCGAGGAAGCTGGGTGAGATGTTGCAATTATGCAACTAGATTTTGAGGCTAATGGTGTGGAACAATTAAAGGGAGATGCGCATGATTTTTTGAACTCTACAATTGCTGCGAAAAAAGATATGAAAGGAACAGTTGGCCTAAATGTGGGACAACAATTGGTTGGGAATCATAATTCTTTGGCTACTGTTGCGAAGGAAAACTAGTGTAGATGATGGAGTCTCAAAGCTGCGTACATGTCCTAATGAGATTGGGATTGATACTTTACCAGGTTCAACTACTAAAGCTACTTCTATTGGCAAGGAAGCAATAAATGAGGCTACAAACCAACAGGAATTATCTGAAACGTCAAGATCAATGAAGAACAATTTTGATTAGACCATCAAGAAGGGTGTGGTTCTTAGAGAACAAGGTGATATAGGCATATGTTTAGGTGTTGTTGAACCTATAAAAACAACACAACCTCATGGATAGAATTAGAAAAGTGGTGTTTCTAACATTGGGACTGCCATAAATAAGAGGAAGGAAACTGATGGTACAGTAACAATAATGCTAGACAAGGATTCGAACAGAGGGAAAGAAGTTGGTAGCGATGAAAACTGCAACATGGTTACAAATAGGAAGTCACCACCTAATGTTTCTCTAAGCGCACAAAGCGATTCCGCAGATGAATTATTATGTTCGAATAGTTTTGATACTTTATTGAAAGATACTGGAAAACAGGATAATGTTATGTTTCCAACATTACACTTTTCTAATCCTTAAGTAAATAAGATAATTCAAGAATGTCAGGCTGTCATGATACTCAAATTCAATCTGGCGATAAAGTCACCCATAGTCACATTGAAGGCCTTAGCTCAGGAGATCCCTTCCCAATCTTTGGAGTTGGTTGTAGAACTTCATGGAAAATCTGGACAGCTCCTATTGTCCAAAGAGAATGATAAAGATTTGATGAAATGTACGTCATCACCTTCTCAAGATAATCTCACAAATGTTTTAACTATTTCAAAGGAAAAACAGGGTGAGAGGAGTGCTCCTAGGTGGGCTGATTTGGTTGATGAAGAAGAGAAGGTTTCACCTCCTTTTTTGAATGTCAAATTAAGCCCGCAAGCTCAAGATTTTGTGCCTAAAAGTGTGATTGCAAAGAAGAATGAATCAGAGACTTTAGCAGTGGAATTTAGTTCCACTAATAATAATGTTGTTGATATGGACATGGACAGTGAATCTTTTGATGAGGATGAGGAAGATAATATGTTGGATGAATGCTTTAATAAAGTGGCTGGAAATGGAGATGTCTCACCTAGCCATCAAAGAAGTGGAAACAACAAAAGCAAAAAGAAGAAAAATGGTAGGCAACATAGTTGAGATGATAAAATGACTGGAGAGTTTGTTCCTAGGCATCTACTAATGCGTCTGGCAAAACAAAATCATATGATAGTATCGATTGATTCAACAAAAACCAAAAACTCTAAGAAGAAGCGATGAACTATCAAGTTGTTTTAGACAGATTTGAAGAAGAAGAGAAGAGGAAAACAATTCAGGTTACTTTAGATGGGTTACCTATATTTTTTTATCTATACTTTTGTAAAAGGAAGATGGATGTTGATAACTCAACTTTCTTCTTGGATTTTATATTTTATCATTATTTAAGCATCCTCATTTGTAATATCATCATTGAGTGTATTACAAACTCGATGATGATCGTAGAATACTTAGTTCTCTCTAGTTCTTATTTTCTTCATGCTTGTTAATTAGTAGATGTTGACCTTATTAGGATCGATAAGGTAAGGCCTAGCCCCCCTTGCTTGTCCTTTTCCCTATTGAGGATTTTTATATTAATAAAAGGCCACTATAACGATATAAAGTTGAAAAAAAAAGAAAAACAATAAAAAAAGTATAACCATCTTGAAGGACCAATTTCTAATTTCATTAGATTTGGAAAGCTCATGTCGATATAACTTAGAAAAAATAACTTTGATGGCCAACTTGAGTTCTTATCCTTTCACAGAAGCTGGACGCAACTTGAAATCTTAGATTTTTCATCCAATTCCCTCAATTTAAGTGGTCCACAAAACCTACAACTTCTCTACTTGTCATCAAACTACTTGAATGGGACTATACCATCATGGATATTCTCCCTTCCTTCACTATGGATTTTAGAGTTGAGTGATAACCATTTCAGTGGAACGATTCAGAAGTTCAAGTCCAAAACATTATTTGCCATTTCTCCAAAACAAAATCAGCTAGGTCCTGTTCCAAAGTCACTCCAAAACCATAGTGAGCTACATTATCTTCTCCTCTCACATAATATATATAATCTCATTGGACAGATTGCTTCAACCATCTGCAATCTGACAACACCGGGAATGCTAGACTTGGGCAGCAATCATTTGGAGGGAACAAGTTTTGTATTTAAGCAATAATAGTCTTAGAGGGACAATTAATACTACTTCTAGTATAGGAAACCAACTTGAAGTCATTAAATTTGATAGGAATAAGCTAGAGGGGAAAGTCCCACAATCTTTGATCAATTGCACATCTTTGAAAGTTCTTGATTTAGGTAACAATGAGTTGAGTGACACATTTCCTGAATGATTGGCAACTACCTGATTTGTAGATTTTGAAGTTGCGATCAAATAAGTTTTATGGCCCTATAACTGACAACTTGTTTGCTCAAATTCGAGTCATAGATCTCTCATCCAATGAATTTAGTGGAGGTTTACCGGTGAGCCTTTTTGAGAATTTTGAAGCCATGAAAATAATTGGTGAGAACGATGGAACCCAATGTATGTGGCAGAGTTTTTTTATTACAAAAAGTCTTTGATAGAGAGACAATAAAGGGACTGGATCATGAACTTCCTCGAGTTTTGACTACAAAAAAATTATTGATTTCTCAAGCAATAGGTTTGAAGGTCAAATCCCAAGCATTATTGGAGATCTCATTGGGCTTCATACGTTGAACTTATCTCATAATGTCATGGAAGGTGATATACCAACATCATTGCATAATTTAACTGTACTTGAGTCACTGGATCTCTCATCCAACAAAATCACCGGATAAATTCCACAACAACTTACATCACTCACATTTTTTGCAATCTTAAATCTCTCCCACAATCATCTTGTTGGATGCATCCACAAAGGAAACAATTTGATACGTTTGAAAAAAGTTCATACCAAGGGAATGATGGGTTAGGTGGATTGCCACTCTCAAAGGATTGTGGCAGTGATGATAAGACTTGTTATTAGACTGTCCGTGATATACCTAATGCTGTCAACTCAATATCCAGCATGGTTTTCCAGGGTGTTCGTAGAATTAGAACACAAAATTATTACAAGAATGCAAAAGCACAAGAAAAGAAACTAGGTATTCAACTTAATCTCCATCCTTCAGAAGATTACGTTTTATATATCCATAGAGTTTTTACCTCCCTTCATCCCTGATGCTTTAAACTTTAATTCTTCATTTTTCGAAAATTGCAGGATTCAAGTCTACTGCATTGCTGGGATGCAAATAAAAGCTTTTACTTTCATAGTTTTGATGTTTCATGAAGTGTTTGTTATCCTTTAAATAAAGACACGAGTTTTCTTTTGTTGCGACTCGAACAAATTTGACTTCACTTATGTGTAGAAATAAATTCAGCATAACCAATTGCAACCATGATACAATTTGCTAGAAAATTGACAAATAACAGAAGAAAACCCTTTTAAAAAAACAAATAAAAACAGTTCCAAATTGTCGTGTACTTTGAAATAGATATTGGTCAATATATAATAACTTGAATAAGTATTCATTGATATTGATCAATATATAATAACTTGAATACTTAGACCACAATAGAGGCAGTGTAGCAGTTAAAAAGTTGGAGAAACAACCTCGGATACCTAAGGTTCAAATCCTAGAAGAGGCAAAACTAGTATCATAGTTATACGGGATTTGATACAGTAGAACTGCTAAATTTGGTGACCACATCGACAAGTTTGCAATAAAAGCTACTTCAGTTATCAGCTCTCCTAAATAAAACTATGTATTCCAGCATCTAACATTGCTTTTCTCAAGGAAGCTGCATGATCCCACCTCTCTGTGCCTCAAGCAATAATTGTTCTTGAGAGTTGAACATAACAACCAGAATAATTCAGTTGCGACTCAAGCAATATTTGTGCTACTTCAATTCGCAACTCTATTCGGTCCACAAGCACCCAAGACAGTAGCATCAGCTTCAAAAGGCATCTTCTATATGCAGTACACTTCCTGTAGTAGCCCATTATGTTCCATCTTAGCTACAAATCCAAATTCATGTGTCATTGCTTCAAACAATTGAAAACCGAAATTGACAAGCTTGGAACAAGCACAAACTGATTGAACTGACACAAACGCAATCCCAATTGGTTAATGCCCTAATTTTGACATTAAGAAATCATAGAAGTCCATCCACAAACCTGTTCCATCGCATCAAATACCTGTGTTACAAAATACAAGCAAGGGAGATGATAATACAAGGTACTTTTACTCTGTTATTAAACACAGGAAGCTATTAACCAGGGTATATGGCAGAATGACCCTGATAATTGCAAGCTTATTTGTTAAAATACTATAAAGATTTGCTTGGACAAAAATTGACTAGAGAGTTAATAACTTATGCTAGTTTTCTCAAACAGGGACCTATGCTTTCAGTGATGCATGATAGGGCATTAATAGCTCCCTATTCTGACAAGGATGTGAAGTCTGCTCTATTTCTAATTATAGTTTAAAGGCCCTGGCCCTGATGGCTATAGCAGTGGTTTCTTCAAGGCTGTGTGAACAATTTTTATCGATGCTAATTTGCAACTTTTTAAAAATGGTAATCTGTTAAAACAACTAAATGCTACAAATATTGCTTTGATAACTAAAGTTGCAAGATGACATGTGTTAGGCTAGTAGCCTCATTGTAGCAGAGAATCAAGCAGCCTTTGCACAAGAGAGATCTCTGGTCCATGATGTGCTTATCTGTCATGATTTGCTTAGACATTATTACAGGAAGACATCACCAAGATGCTAGATGAAGACTGATTTGAAGAAAGCATATGATATGGTTGACCGGAGATTACTGCAAGAAGTACTTATAGGATTCCTGCTGATTTTGTCAACATTGTTATGATTTGTGTAACTTCTCCCTACTTTACTGTCAAGGTTAATGGGGAAGGTCATGGTTATTTTGATGGAAAAAGAGAACTAAGACAAGCAAGGTGATCCCATGTCTCCGCTGCTATTTGTATTAGTCATAGAATACTTGACAATGGCCTTGAATAGTACGAGTGACTTACCTGATTTAAGGTTTCATCCTACGTGCAAAGACTTAAGACTGACTCACCTGATTTTTGCTGATGATGTCATGATATTCTGTGACGGGGATTTGCATTCTGTCAATAGAGTTATGGAAGCCCTTAAACACTTTAGTTCAGCATCTGGATTAGTTGCAAACACTACTAAAAAATTGCGAAAAAGCGACGGTCTGCATCGCTTTTTTGGCAAAAAGCGATGGAAAAGCGACGCAGATGGTTTCGTCGCTTTTTCC
>JAPFFP010000001.1:6142862-6153216 GCA_026153255.1 Solanum medicagineum
CCCGTCATCACCCCTAGCTATTTGTAAAGAAAAAGAATTTTACAAATATATAATAATAAAAAAATAATAATTAAGGGTCTACTTTATATATATATATATATATATATATATATATTCAGTGATGTGACTTAGTAGGTAAAGCTGTCTTTTTTATTTATTTAAAATTTTCTTTTCCAACCCCAATTACATCAACTTGACATCACAATTAATTACTATAATCTGCTAAAACTCATTTATTATTGGTGTTACTACGTCTGACTTGTAACTATAACAATGTTAATTTTTTTTAATTTTTCATTTCCCAACCCCAATCACATCAACTTGACATCACAATTAATGACTATCAACTAACCACTTTTAGCTATTTTGTAATTAAAATTGATATATAGGTGTAAATAATAAAAAATTGGTAGACCCTTGTAATTTATGAAAAAATTTGTATACTTAAGTTTTTCATCACTTATTGAATTTAAAGTAGTATTTTAAATATTATAACATATTATTTGGGGTTATGAATTTGATTTGAGGATTATTAAAAGTAAGAGTTATGAAGATGAGAATGTTTGAATTAAAGGCACATAATCAATATTATTAGAATATAAGTTATGAAAATGAAAAAGGGGTGAGTTATGAAGTTGATATTTATAATAATAAAATAATAATATGATTATTATTTTATATTTAATTAATTAAATATATTTTACTAATTGTATATATTTTAATTTAGTATAGGTACAAAATGGTATTTCAACTTTACTGTCTCATGTGCATCCAGAAATCTGCCCATCTCCGTGGCATAGAGCCATCGCAGAGCTGGTTCACTGCTTTGGTCATTGTTCTTCAACTTCATATTACCCTTTACATTCATAATTTTCAGTAGTTTAAATTATTATAATTGTTATCCTTCATTAATTATGTGTAGCTAAATTCATATCTAATTAAAGTTAGTAAACATAGGTTAGGGAAGACAATAATAAGTACTCTACGATAAAATGTACGTTAATGAAAGGGGCGATCATTGTATATTTAATTCCAACACTTTCTTTAAAGATGATTAACAACAATTAATAAAGAAACTTGCTCGTATTCTGACATACTTGAATATAGAGGCACAAATTAGAAAAAAGGTTCATTAATAGGGATTTGGTGTTACCAATAAACATCTAATAACTTGAGAACTAGAGGACATAGTTAACTCGAAACTTTTGATGGGTGACAAATTAATTTAACATCTAAGTGTCTAAGAAGGATCTAAGGTGATATTCTCTTGATTGGGCCAACGGACTTTAAGAGACTTATTTTTTATTTGTTAAGTGGGACTTTTATTAATAAAGAAACAATACAGAGTTGAAGTGGGCTCAACCCCAATTCTTATTAACAACACACAAAAAATCGGCTTGGCCCAATATCTGACCAAGCCCAACACTATACTATAAAAGAACACTTCACGTCCGTAGGGTTTCCTAATACACACACCTCTTCCATTTCTCCAATCAAACCTTTATTTCTCGTCGATTTTCCTCCTTGGATCAACCCAATGTTCTTCATGAAGCTTCTGTGGGTGTGCAACCTTAAAACTCCATGTATCCTCTTCTTTGCTCTTTGTATCAATTATCAAAAGTGCGTCTTCACTCACCACTTTATTTCCACTTTAGAGACTTATTCGTCAGTTTTGAACAATGAACACACTTGAATAAATGGAAATAAAGCGTGTACTGAAACATCAAAATCTAAGAATTGTAGTCCTAATTTATCTTATACATTGATATAGAAAGAAGTTAATGGGTTATAATTACGTATCTTAGTACTTCATTGATATTTATGTTCTGAATTTCATTAATAGCAAATTATAAGCAAACTCTAGTACATTCTCCATGGGGTTCGACCTCAACAAAGTTATGCTACTGTTTTTGCATAGACCACTTTAACCTCATAAAAAAATTGTAGTTTGGACGACATCACATACATATTGAAGTTAGATAGTTCCTCAAGTTGCTTACAAGTCAAATTTTCAATCAAAATAGTTGAGATAGAAAATGACATCAACATAGAGATCCGTCGCGTGGGAGAAAGTTGCTACGGTAGATGATAGCAAAATGCATCAACGGTCGCAATGTTAAAATTGCCAAAATTACTGATAGTTGATCAATATCAAGGAAGAGCCAAACATCTAAGCAAAATGCATGCATGACTAACCATAAAAAGCTAATTTCATTTTATGATAACATTGAGATTCCGGACAATATGCATGCATCTCGACTATATCATTGCCTACTTACTATTTTAGCTCTCACCAGCACAAATATCAATTTTTTTTTTTTTGTGGAGTATTGTAGTATTCGAGCCAATTTGCACACATGTAGACTAATTCCACGAGATTTCTGTCACTTCCCAGTAATAAAAAATACTAGATAATTCTATCCACCAGGGCTATTAGACTGATGGGACGAATTCACCTAGTGCTTTTGTCTTGGTTAAAATTTGAACCTAGGATCTCATGATTCTCAACCCACTTAATTGACAACTCAGTCATACTCTTAGGTACTCCGAGTCAAGTAACTTTTTGCCATTAGTTTGCGTGCAGCTCTGCTATTCCACCGTGTATCTTCTATTAGAAGAGCTACAAGATAACTCAATGCCCACAGAGACTTGGACAAATAAAAAGAAATCACCTAATATTCTTTGTCTCATGAAATTTGACCTTCGATTTCCAAGATTTGTACCCAATTCGTTGCCCAGTGAGCCATTTATTTGGTGGGATAAAGAACAACAATTCCAATAGAAAATGCGCGACTATTTTATCTCCATTTGGTTTATGATGAGTAGTAATTTATCCCAAGGACCCATTATGCTTCCTTTTTTATAAAATAACGAACCCTCTAGTGTAACCATGAAAAGGTGATTTACCACTTCCTCTCCCTAGTTTACCTCTCTCCAATACCAGAATCCAGATATAAAAATTTAAAGATAGCTCTAGCAGCTCCTGCACCCTATTTCTGACAAGCCTTACCTATCAAACTCCCAGTTCCTAAAATGAAATACTTAGTAGACAATGAGATAAAAAAAAAAGAAGTCATCTAATCCATATTTGTTTTAATGAAACCACATATAAGTAAATATGGATTGATGAGCTCATACAAATATTTTAAAATATCCAAATCCCCAAAAAATTCTTAATTGTACTAAACAAAATTTTTTGTGTGATTTTTCTTAAAAATATTTGGGGGTAGGTTGGAAGTAGGGGGAGCGGGGGAGGAGGCGAAAAAAAGTTCAACATATTTTTATTTTTCTTTAAAATAATTTGGGGATAGGAGTCGAGGAAGTGTGAAGGGTGGGGTGATTTTTTTTTTTTTTTTTGAATTTTTCTTTAAAAAGAAATTGGGATCGGAGGTAAGGGGTCCAATGGGGGTAGGGGGTGGGCAGTAGGGTGGAAGTGGGAGGTGAGAGAAAAAAATTATTTTTTTTTTAATTTTTCATTAAAAGAATTTAGAGGTTGAGCATTGGAAGGTAAAAAAATTAACTTTTTTTTAAATAAATTTTAAAATTTTTTCTTTAAAAAAATTTGGGGTTGGAGGTATGGGGTTTGATGGGACTAGAGGGTGGGGAGTAGGGTGGAAGTGGGGATAGGGTTAAGGATTAACATCGTACTTTTGATTTAATGTTTTTTTGGCTTTAGGAGATTAAAATGAGTGGGAACCATTTTACCCAAATCATATTTGACCAAATTCATATTTACCCATATTTTATATGAATGGACTGTGATCCAATCAATTTTGACTCAATTCATCCAAATCCAATCCGACCATTTGCGACTTATAATCTACCGATAATCTGCTCCTGAAAACATGAATGGTCCATAACATATGCGCTCACAAACTTAGTGGAATATGTATCTGCTCCTGAAAGCATGAATAGTCCATAACATATGCGCTCATGGAGAACTTGATACATTGAAATTGAAGCTCCCAATTAGTAGCATGAACATGTAGATATAGCTCAAAAGAAAAGTGAATTGAATGTGATATCTGAAGCATGGATGAAGCAGAATTTAAAATGCCTAGCAGTGAACAACCACCATGTCAATGGACATTTTCCATCTTATCCAGATTTGCACACACCAGTTTAGACATGTGACATATTTGATAGATTACCCATGAAGTAGAATGACATATATCAGACAAGATCAAAGTGATATCAAATGAACAAAAACATTTGAATCTGTAGCCAACTCACAAATTCCCAAATAAAGCTTCCAACTTCACAGATCTTTTTTTCTTTGGTCCCATGTTTAGTAAGATCCTATGTTATCAATTGCCAACAAGAGGCAGACCCTTGTGGAAACAAAAATCACCAAATTTCAGATGATTTCTGCTAACACAGGTTCGACATATCTAGAACAACAACATACCCAGCGCCCAAAAGTGGAGTCTAGGAAGGGTAGAATATACTCAAACCTTACTATTGCCTCATAGAGGTAGAGAGGCTATTTCCTGGAGAAAACATTAACATGAAAACTGGATGAAGAAATGCAAGAGACCATGAAGAAAAATTTACAATGACAAAACACAACCAAGTCGATGATTGTTTTTGCATGTTATCCAGATTTGGACATAGCATTTAAACATGTAATATCAGATAAGAGTACCAGGTGAGTCACAAAGACATGACAGACAAATCAAAGTTCTATCAAACCAGCAAATGAAAGGACCCGAAACTGGAGCAAACACACAAATTCTCCTAATAATTCTTCAACCTGCACATATCCTTTTAGTTCTTCGTCCCCCCCAGGATTAATAAGATCTCAAAATATATGTTGCCAATCAGAGAAGGACCCTTTTGGACACTAAATCAAATCGCCATATGCTCCCCTTCTAGATCTTGTCAAGCTTTTCCGCCTTAACAACAGGGTTGGCCTTTGCTATTGCATCCTGGCCAGCAGAGCGGTAATCAAACTGACAGTCATGTTTATCTGAGTATCGGTGTGCTCCACAATAAACGCTACCACAACGACACTTGAATCCAGTGATGCCAACCTTTTTTTTACAAGTGCCACAGCGGTTAGGACCCACCTTAGCCTTTACTTCGGCCACATCACTAGAGCTTGAAGTTTGAGCTGAAGGCAAAGCTATAGACTTTGCTTCAAGAGAATCAGGTTGCACATCTACAGGGCCAAAAACGACCATTCCCTTTTCACTGGCAGACGATCCATTGACAAGGTTTTCAATTGATGATGCAGCAAGCTTAGCTTGTTCTTGTTTCAATACCATGTCTTTGTAACACTTGGAGCACATGTTCATGTTTGCAGCACTCCCGAAGAAGCCACAGTTGTTAATACACAAAATAGGGCCTTCCGGAGGCGGTTGGCAACCCGTCTCATCATGCTCCATATTGTCAACACACCTGCGCAAAACACAACAGAGATAACAGCATCAATACAAAACTACAAAAGAAACCTCATAAACCTGCATCTTGAGAGTGAAGACAACAGCAAAACGGAAGCATATTTGTTGCTTTGGCACGCTATAAACCATGTAACATTAGACAGACATGATATTGGCTGAGGAAGACTATTTAAGTTACTCTGACCAATTACCCAGAGAAATCATCCACATTGTATATAAGCAAGTATCAATGAAGCTCTTCTTGGCAGTGAAAACAAGACAAGATAAAGAAAATACATGCATTCATCGAACACAATAAACAGAGTAATATTCAGCCAAAAGAAAAAATACATCACTGCCAATATTTAATGGACTTCAAGTAATATACCACGCCTCCGGTGGTCGAACCAAGATTTTCAGTAAGGGAGATCGAAAAACAAAGAACACACGAAAAAGCCAAGGGATTCAACATCTACTTTATATATATAATAAAGAGTAAGTTTAACTTTGCATATATAGTAATTTTTCGTCGTAAGGAGGTATGGATGAACCCTTCGCTCCCTATCTAGTCCACCCCTGTATGCTTCCATCCAAAATCAGTTGGAGTAGGCTATATGAATCATACATATCGACTCCCCTTTACTAAGGTAATATGAGTAAGATATTCAAAAATACCTACATCCACTAACTAAATCAGTGGATTTTCAAATATTATTTTTCACTTTGAAAACAACTATTCTTTTTCCAATTTTCACAATAAAACATGGCCAAACGGCCAGATTTCTGTGACACTTTGAGTTTTGACAAGCTTAAGTTATAAGTACAGTACACCAAAAACGAAAAACATGGCATTTGGTTCAAAACTTCAAATAATCTAGCAACTTTCTTACCACAGTCGTATACAACAACAACATATCCAGTGGAATCCCACAAGTGGGGTCGGAGAGGGTAGAATGTATGCAGATCTTACCACTACTTCATAGAAGTAAAGAGGCTGTTTTCTGAAAAACTATTGCCTCAAAAACCCTACCACAGTAGATACAACAACAACATACCCAGTGGAATAGGTTAGAATATACGCAGACCTTACCACTACCTCATAAAATACCTCGTCCCAAAAACCCAACTACAGTACTACCAAGGAGTAAAAAAAAGAGTACTCAACTAGTCATAAAGCTTCATCAACATCCCAAATTTGTACAAGCATAGGATATACCATACCATACCCCAATAACATTCATAATTCTTAAAAGGGTAAGATTTGAAAATAAACCTCAAAGACATAAAATCAAGCAAACAAAGAAAACTAGACCACACAATAATTGAACCAAAAGATTACCCAATTCTTCAAATAATCCACAGATCCACAAACACAGAAAAAAGATTTATAATAAACAAGTAAGAGGAAAAAAGGGATTTCAGAACTGACCAGATACAGAGCTTAAGATCGCCGAGCGCGCGCGCGCGAGAGAGAAAGAGAGAGAGAGAGAGAGAGAGATAGTTTGTTGTGAATTGAATTATGGGAAATTACGGAGTTGTTTTGTTCGTGTCCTTGTTTTTCTTCTGTTTCCAACTAAGTATACGTACTGATTAGGTGTGTATCGTGTTGGATTCCTATTTGTTATGTGCTCGTGCATACTTTACGTGGCGTTTCTACTTTTTAAAATGCTCTTTCCACTAACCCTTTTCAAAATATCTAAATGTAAAAAGTAGACTATATACAATAGGTTTGTCTAATTAAAATACAAAACATAGTAGTAAAAAGAATGCAAACGTCAAGAGCTCACCACGATCCAACACTGACCCCCTCGGGAGACCTAGAATCCTGTAATTAGAAATTTTTTGAGAAAAATTGATGAACTACGACTAGGGAATACAGGGCATAAAAGGACTTACGACTTGTAGATTAAAGGTCGTAGAAATGAGTTCAGGCTTGGGGGAAACTAGTTGCATGACTTTTATTATGATTGAATAAGACGAGTTCGTAAAAGTATGCAAGAGTTGTACATCAAACTCATGGATTTGACATGGTGAACTGAAAAATTGGATAAATATGAGGGGGTTCTACGAGGGGTGTTTACAATCAGTAGAAAGATCTATGGTCTATAAAAGTGGAGTCATTGTTGAGACTCTGCAACATGAAATTCTTGTCTGGTATCCTCGAACAGTGTCCACAATCCATATAAAGAACTAAAGACAATAGATGGGTCTCATGGACCTTGTTCGGCAGAATTTAACTGAGGGTATTTTTGACTTTTCCTGTCCTCCTAAATTCTAAATTATGCCGTTTTGACCCTATTATTGACCTTAATCCCAAACATTTCACCAATTTCAGAAAAATCCTACTAAGACTCCTCCAAATACTCCCAAACTCAAGGAAGGTCAATCTAGGGTTTCTTAAAAATTCCTTCATTAAAGTTCATATTTCAAACTAATTCTCAATTTAAGGTATGTGAGTATTTATCCATTAGTCCCTTTCAACCGTGATTCCAAAGAAATCCTTCACTTTTCAGGCAATTTCATTATGGAATTTTATTGGTTTAATGAATTCTTGTTTAATTGCTTGAAATAAGTTTAGTTAATGTAATGATTTTTTTATTCAATTATGCATAGATTGCTATTAATTACATTATTTTGATGATTTTCAAGAAATTCCTCTATAAGATTTTTTGGGGTTCATGAGTATCAATATGGGTTCCTATAAATTATCATGATTTCAATTGATAATATGGGTTCTTATATATTTCATGATTTCAATTGATGATTTTTATTATAATTATAAATGATTTCATAAAATTACATGTCTTAAGAATGATTTGAGATAGAACCATGAAGATTACCCTAATCTATCATGAACTATGATCATGGACAAAAAAATAAATTCATTCAAGTTTTATGAAAATTCTTTAGTTATGAATGAATGTTGGTGAAAGGATTTATTTAACCTAATAATGAATCCAATGATGTGATAAGTACGATTCGCATCTTGACTGGATCACCAAAGTTTAACAAGTTACTCTATACATATGATGATTTTAAAGACTCAAATTGTGATATATATATATATATAGTACTATGATTTACTATTCAATTGGAGTTTGACTTAGCACCGAGAAGATTTGAGGTGAGGTTCAATTTGAAAGACATAAGGTTATCTCCCTAAAGGAATCCTAGAAGAAACCTCTGGCCTGGAACTACATGCCACCGTAGGTTGCATTATTGGCTTAGATAGTCAATCCATATATAGTTAATGATATTGAATGGATATACCACTGTGGAGTCTACCTTTGCAAAGTAACCTCTCCTTTTTTGATGTAGGAGGTACATCGATTTCCATATTATAGCTCGTATGAATTTACTGTTAGTTAAGGTTGATATCAAACAAAATGACTAAGCTTATTTTCAAGTTTTACTATGATTTGATGCATTGACCATGTGTTCTATAACTCACACTCATTTTAGTCTTGCATCCTATGTCTTATATTTCATGATACTTATGTTTACTTCATGCATATTAGTCACACACTTAGTACATTTAAAGTACTAAAGCATACTATTTTTCCTATAATATATCACAATGTAGGGACGAACGATCACTTTACTTCTCATCTTCGTGGCTAGCTTTGGAGTTCATTAAAGTTCGATTGGTCAGTCACCATGCTCCAAGGACAAACTAATCATGATATTTTATTATTTCTAGACTTTTATGGCTTCCTAAGACTATTTTTTTCAATGAGGGTGAACTAGAAGCATGTTCTACACCCCTGTATAAGTTCGTTCTAGTAGAGACATATTGGATGTATTGTCATGACCCAAGCTAGGCTCTAGGTGTTGCACGACAAATGATATTCTCAAAGGAACTCTAAACAAGCCTTCTTAGCATATCACAAACATTCATAGGTAATGGATGATAAACATAAGAGAAAACTTAGAGTGAAACACCAAGGTGTATAACATTTGATAAAGATAGGATATTAGTCAACATAAAACTCATACATCATAACCAATAATGCCTCTAAGTACTAGACTAGGTGGGGGTTAAGACATGTCCCTAGCACACCCTCAATAAGAAAATAAAAAGGTTAGTCTCAAATACCTCAAACATAACATAAGCTAGAAGAATATAGGTTTCATCCTCTGAGCATGAGAACTCAACAATAAGTTTGTGGAGCAAGCCGAATCTAGCCATGAGAATGAGGATATATATGGATAGTCACCTATACCTACATTGTGAAATAATATAGGCATAAAGTATGTGTTATTACGTTTGAATGTACTAAGTATGTAGGTATGCAATATAATAATAACTATGTAGTATAAATGACTAAGTACATGTGCAAGTGAATAAATAGAGTAAGAGCGAGAAAAGAGATATCAATATACCAATATGCCATAAATGACATCATGCATGAAACATAATAAATCTTACATATGTGAAAAGTCACCATAACTAATAATAAGACTATACGAGCTATAACATGAGATCCTGGTGTTACCTCCTACATAAAAAAAGGAGTCTACTTGCCAAGGTAGAACTTTACGTGAGTGTAATGAGCTATAAGGATCCACGAGTAAATCATATTAGTAAATCATATTTCTCAGATAGCACATAGATATGAGACAAGAAACTTTCTATAAGGACCCTGTAGGTCGAGCCCCAGCTCAACATCATTCGGTGCTAAGTCAAATCCCTTAGAGTACATATCACAGGCATAAAATCATAACACCAATATATTCATAACCTTGTTCATAATCCCATATATATATATATATATATATATATATATATAAGAGTAGCTCATTTCATGTAAAATAGGCACTGTGGGTGTAAGCCTTCAATCATTACCTTTCATACTTCATATTGAGTGGATTAGAATCTGATACCACTCTGTCACAACCCCACCCCGGAGCCGTGACTCGTGCCGATTAGGCACTAGTGCTAACATCCAATCACAAAGGTTCCCAAATTAGTT
>JAPFFP010000001.1:6153316-6175314 GCA_026153255.1 Solanum medicagineum
GTGGATGTAGTCGACACATTGTCGGTGAACCACGTTAACTTCTGTGTTCCATCTTGTTATCTTCTTTACGTTTGTACACATCTGTTCCAACAGGGTGTTTGTAGTTTGGATAAAAATCGATCCGAATTGAAAAATCAAATCAAAACAATTTGATTTGGGTTTGGTTTGTTTTGTTTTTAATTTTTCAAAAATTGATGGTATTTGGTTTGAGTTTGGATTTTTTTAGAAAACCAAAGAAATAATCAAATTGAACCGACAAATTATATACCTATATTTTATAATTATATATACATAATACATTATTTATAAAAATGATTTTAAGGATATTATATACGTTTTCATCAATTTTATTTTTTGATCTATTTATGAAAGTATAAATGCTCAAAACGAAAACATTTATCTTATTGATTTCATATATATGAATGTCTATGACAATTGACTATAAATGTCACTATTTCTACCTTTTAGGCCAAAATGGTGAATTTCGAAATTTTATTTACAATAAATTTAGTGATTGAATGTTCTATAGTATTAATCGTTTGAAGTACTTTTTGTTTTTAATGGATTGTTGTCACTTTTTCTCTGTTCTGAATGTATCATTGCTTTTATTTTTGTATATAGTTAGTAATTGAACGACCGAACCAAACCAAAATTGATAACCACCAAACTAATAAAGGTATATTATAATTGGTTTGGTTTGGTTTTGAGAATTTAAAAGCCGATTAAGTTGGTTTCGTTTTGATTTTCACCAATAATCAATCCATGAACACCCCTAGCGATACAAAGTGACATTGTTTGTCATTATCAATTTTTTTATAAAATGCGACAAATAGTGACTCTACGTCCATTATTTTCTCTTTGAGCGGATTTTTGTGCCAAAATATATATAATTAATAAAATAATTATAAAATATAGATATTAGCGACACCAATCAATAATCATCACTCTTAACAAACATATTTATCTATAAAATAATTGTTTACGACAGCATCCTTCGCTTTTAATTAATTCAAATTTATTTTCTTATGGAGCAACAAACTATGATGCTTAATCCATCACTTTTTTAGTCAAAATCGTGGTCAACTATTTTGAAAGGTTGCAGACACTGCGACGCTCTCTATAGCTTTTATTAAAATATAACCCACATAGCGGACGGGATTTTTGTCCCCTTTTTTCTCTCTCTCTCTAATTTCTTTCTTCTTCTCTCTGAAAACCGACGCCCCGCCATCCTCCAGTTGCACTGCCATCCACCATTGCCCTTCTCTCTTCTTTTATAAGGTTAGGTTTATAAAGTTTTGTAATTTATAAAGAGCACACAATATCGATAGAAATAACCTCATCAATTTACTCAGAATACAAAGAATTTAACACACACAAGAGTCTCACAATTTCTCCCCCTACACAAAACTCTCTAGCCCTAGGATTGAGCCTATATTTATAGAGTCATAAATTTTTTTTAAGGAAAATTAAAAATTATATAAAAAAAATTAAGGTAAAACCATAAAAAGTTGGCTGCTGGATGTGGCAGGAACTGACCTTACGAGCTTGCGCATGGTTAGATCTCGCCGAAAAACCTGCAGCTCTGGTCGACGCGTGTGGGCCCGTGTGATGCTGCTTTTCGATGGGTTTGACTGGGATGTGGTCGTGGAGGGTGAGGGAACCAGTGGTGGTATTGATTTTCACACAACACTAACATAAAATATGCCGACACAAATCAGCCTTGACTCCTGCCAGAATAGGAGTATATAGTCCTATTTAATTTAGATTAGGAATAGGAATAGTTTGTTGGAAACCAACTTGTACTTGGAATATATTGTAGTATCTATAAATAGGGTATTTTGTAGTAATGTACTACACAATTCAAATAATATTTTTCTCCCATATTTCTCACATGATATTTTAGAGCATTGATGAGAAACTTACCAGTCAGTTTCAGGCTGGTGTGCATCATTTTTTTTTTTGTTTTGTGAGTGTTGTGCAAAACCAAAACCACCATGAGGTGCGGAATACTCAGGTGATTAAACCCCAGTGAGCTCTTTTCTGAGTTTTACTGCGTCACGCGCCCTCAAGCGCCACCTGACGCCCCAGATCCGCGTTGCCATGCGCCAGCGTAGTTTAGGTTTTATCACTCTATTTTTTATTAGATATTTTAACCATATTTAGGCAAATCCCAGCACTCATGTCCATATATGGATCTATATTCCTGAATCTTGGATGTTAAATTATGAAGGATCCAACCTCCAAGTCCGAGCAACTTAGTAAGTATTGATAATGTTACCTTCTGAGACATTTGCTTTTTCCTAAATATTTCAAGATTTTCTTAGTTCTTTTCTCCGAGAAAAGCCAAAGGAAGAAAGGATTTTGGGGTGCTATTTTCTCAAGAGAATTTTCCAGTGAGAATGAAAAAGGGGACTATATCTGCAGTTAATAATATGCCAATCAAATGGTAGTGATTTTGAATTTGATTTTAAACGTAACATTACTTATAGATTTTGGTGTATGTAATATTTATAAAATTTGTTACTTTTCTTGTCGCTAGGGTTTTGCATTGGCAGCCAAATATAGGCACAACAACCAACACTCAAACACTCACTAAAGTATCTCAATGTATTGAGAGAATTAATGGTATTAAAAAAGGAAAGTGGAGAACTACTCTTAACTCCTGTATACCCATACTCAAAGGTACTTCATTGCTTAATAACGTGTATCGAGATGATCTTTTCTTCCTCTCCAAATTCATTAAAATGATTGGATTTTTGGAACCCTATAAAATCTTTGCATTTTTTTATGTCTATAACTGTGATCCATTATAAGAACATCAGACATGAGTTTAAACTCAATACAGCATAGCTACTATTTATTTTTTCTGAACCCACCTATAAGAACATCGGACATGAATTCAAACTCGATGGAGCATATCTGCTATTCTTTTTCCCCAACTCACCTATGGAATTTTATTGAGTACGTATTGTTGTAAATGTGATTCACTTTACTATAAAGAGGTTGTCTTCTTGCTTTATTTTTTTAGGGGTTATCTTCTTGCTTTATTTTTTTTAAATTTTTTTATATGGATTCATTAAAAGGATTGGATTTTTAGGAAGGTTTTCGCTTATATAAGGTAAATTATTAATAGGCGAAATAACAATGTTATCAAGAATAGAAAAAAATGATTATGGAGGATTTGTCTGGCCACCCAATTTTGTATATAAATTGATTGGTTGGTCCTCTTTTGTAAGCAGCCTTTTAGAAGAATTATAGACTCATATAGAGAACTTCTGTATATGTATATGTCTGGGGGAGGGGGATGTTTATAAATATTCTGGAGTTTAGATTAAAAATGAAGAGCTCGGGCAAGGATGGGAAGATTTACTCGGTAAAATATCTATCAAGAAAAGCTAGGACTCCCATTGAGGTGAGCAGTCTCTAGTGAGGCTGAAAAATGTGTTGCATCTTTTAATCTTTTAGAGAGAATCCTTATAAGGAAGGGGAGTCTTGGAGCAACTAGTTAAGAGATCACGGGTTCAAGCTTTGGAAACAATCTATTACAGAAATATAAGGTAAGACTGCGTATAGCAGGCCCTTGTGATCGGACCTTTCCACGGATCCTGCACATAGCTGAGTTTTAGTGCACGGTGTACCTGCCCTGAATCCTTCTAGTCTATATAACAAAAGCACACATACATTAACGTATATGTTAGTAATAACTTTAAACTATTCATTTACAAGCTAGTTAGTTGATAGTGCACACGTGAGCTTGCTTCAACCTTACATCTCCTTTTCTTGTAGTAGAAATCTCTAGAGTTTAGTAATGCATGATTAAAAATTCGACGTGTGATGGATCCACTCCTCTACTTTTCCACTTAAATGCTTGAATTTTATTTGAAGTAGGCTTTGATCCCGTGACGTACATCTAACTCATTTATCACGTGTTTCCCTCTTAACACTAGTTCAAAGATCTGGGGCAATATTGCATGCCATTTTGTGATTACGTCTGAACCTTTATAGGAGAATTGATGAAATTATTTTTTTCTCATTGTAAAACAAGCAAATGCATCGCATTTTCCCCAATGGTTTGGGAGATTTCATTTCAAGAACAACCCAACAAGTATTATATGGTAATTAAAAAGGAACTACTGGTCACAGAAGCAGGGTCATTGATTTAGGTGATAATGAAGAAGTTGCAGTCTTATGAAACGAGGGTTGGACTTAATTTTGAGGTTTGTATTACTGAGATCTGCAAATTATTGTTCATTCTACTGGAGGATGATTAACTTATCAAGTAGTATCCATAGTTTTGGCTTTGTAAAATTTAAGCATCTATGGCTGATATTATCTGCATTTATTATTCTTCAATGTTTTGTGAAGATTGAAGAACTTCAAGATGATTACTGTAAAATGGAATGCATGTTAGTTCCTCTAATCATTAATCAATCATGAAATAAAGCTTCTATTCTTATAGTATTGTGTCATTTAGTTGGGTGGCCATTGGCCAACTATACTTTTTCAAGCATGACTCATTTATTCAAACTGACCAAGCTCTTTCCAAGTGAACGACTACAACAGAAGGAGACAAAGAAACATCATCGTCCACTCTAAAAACAGAAGAAAACAACTGTTATAACTGAACTTGTCTCAACACTATTACATTGGATAAAATTGAAGGATTGCAACTCAGATGCTACTGTTAGCATCTATTGACCTCTAAATAATATCTCTTGGACAATGAATCTATATAAGGTCTTTACGTTCCTGTCTTGTGCTTAAAATCCTCCAATTCCTTTCTTGCTGTATATGGTAGAAACAACATGCTGTAACAATTCTGTTAGAATCGAAATAGGACTATATACTCCTATTGATACCACTTGTTAGGACCGACAGGAATCAGATGTTATGCGAAAGCTAACAAAGCAACCTCAAAAGATCATGAATATGAAGATAAAAAAGAAACACACCATAAAGAGACACAATAATTTAACGTGGTTCGGTTAACCGACCTATATCCACAAGAGGAGATGAGCAATCCACTATATAAACCAGAGTACATAACATCGAGAGAAATAAACTCACCAATTTACTCGGAATACAAAGAGGTTAACACACACACATGCCTCACAATTTCTCCCCCTACACAAAACTCTCAAGCCCTCATGGCTACATTATGGATGCTACCAAGTCAGAAGGAATGACTTATATTTATACAGTCATAAACGTTTTTCTACAAGAAAAAAATTCACCAATTATGGAGAATTTCTGTTTTCCTTTTCCTAAAAGAAAAAATAAAAATTATGAAAAAAATTAAGGGAAAACCCCCAAAATTTGGCTGCTGGATGTGGTAGGAACTGACATCACACGCTTGCGTGTGGTTAGATCTCGCCGAAAAACCTACATCTCAGGTCAGCGCGTGTAGGCGCGTGTGTTGCTGTTTTTCGGTGGGTTTGACGTCGATGTAGTCGTGGAGGGTGAGCGACCCAATGATGGTGTTGATTTCACACAACATTGACATAACATATGCCTACACAAATCAGCCTTTACAACCGTCGGAACAGGAGTACATAGTCCTATTAAGAATTGGAATAGGAATAGTATGTTGGCTTCCAACTTGTACTTGGACTATATTGTATTGTCTATGAATAGGGTCTTTTTTAGTAATGTACAACACAATTCAATAATAGTTTTCTCTCATATTTCTCACATGGTATCAAAGCATTGGTGAGAAACTTACCAGGAAGAAAATTAGTCAGTTCTGATAACCCTCAGGCTGGTGTGCATCATTTTTTTGTTTTGTGAGTGTTGTGCAAAACTAACACCACCACAAGGTGCAGAATACTCAAGTGAGTAAGCCCCAGTGAGCTCCTCTGAGTTTTGTTGCATAATGTGCCACTTGAAGCCCAGATCTGCATTGTCACGCGCTTCACGTGCTAGTACATGTGGCAGTTTGCGGCAAGTTTTTTTTTAAATACTTTTTCTTCCAACAAGGTTGTCTCTTCATTTTGAGGCTATCCATGCAATTTTTTCCCGGACCCAATCATCAAAATTAGGGTTCCGACGATTTCATGCACTTTTTAGCAACTGTTTCAGTGTTTCCCGCCAATTTTTTAAGTTTTGCCCCTCAGTGAGATTGCTTCTCTATTCCGAGGCAAACCACATATATTTTTTAAATTTTGGACAGTTTTGATGGAAAAATCTAATTTCCAGTGACCACCTTTTCCTTTTACCAGTTTTTGACTACAAATGTTTATTTTGAGAAGTTTCCTTTGCAATTGATACGTTTGGCTCCAAAAGTACAGCAATAAGAAGTTCAAATCCGATGATCACTGTAGAACCAGTAATGGACAATTCGAACTATTAAGCATGGAGTTCCTCGATTGAATTATGGTGCAAAGGTCAAGGTGTCCACAATCACTTAACAACCAATGCTTGTATGGTAGATGAAAAGAGAAAGTCTATTGAGGAATATACAACAACCAAAGCACAATGGTAGAAGGTTGTTGCTCAATTGTGTAGTTTCTTATGGCAATCTATTGATTCCAAGTTGATCTCCTTGTTTCGCCCATTCCAGACATGTTATCCAGTATGGGAAAGGCTCGTGCTTTACATATTTATGACATCTCGATTTTATGATATGGTGTCTCAAATGACCAACTTAAAGAAAAAAGAATTTAATGTATCTACTTACTTAGGACAAGTGCAGGCAGCCATGGAGGAATTTGAAATGTTGATGCCAGTCACTCAAACATGACAACACAAGAAGAGAATAGACAAACATTGTTTTTAGTTTTTACAGTTGCTGGACATCCCGTTGATCATGATTCTGTACCTGACCAGATCTTAGCTAGTCCTGCCATCCCTACAATGGATGAATTGTTATCTTGTTTACTTTGTTTTGCAGTGCCTCCCAGTCATAAAGCAGTTTCATCAGCCATCATTGAATCCTCTATTCTTGCATCTCAAACTAATGATAAACGAACATCTACTATGGAGAATCGACAAGGAGGAGGTGGTTTTGGAAGATCTCGCTCTAAGTGTAGTTATTGTCACAAGTTTGGACACACTCGCGACATATGTTATACTTTGCATGGTCCATCTCCCATTTTTTATCCTGTTGTTATAAAGGAATATAATGAATTCCTTTGAAATCAAGTAAACACGCAAACATCCCTACAAGTAGCACTTGTTGCTGAACCTAATGTTTCTATTGCTCCACCTGACCGATCATCCAATAATGCTCATATTGCTTAGGCCAAATATGATGAATTCCTTTAGTATCGATCAAGTAAGCAATGTCTTCACAAGTAGCATTGGTTCCTCAACCTAATATTCCTATTGCAGTTAATTCTTTTGCTTGTGTTTCACAGTCTAGTACTCTTGGATCATGGGTTATGGACTCAGGCGCTTCTAATCATATTTCTAGTAACAAATCACTTTTGTCTGATATTGTTTATTCATAATCTCTTCCTACTATTACTTTAGCCAATAGGATCCAAACAAAACTAAAAGGGATTGAAAAAGCCCAACCCTTACCTTCTGTCACCTTAGATTCTGTTCTTTATGTCTCCAGTTCTCCTTTTAATTTGGCATCTGGTAGTCGGTTGACGCGAGCCTTACATTGTGAAATTTATTCTTTTGATGATTTTTTCCTTATGCAGGACCGCACTAGGGGACAGATAATTGGCACAGGAAATGAATCACAAGGCCTTTAATATATTACCTCTTCTAATTCCTTCACAACATGTTCCATTACAAATCCTTTGGACCTAATTCACAAACGTTTGGGACACCCTAGTCTGTCTAAACTGCAAAAGATGGTGCCTAGTTTGTCTAGTTTATTCTCTTCGGATTGTGAGTCATGGCAACTTGGGAAACACATTCGTACTACATTTTCACGTAGTACTGAGGGTCATTTTTAGTCTATTTTTTCTTTAATTCATTTTTATATTTTTGGTCCTAGTTGTGTTAGTTCACCCTTAGGATTTCGTTATTTTGTTAGTTTCATTAATGATTATTCAAGATGTACTTGGGTTTTCTTAATGAAAGATTGTTCAGAGTTATTTTCTATATTTAAAGGTTTGTTTTGCTGAAATACAAAACTAGTTTGGTATTTCCATTCATACTCTTCGTAGTGATAATTTATTAGAATACGCATCCTCTCAATTCCAGGAGTTTATGACTCACCAGGGAATTATTCACCAAATATCTTGTTCGTACACCCCTCAGTAGAATAGCAGAATGAAAGAATAAGCATCTTATTGAAATTGCTCGCACTCTTCTCGTCGAGTCCCAAGTTACGCTGCATTTTTAGGGCGATGCTGTCCTGGCATCTTGTTATTTAATTAATAGAATGCCCTTATATTTTATTCAGAATAAGGTTCCACATTCCATACTGTTTCCTTTGTCACATCTCTATTATATACCTCCTTGTGTCTTTGGGAGCACATGCTTTGTTCAAAATTTAGCTCTAGGAAAAAGATAAATTAGCCCTTTGTGCTCTAAAATTTGTCTTTCTTGGTTACTCTCAGGTTCAAAAAGGGTACCATTGTCACATTCTTTGAATCTCAACCTTACTATACATCATCTGATCGTCCTAATATCTCTGAGGTCTTACCTCTACCTTAGATCCTACCTATACATACTTTTGAGGAATCTCTAATTGTAGTGCCACCTTTGAAAAACCCAACGAACCTCTATCTATCTTGACTTATCATGCGCCAAATCCTGCTCCTACTGCGGACTTGCCTACTCCTAGACAACTAAGTGCACTTTAAAAAGGTATACGATCTACTAGAAATGCTAACCCACCTTATACTTTCTTGAGTTATCATCATCTCACATAATCCTATTATGATTTTGAACCATCTTTGCCCACTATTTCCATTCCTAAGACTATAGGTGAAGCACTTTGTCATGAGTCGGACCTAGGGTCTAGGAGTGACATGGCGAATGGGAACCCGAGAATCCCCAAACAAGCCTTAAGTATCCAAATTCATATCATCAATTTGGATGCGTATACAAATAATAAACATATAGTTCTAAGGGAAGGAAAAATAGGAGTCACACTATGGGGATGTCATAGGGAAAGGGATTAATATGGATTCACGCATCACATAGCACATAAGAACTAAGGGGCACATAAGTATGACTCACTCTATAAGGGCAATACAGGAGTTAGGATCTTCCACTTTTCCACACAAATCACACATACTTATCATAATTCTCATAGTCAATCCGTGATAGCCATATCAAATAGATAATTATAATTATAAGCTCCAAATACAACACATAGTATATATCCGTACTAGAGTCTACAAGATGTCCAACAATGCCTCTACTCATAAGATAGGAGGGGGACCAAGACACATCTCGGGCTCACCCTCAAAGCAAATAATATAAACAAAAGCACCATATGTAGAGGAATGGTGGCTTGTTCTTGGAAGATAGGACTCACTATAACAAATGTCTCAAGTACGATCTAGCCGTCAATGGTGGATGAACGTAGTCTCTGGTTCCTACATGGTTTGATCATGTAGTAAAAAGTATGAATTAGTACGTTTGAATGTACTAAGTATGCGGGATGCAGTGCATATACCTTACCAAACCTACATTCATTTTTAGATGACAAGGGCACATAATATAGAAAGAAGTATATACCCAAAGAAGAGTAGTATAACAATATGTCATGAAACCCATGATACATGAATCACAATAATGCTCATATATAGTGGGGATGCGACCTCAACCGACATGAGTATGAACAAGTGAGCTATTACTTGGAATCTCTATGAAAATCCCTCACTGGTAAAGAGGTGGTCTGCTTGCCAAAGCTAAACCATACTTCACCTTACGAGAACACATCCAATTTCATATGAAGCAACCTTCCTTATGGGAACACATCCCATTTCATATAGGATTTACCCATAATATCATATCACATTATACTTCACCTTAATGGAACAACACCCATTTCGTATGAAACATCCTTCCTTATGGGAACACATCCCATTTCGGATAGGATTCTCATAACTTATGTTAGGCACAAGTTTAAGGAAAGAGAGGATTCCATCAGTGCTAAGTCGTCATCCCATAAGAATACTTATAATATACGTAGTTTCAAAAGATACAATAGTTATTTCAAATATATTCAATGCACATTTAGGCTCCAAAGCAAAACACTATTCATAATAATTGTTTCTTAGGCTCAAATGCCAAAATGTAGTTCATAATTCATAATACTTATGTATCAGAATAGCTCATTCATATATATAAAATGGTGCAAGCACCCAAAATGCTCAAAGAGTCATAACCAATAGACATACATGTGATCACATTCTTGTTATAACCAATATCTTATCAAAATCATATCATGAAACATAATTGGGCTTAACCCACTTTATAATATCCATAAAAATCCAATGTTCATAAATGCATATTCGATAAATGATGTGAGAATAGCATGGGTAAGTGAGATTCAAACTTACATCAACAATATAGTATGAAATTGAAGTAAAATTCATAATTAAATCCACATCTAAATCATAATATGAATAACCCATTCACAAATCAACCTTTAAAGGGGACATGCACTGTCATAACTTCACAATCTCAATGCAAACCATCATATTAGGGCTTAAAGTAAGTTAAAATCATAAATAAAGTACATCCATACATCAATTGAATTTAATAAATCAAAATAATGAAAACCCACATTTAAAGTAAGCTTAATTTCATGAAAAATCACTTGAAAGAGTTTGGGTCTCGTTGGTTGAAAGGAACCAAGGATCAAAAATTGCTTAGGAAGATGAATTTGAGAAGAATTTAGCTTGACTTGAAACTCCAATTGAATCTTAGCTTTAATCTTGAAGGTAAGACTTGGAGAGAATTTTGAGAGTTAATTCTAGAAACTAAGTGTTAGCCTTACATGAGGGTTTAGAATTTGTGTAGGAGAGGTTTAGGAATGTGGGGGAGGGGAAAGGGGGCGTATAAAGGTCTTAAAAAGCCTTGGGGATGGGTCAAAATATCAAGAACACCTCAATAAAATGACCCTTTAAATTTTACCAGGAACTTGACACGGTTGGCTTCATGGGTTGTGAAGCTCTTCATGGTTCGTGAAGGCTACCCGTCTAGCCCAGACATAATCTACAAAAAAAGGGCATAACTTCTTACTCCAAAATCAGAATGGGATGAAATTGGATGCACTGGAAAGCTAATTCAAAAGCTTTAATTTGATAGGTCATAGGTCACCCAGTTCGTTGTTTGCTAAGAGACATGACCATTTAAAGTTAACCCTTCTATTGGTACTTGTGAAAAACTTATCCAATGAAATTCCTTTGAACTTGGATTGATGTAGGAGACCCATGATGGCCTTAAACAACATAAATAATCTTGAATTGAAGGCTTGAAAGTGAACTTAGCTTGAGCTTGAAGATTCCATACTTAGAAAAATTTGACGCAAACACCCATATAGCTTACTTCACGGGTTGTACCAAGGCAAACGACCTGTGTATTCCTCTGTCCCACTTCACTTAGAAAATTCTTCTTGAAAAAGTTCCAAAATGGTGATCCCACACTTAGAAAAAATTGCACTCTTGATGCCACAGGGAAGGGCGTCACGGATCGTGAGGCACCACACGATTCGTGAGAGGGGGCCGTTCCAAATGCCTTGGTCCCAAATGGTAGGAGTTTAATACCTAAGCCACCATATGGTCTATGAAGTATTACACGGGTCGTGAGGGGTCCATGTGTGGTGTGCCTTAGTTAAAATGTTAAGAGCCAAACACTTCTCTCAACGCCAAGGGTAGTGGCAAGGAGGCTCTACACAGGTTGTGTGACCTCACACAGACCATGAGGGCTTCTATGAAGTGTCACTTTGGTCTAAAACTTCTTCGGAATCAAAATTACAAGCTCCATTAAGCTCGTACAAAGTCCGAGTCCTTACACACTTTCTCATTCTAGATAGAAGGAGGCTATGATTGATGAGATGTCCACTTTACATATGAGAGGCACTTGGGAACTTGTCCCTTTCCTGCAAGTAAATCCACTATTGGTTGCCATTGGGTTTATGCAGTAAAAATTAGTCTAGATGGTTAGGTTGATGGGCTTAAGGCTCGCCTTGTTTCCAAAGGATATGCTCAGATATTTGGGATAGATTTTGGTGATACGTTTGCTCCCATGGCTAAAATGGCATCTGTCATCTTATTCTATCTATGGATGCTATTCGTCATTGGCCTCTTCATCAATTGGACGTTAGGAATGCTTTTCTACATGGTGATCTTGCAGAAGAAGTCTATATGGAGCAACCACCTGGTTTTGTTGCCCAGGGAGAGCCTAGTAGACTGGTATACCAATTGCGCAAGTGACTCTATGTTTGAAATCATCTCCTCGAGCTTGGTTTGAAAGTTTAGCACAGTAATTCAGGAGTTTGGCATGACTCGTCGTGGAGCTGATCACTATGTATTTTATCTCCATTCTGCACCAAATTTGGTTATTTATTTGGTTGTTTATGTCAATGATATTGTTACCACTGGCAGTGATAAAGGTGGTATTGCTAGTTTGAAGCAATATCTCTTTAAGCATTTTTAGACTAAAGACCTTGGCAGATTGAAGTATTTCTAAGTATTGAGGTTGCTCAATGGATTAGGTATTGTTATTTCTCAATGTAAGTATGCCGTAGACATTCTTGAGGAGACAAGAATGATGAGATGTAGACCCGTTGACACTCCTATGGATCTTAATGTTAAACTGCTTTTAGAACAAGGGGAGCTACATATTAATTCTGAAAGGTATAGATTGCTAGTGGGAAAATTAAAGCATTTCATAGTGATTAAACCTGACATCTTGTTCCCTATGACTGTTGTAAGTCAGTTTATGAAATCCCCTTGTGGTAGTTATTGGGATGCAGTTGTTCATATTCTGCGATATATAAAGTCAGCATCTCGAAAGGACAACTCTTCGAAGATCAAGGCTATGAGCATATATGGGATATACAGATGCCGATTAGGTAGGATCACCCTTTGATAGACGATCTACATCTAGATATTGTGTATTAGTAGGAGGGAATTTGTTTCATGGAAGAGCAAGAAACAGAATATGGTTGCTCGGTCGAGTGTAGAGACAGAATATCGAGTAATGGCTGCAACAACTTACGAGCTTATTTGAATCAAACAGTAACTGAGGGAGCTAAACTTGGCAAAATTGATTAGGTGTAACTCAAATCCATTGTTTCATGAAAGGCCCAAGCACATTGAGATTGATTGTCATTTTATCAGAAAAGATACTCTCAAGAGATATTTTACAAAGTTTGTAAAGTCAAGTGATCAACTTGTAGATATCTTCACCAAGTCTTCACTGGTCCGTGTACTAATTATATCGGTAAGCTAGGTGCTTATGATTTGTATGCACCAGCTTGAGGGGGAGTGTTAAAAAAGGAATAGGAGTTATAGTCCTATTTGGAATTGGATTAGGAATAGTATGTTGGTTTCCAACTTGTCCTTGGATTATATGAGTATATGACCGTAACAACTCATTTGCCTTTAATATTACTTGTGATCCATATCAACTCCTCGCTCTTTGTTATGGCCTATCTAGATATTCATACGAGATTCTGTCCACCTTAGTGGTACATTCATCTATAGTCAGTATTACTTCAATAGGATTCTGAATACCTGCCATCCTATATTGCGACACTGTTTCATTCCTTATTACCTGCATAACTTGTGTGTTAACTTAAGTACTGTTCCATTGCCCTGTGCACAACTGGAAGGGCTTTGTGCAAAGTGTCTTGGGACCTTAGGCGCAGGGATGAGCTACTTCACCATAAGGCTCAGTCCCTCTGAATCCCCAATTCCACCAGCCCTAGCAGATCCAAAATTAGGGGAGGTTTGTTTGCCCCTACCTCCATTGTTTGGACCTATTAGCGGTTACTTCTCAGTGGTGTCTATATGCTAGAAAGGTCAATCCACCTTGGATTCGCTTTGCCAAGTTTTGCTTTGTCATTCCTTATGTGTCATATCTGGCAAGCAATTGGGTTTTCAGGTCATGCTAATCATATGCTGAGAGAACAGATGCACTAATCTTGAGGTTGAGTTAAATTGCTACTGAATTACACTTTCCAACAAAGACAATATGCAATGTTGATGAAGGTTGTTTGTTCTCTATGGTAATTCTTTGAGGATATTTTCCATACTTGTCATTGTTTGCCTTGCTTTGGTTTATCCTTTGAAGTTCTGATAAAGGAATTCTCATTAAAATGTTTGACTTATATATATAGGGGTTCTAGTATGAACTTGGTGAATTCTGTTTGCGAGTGGGCAAAGTTGCTTCAATCCACTCTGAGAGCTTGAGCGGAATAGTTGTGGAGGTATGAAATAACTCTGCATATTTTTCTCAGTTGAATACTTGTTATGTGAGTAAACCTTTTCGGTTTGTTATTCTACACGGACATGAATTGATTTTGATTTCCTTTGAAAAACAATTATTACTTGTGTCCTTTCTTAATGCTAAAAGATGGACACATAATCATATTTCACTTGAGTGTTGAGACCTTCTCAATGGGGCTGGCTGAAGGAATTTGATTCCTACTTCTTTTTACATTAAGACAAACAGAAATGGATAAAAGAAGGTATAATGGAATGGATAATAATCAAGTTAATAGTTGTTGTTGTCTCTATGAGTATGTGTGCTTAGGTACGTGATGTTGTGTATCTTGTTGTTTAGATCTATTCAGGTTCTCAAAATGGTGATGGAGACAATGATCATCTTATCAGTATGCATTGTCTGATGGATCTCGATTGATGTTGCCTAGTTCATAGTCAAGCTGCTTGTAGCCTCCTCCTCCCTTAAAGGAAATAAAACTAGTTTGAGAAGACATCTTATGAAAATTGTTTTAAACACTTCATTTTTGCATTCAGTAATTTTGAAACTGATGCATGCTGGGAGCGGATTAGTAGGAAATCATTTGTCTACATAGGTTTTTCCAGGTTGGCCTTATTTTGAGATAGAATAAATAAGGAGATGAGGAAAGATAATATAAGTTGATAAACCTTAACATGAGCACCATTATCTTATAAACCAAATGGACGTTCTTTTCTTCTGTTCCTGTTCTCTCATTATCTTCAGCATAATCTTCTGTCTTTTTATTTTTTGCCTTTGATCGAAGGTAAAACCCTATTAATTGAAGGTTTCTTGCATAAGGATGTTGTTACTATAAGTAATAAAGATAATTGTGCAGTACAATTGTTAATTTTTCTGATGAAATAATTCATACAAATTTTATATAATTAATGTAATATTTAGTATGAAGTTAAATCAATTTCAAGAATATTAGATTAGATGAAAGGAGAGAAGAGTCAAGTCGTGTGAATTCACAGAGTTTCCTTAAGGAAATTATTCCCCTCAAGTACCCGAGGTTATGTAATATATCCTCCCAGGATAAAATGACTCATGACAAACAAATAGCAGTACCTTAAATTTGTTGTCCAGCGCAACACTCAATGGCTTATAATCACACTTGAATTTTTCGAAACAACACTTTTCCTTCTTGAAACTTGTTTTAAACTTTTCTACCAAAAGATCTCTTAAGTTCTCAAGCTCTTAAGTTGTTAAGTTGTAAAGTTGTACTAATATCTGAGAAGGATTCAAATATTAATAGGATGATATAATGATTCATGTATAGTAGACAAAAGGTTACACCGAAATACGAAAGGTTGCATGAATGAAATGAATTCGTTCATAATTGCAACTTTCACAATTTTCAATACACCAATCTTTGTACAATGTACATTATCTATTAACCCATTACATTGAACCTAACAATCCCCCACATGAATGGGAATGACTATAACATGAAAGATAGTTATACACGGACTCGTGTGTGATTAAAAACAAAGACTAGTTGCACCGGGATAAGTGGGTTTCCGTTTGAACTTTCCTTAGTGAACTTATATTGGATGCACTCGATCAATCGATAGATGTGATATCTTTGTACCATCGAACTTGAATGCACACCTAGACAATATAAGTCACATAACCAGCCTTTTACCATCTAAGGTTGTCAGAATTTTTTTCGTTTTATCCATGAACACATCTCAGTTTCCATGACCTCTTACAGAATCGACCTTTACTAACATTCTCCTTTGAAACGGCTTCCGTTTCACTCCCACATAGGTGATTTCTAAATGTTTACTCCCATAGAGAAATTATTTGTTCATACCTGTCCAAACTTAGAAATCATTAAAAAGTTTTAGTATAAACTGTATCTTGATCACTGAACATTGTCTTCATCATGAGAATGGGTTAGATTATTTGACAATGTTAGACGGTCAAATACAACTTTGTTTGATCTCTTTGAACCTAGATCTTGGGATCTCTAGTCTGCTGGGTAGAGTTACTATCATGCTTGACTTGTCCTCTTAGATGATCTTTCAACTCCCTCTCTAGTTAGGCCTTTTGTAAGTGGATCCGACACATTATCATTTGACATTACATAGTCAATTGTGATAATTCCACTACAGAGTAGTTCTCTGATGGTATTATCTCTCCATCTTATGTGACGTGATTTACAATTGTATATCATGCTCCTTGCCCTATCTACTTTAGCATGACTATCACAATGTATGCATACAGGTGCTAATGGTTTAGGACAAAAAGGGATATCTTCTAAGAAGTTCCAGAGCCATTCAGCTTCTTCACCAGCTTTATCTAAGGCAATTAATTCAGATTCCATAGTGGAGCAAGCAATACATGTTTGTTTCGATGATTTTCAAGAAACTGCTCCACCACCTAAATTAAATATGTATCCACTTGTGGATTTTACTTCATCTGATCCAATTATCCAATTTGCATCACTATATCCTTCAATTATCATTGGATATTTGTCATAATGCAAAGCATAGTGCTGAGTATATTTTAAATACCCTAAAACTCTCTTCGTTGCCATCCAGTGAGTTTGATTGGGATTCTTCGTGTATCGACTCAACTTACTAATAGCACATGCTATATCTAGTCATGTATAGTTCATGATATACATCAAGCTTCCCAATACTCTCGCATAGTCCAATTGTGAGTCACTTTCACCATTATTCTTCCTAAGTGCGAAGCTCACATCCATTCGAGTCTTGGCAATCTTGAAATTCAAATACTTGAATTTGTCAAGTACCTCTTCAATATAGTGAGACTGCGACAAAGCCAAACCTTGTGGAGTTTTAAGAATTTTTATTCCTAATATAACATCAGCTACTCCAAGGTCTTTGATTTCAAATTTACCAGAAAGCATTTGCTTAGTAGCATTTATGTCAGCCAAGTCTCTACTGATGATCAAAATATCATCAACATACAAAGAAATAATGACCTTATGATTTGGAGTGTCTTTGATGTAAACACATTTATCACACTCATTAATCTTAAATCCGTTTGCCAACATGGTTTGGTCAAACTTTGCATGCCACTGTTTTGGTGCTTATTTCAGTCCATAGAGTGACTTTACAAGTTTGCACACTTTCCTTTCCTTACCAGGAACTACAAAACCCTCAGGTTGTTCCATATAAATTTCTTCCTCCAGCTCTCCATTTAAGAAAGCGGTTTTTACATCCACTTTATGGATTTCAAGATCATATACTGCTGCTAGTGCTACCAACATCCGAATAGATATAATCCTTGTCACTGGCGAGTATGTAATCAAGGTCTTCCTTTTGTTTGAAGCCTTTGACTACAAGTCTTGCCTTATACTTGTCAATAGTACCATCTGCCTTCATTTCCCTTATAAAGATTCATTTTGATCCTAAAGGCTTATTTCTCGGAGGAAGATCAACCAACTTCCAAGTACGGTTATTCAAGTTGAGTCAATCTCACTATTGATAGCTTCTTTCCAAAAAGGTGAATCCACAAAAGACATTGCTTCTTGGAAGGTTTGAGGCTCATTATCAATGAGAAATGTAACAAAATCTGATCCGAAGGAAGTAATAGTCCTTTGACGCTTACCATGCCTTGGATTTTCTCCATTTTGTATATTTCTCTTTGGTTCAACTTGAGGTCATTTAGAACCTCTACTACACTCGTCAGATCTAGCTTTATATGGATAAATATGTTCAAAGAATTCAACATTATCTGTGTTAATTACCGTACTTTCATGAATATCTAGATGTTCAGATTTATGAACCAAAAATCGACATGCTTTACTGTTTCTAGCATATCCAATAAACATAGAGTTCATAGTCTTTGATCCTATTTTCAACCTTTTCGGCATAGGAACTTGGACTTTTGCTAGACACATACACTCGCACTTTGAAATATTTCATGTTGGGTTTCTTTCCTTTCCATTTTTCATATGGAATTGATTGCGTCTTTCTATGGGGCACTTTATTGAGTATGCGATTTGCTGTAAGGATAGCTTCCCCCCACAAGTTTTGTGGTAAACCTGAACTTATAAGGTTTTCATCATTTCCTTCATAGTTCAGTTTTTCCTTTCCACAATCCCATTAGATTGGGGTGAATAAGGGGTAGTCATTTGATGGATAATTCCACGTTCCAAACATATTTCTGCAAATGGAGATTCATATTCTCAACCCCTATTGCTTAGTCACTTCAAATAAAAACTTGATCTTTATTTTCACTTTGTTTCTAGTTTAACGGTGAAGTTTAGAACTCTCAACCGTTAATCGAATGAACTTCGACGTTTGACGAACTTTCCAAGTTCTCTGAGTAAATATCAAGTTCAAACTGAGCATAAAACGACAAAGGTTTTAATCTCCAGAAACCAATTATAACTACATAATAAGATACTAATTTCCTTAAGATTGTTTTTACTATAAGTAATAAAGATAATTGTGTAGTACAATTGTTAATTTTTCCAATGAAATAACTTCATACAAATTTGATATAATTAATGTAATATTCAATATGAAGTTAAATCAATTTTAAGAATATTAAACTAAATGAAAAGAGAGAAGAGTCAAGTCCTCAAATTTCCTTAAGGAAATTATTTCTCTTAAGTACCTTAAGGAAATTATTTCTCTTAAGTACCCAAGGTTATGGAATTTATCCTCCAGGATAAAATGACTCACGACAAACAAATAACGGTACCTCAAATTTGTTGTCCAGCAAACAACACAATGGCTTGTAATCACACTTGAATTTTTCGAAACAACACTTTTCCTTCTTGAAACTTGTCTTAAACTTTTCTACCAAAAGTTCAAGTTCTTAGGTTGTTAAGTTGTAAAGTAGTACCACGTTGTAAAGTTGTACCAATATCTAAGAAGGATTCATATATTTAGAGCCAATAGGATGTTATAATAATTTATATATAGTAGATGAAAGGATGCATCGAAATACAAAAAGTTGCATAAATGAAATGAATTCATTCATAATTGCAATTTTCACAATTTTCAATACACCAATCTTTATACAATGTACCATTATCCATTAACCCATTACATTGAACCTAACAAACGACTGGTAAAAATATTTACAGAGCAAAAAAAAAAAACAAAACAGAACAGTAGTGTCTTCATTTGTAGTTGTACCTTGAAACAGCTGCGCTCCAACACCTATAAAAACTCACTAATTATGGTTTTTTCCTGGTCATTGAGTAGATTCCTGAAATTTAAATCCCATCCATGTTGTCTCCAGACCTTTATAGCATCAGGTTCTGAGCTAGAGTAAATAGGATTGGGATTTTTCCTTTAAAGTTTCTGTTTCTTTTGATCAAATTATATTTTAACTTTGGTGTAACTTTCCAATGATTTTCTCCACTTTGTCGTTATATTGCAATGATTCTCCACAATTTTATGCAGTTCTGTTATGAGCATGTTGGTCTCACAAGAAGTTTGTTTCTTTTGTAGATGGAGTATCTTCCTATTTCCTCATGGGAGACATCGCGCCAGCTTATGGGTGAATTCTTTGACATGTGGAATGATGCTGTTGGAAAAAGATCATTACCAGGTCATTTTATGCACTTCGAACCAAGGTTTTCAGAGTATGACCTCTCTGATCAATCCACTTCAGAGCACACAGCTGTGCAATATGCTAGCAACCATAGCTCAAATGATAGCAACAACTGAATCATCACAAACAGTGAGAAATTAAAATGTAGCATAATGTTGTGCTGGCAATATAAGATTTTAGCCTTGGTACCCATTTAAACCTCCATACAAGTACTGTGTGTTGAAAATTGGATCATTATGATACTGCTACTGCTGCCTTATATAAAAAGCTGACGTTAAAGACAGATCCATGAATTAAGTTTTGTGTTTTGAAAATTGGGCCATTGTGATACTACTATTGCTGCCTTATATAGAAAACCGACGTTAAAGACAGCTCCATGAAGTAGGAAAACTCAAGTGAATTTATCCTTGGCCTCAAATAGCATAGGGATTGCTGATATCTAGGAGTGTGCTTTCTCTAAATTTTGTTGAACTTTTTATGTTCAGAAATATATTATATTTTCAAAAGTTGCTCCCTTGCTTCTTTTAAGGTAGTGGATTGTGAATCCACCACGAGCAAGTTCAATCACCGTCATTTACCCATCAATAAATGGACCGTTCGTTTTGGATGCACAAAACTATAGGCGAGGCTTTATCGATAGGAAGATTTGCATGCACCAGAGATCCCAGTTCTCTGTTCCGGTTAAGCACGCCCTGTTCTTTTCTCTAAAGAAGTGTCGTAGCTCAGGTCCTCCCAGCTATCTTGGCCTGTATTCATTTTGATGGATGAAAAATATTAGAATAAGTAGCATTATCATTAGTGATAACTGATAAGTTTATAACCTGTATTGAATCAAAAGATATTTCTATTGGGTTTAGGTTCCTTAAATTGTTGTTTGGCTGAAAAATCTGGGACGACTTATCTTAGGACTAATGAATAGTACCGGAATAAGTTATTCCTCCTCTTGGCTGGTATACTAATCCTGGGATAAAAAAGGTAAATGACAAATATATCTTTTTAAAACCCCCTTTTATACCTCATTTTTTATATTTTTGTGTATTACATTATTTTTAATGTGTTTTTGACCCTTCACACTTTTAGTGATGAAACTAACCAATTTAAAATTTTATGCAAAGTCTATTAAGTTACCATTTTTTAGTTTAAATACTTAAAATAAACAAGAACATTGAATATAAAGTCATTTGACTCCTAAAATAGCAATCACATATTATAAGATGAAACAAAAATAAACAAGAATTTTGAATAAAACATCATTTGACTCCTAAAAAAGCAATCACTTCATATAAGATGAAATAAGAAAAGTAAATACAGAATTTCATTGATGGATACTTCAATTGGTAGCAAACAGCACTACGAAGAAGAAATTATGATTGCAAGGAAGAATGAATCAGGGGCGATAAGCTAATGCGTATGCCATTGATTTGGGCAATGATTCCTTTGATGTTGATGAGAAAGACAATATGTTAGACTTATGATTTGCTCAGTGGGTAGGGATGGAGATATCTCACCCAGGCAACAAAGAAGTGGAAGCAACAAAATTAAAAAAAAATCACATGGAAGACAACATAGTTGGGATGGAAAAGTGATTGGAGAGTTTGTTCCAAGACACCTACCGATGCGATTGGTAAAGCAGAATCACATGACAGTGTCAATAGCTTCAGAAAGATCCAACAAATCTAACAAGAAATAATGAACTATCAATTATTATTGGATAGATTTGATGAAGAAGATAAGATAAAATACTTCAGGTTACTTTAGACGGACAATCTATCTTTTTTAAATTTATACATTTGTGAAAGGAAGTTTAAGTTTGAAAACTCAACTTTCTTCTTGGCTTTTATTTTTGCATTATCAAATCATCTTCATTTGTAATGTCACCATGGAATATATTAACAAACTCTGTGCTGATTATAAGATGTTAAGTGCGCAGCGGAATACACTCACACAATTGCCTCACACAAGAAGGAGAGGGAAAGAAATTCTGAACTTAGCACTTTATTTACTTTTTCTTACTTCTAAAAAAAAACAAGATGCACCTATTTATAGGCAAAAAAAAACTTTTTCACTTC
>JAPFFP010000001.1:6198056-6211124 GCA_026153255.1 Solanum medicagineum
AGCAGCGAATTGAGTAAGAGTAAGTCTAACTCGAACTCAATAACTATGTAGTCAGTGTAGAAGATGATTTAACCATAAAAATAGATTTTTGCTATTATCCCAAAATGAGGACTTGAGGTTACTGATTTTGAATCCACTGATGGGATGTCCTATACCCTAGTAAGGTATTGGATGGATATGACAATGGCATTGCTATATTATATCATCATCAGCTCTTAGGTGATGGTTGTCGGTTAGAGTAACTCCCAAATAGGCCTTGATAGTACCTTGAGTGGATGAGACATAGATGATAGATGAGTAGTCATTGTCTTAACTACATTCTTACTTTAGACTCTTGGCATGATGATTGAGTTTCCTACTTCTTGAGTTGAGCTATTTTAGTTGATGTTATTCTTCCTTTATATATTTCTTTCTGCAATTTCAAATACTTGTACATTCCATGTACTGACGTCCATTTAGGCCTACATCTTTTCATGATTCAGAGATAGGTACTAGCGGTCATAAACAGGCGCCTTATTGAGGACCTATTTGCTTTCAGCTGATTGGTGAGCCCACCCCTACTCTCGGAGGACATTATGTTTCTATTCTAGTTTGAGTTAGACCCATCTTATTCTATTTAGTGGTAGCCATGGGTCTTCATTGGCACTATTATTTAGCTGTTTTAGAGGCTTCATAGACTAGACTATTGAGTTATAACTAAACATTATTTTTGGCGAGTTTTCTTTCACACTAGTCTTACTTAGTTGATGGATAGACTGCTTGGCCTTTGGCCATTGATTTTTATTTTATCATTATTTTTCATTTAAGTATTCTTATTCATGAATGTGTTTCACTACTAGAATGCGATTGAACAAATATACGAGGCTGAGTAGATAGCTTGGGGACTAGCAATAGTCTTTGAGTGCCGAAAATGCCCAGGGTACCCTCCCTTGGCGTGACAGACTTGGTATCAGACCACAAAGTTCATGGGTCCTAGGAAGTCTATGAAGCGGTGTCTAGTAGAGTCTTGTTTATGGGTGTGTTATGCACCACACTTTATAGCCAAGAGGCTATAGGACACGAGGAATTGTTACATTTTCTTATATTCTAAGTTTATGCGATAGAGTTTAACTCTATTAAAGTATCTATCTAATTCATGTGTTACACATTTGCAAGTCATGCCTCCTAAGTGTACCATCACCCGAAGAGACACTTTATCTTGCAACACTGAGAATCCTCTACTAGAGGTTCAGACAAGAGGCATGGGTCGACATGCTAAAATCGACTACTTCACCGAGTACTTCACCTACGCCTACAAGAAAGGCTAATTTCAGAGGAGCTATCACTATGCTCACCTAACTAATAGCTGCCTAAAGTGACAATGCGAGTTCACAAGTTCCTAAATCTAGCTCCCAAGAGCCAACTATTGCGATAAGACTTAGAGATTTTCTGAGGATGAACATATTAGTCTTCATAGGTCTAAGGTTAAGGAGGACCCCTAAAATTGTATTGATGAGATATGGAAGGTGTTGAAAGCTATGCATGTGATGGAGATTGAGGGAGTTGAACTTGCTTCCTATCAACTCAAGGATAGGACAATTATCTGGTATAATCAATGGAAAGAAAGTCAAGGTGAGGATGTTGAGCCTGCCATTTAGGATGACTTTGAAAGTGTCTTTCTTGATCACTTCTTTCCATGAGATTTGAGGGAAGCGAATGTTGAGGAGTTTATTAACTTGACACAGGAGAGGATTATTGTCAAAGAATATAGCCTCAAATTCATAGAATTATCTAGGTATGCTCCATAGATGGTCCCCAATATGAGGTCTAGAATGAGAAAGTTCATATCTGGCTTGGGTAATCATTTGAAAAAGGAGTGCAAAGTGACATTGCTGATTCTAGACATGGGCATCTATAGGCTTATGGTTTATGCCCAACAACTTGAGGAGGACAAGAAGAGGGATATGAAGGAGCACTTGAGCAAAAGGGCTAAGTCAGCGGGGCATAAGCTTATCAAGCATAAGCAAAGTAAGAGGGATAGGTCCTATTTTCATAAGAGGTCTTTGAACCATGCACCATCTTCAGTAAGTGCAATAGCTCTAAGTAACAGGTATGATCTAAAGCCTTAGGGCTGTCAAAATTCCAGAGCTAAGGGTTTTCAATCCCAAGCTAGTGTGACTTAAGGTTCGAGGGGGAAACCACCATGTGACAAGTATGGTAAACTCCATCGGGGTGAGTACCATGAGGGAACAAATGCTTGCTATAGGTTCGGACAGACTGGTCACTTCTAGAATAAGTGTCGAATTAGGAGGCAGAGTGATGGAGGTAATAAAGCTTAGTCTTCAGCAGCACCAAAAAAAGGTGCCACAACAAATACGGGCGAGGGTACAAACCATCTGAATGTAATGGGAAACCGCCAGGATCAAGAAGTTGCACCAGATGTTGTCATGGGTATGCTTCGAGTCTTTGCCTATGATATGTATGCCTTGCATGACCCAGGTGCCACATTATCATTTGTAACTCCATATGTGGCTAGTAAATTTGAGACCCTTCTTAAGTATCTTCTTGAGCCCTTCAGTGTTTCTACTCCTATTAGTGAGTCCATTCAAGTTGAAAGGGTATATAGAGATTGCATAGCACCTATCTATCATGGAGATACTTTGGCCAACTTAGTTGAGTTAGAGATGATTGATTTTGATGTGATACTTGGCATGGATTGGCTTCATGTCTATTACGCCATTGTCAATTGTAGAACTTGGACAGTCAAATTCCAATTTTCAAATGAGTCTGTTATTTAGTAGAAGGGTAGTTCTGCAGTAGCCAAAGTTAAGTTTATTTCCTACCGTAGGGCCAAAAAATTAATTTTCAAGGGATGTATCTATCACCTTGTACAAGCTAAGGCTAATGATGTAGACTCTACATCGTTTGAGTCAGTTCAAGTTGTTTCCAAATATCTTCCTTGATGATTTTCCTAGAGTCCCTCTTGATACAGAGATTGACTTTGGGATTAATGTTCTCCCAGATACCTAGCCTATCTCTATTTTGCCATATAGTATGGTTTCCATTGAGTTAAAAGAACTGAAAGAGGGATCTATTAGGCTGTGTGTCTCTCCGTGGGGTGCTCCTGCCTTATTCATTCGAAAGAAAGATGGTTCCCTCAGAATGTGTATAGATTATGGCCAATTTAACAAGGTAACTATTAAGAATAATTATCCCTTTCTAAGGATCACTGACTTGTTTGACCAAATTCATGGTGCCACTATTTTTTTCTAAGATAGACCTTATATCAAGCTATCACCAATTTAAAGTGAGAGAATTTGACATCCCGAAGATGGTTTTTCGAACTCGATATTGTCACTTTGAGTTTTTCGTAATGTCCTTCAAATTGACCAATGTTCCTGTCGCTTTCACGGACTTGATGAACAGAGTATTCAGACAGTATCTTAATATGTTCGTGATCGTGTGCATTGATGATATTTGGTGTACTCTAGAGATGAGGAAGAGCATGTCACTCACCTCCAAATTGTACTTCAGACCCTCATGGATAAGGAGTTGTATGCCAGATTTTCAAAATGTGAGTTCTGGCTTAAGTCAGTGTCATTTTTGGGCCATGTTATCTCAGCAGATGGTATTTGAGTGAATATGCAGAAGATTGAGGTAGTTAAGAACTGGCCTAGACCCATCTCTCCTGCTGACATAAAGGGTTTTCTAGTTTTGGTGGGTGACTAGCAGATTTGTTGAGGGATTGTCTTCTATATCCTCACTATTGACTAAGCCGACTCAAAATAAAGCTAAGTTCCAGTGGTCCAATGAGTGTGAGAACAGTTTTTAGAAGTTGAAAACTAGATTAACGACTGCACTAGTATTGACTCTACCTGAAGGGACTAATGACTTTGTGATCTATTGTTATACTTCTAGAGTGGGATTGGGATGTGTTTTGATGCAGAGAGGTAAGGTCATAACTTATGCTTCCAGACACTCAAGAACCACCAGAGGAACTATCCAACTCACGACTTAGAACTGGATGCGGTGGTCTTTACACTAATGATTTGACGCCACTATTTATATGGATCATATACTGATATATTCATGGACTACAAGAGCCTACAATATGTAATCACCCAGAAAGAGCTTAACTTGAGGTAAAGGAGATGGTTGGAGTTGCTCAACGTCTACATCATGAGTATTATCTACCATCTAGGTAAAGCTGATGTGGTTGCTTGCTCTTATCAGGTTGTCTGTGGGAAGCACTCCTCATGTGGAACAAAAGACAAAAGAATTAGCCAAAGAGATGCATAGACTAGCACGATTTGGGGTGCAACTAGATAAATTTAGTGGAGGTGGAATACTTGTACATAATGGTCTATATCATCCCTAGTAGTAGAGGCAAATGAGAAGCAGGACCAAGATCCCATCTTACTCCAATTGAAGGAGATGTACATAAGCTGAAAGTAAAGGCATTCTTCAAAAGGGGAGATGGGATATTGAGATACCAAAGTAGATTGTGTGTTTCAGATGTTTATGGTATTCGAGAAAGGATCATGTCAGAAGCCCACAACTGTAGATATTCTATCCATCTAGGGTCTACCAAAATGTACCGCGACTTGAGAGAGGTTTATTGGTAGAGTGGGTTGAAGAGAGACATTGCAAACTTAGTTTCTAAGTGTCCAAACTGCCAACAAGTAAAAGTTGAGCACCAAAGGCCATGTGGAGTAGCCCAGAATTTTGAAATTACAGAATGGAAGTGGGAGAAAATCAATATGGATTTTATCATAGGCTTATCGAGGTCTCGCAAATAGCATGATTTCATCTGGGTGATTATTGACAGGATGACCAAATTAGCCAAACTCTTAGCCGTAAAGACTACTTATACAGTGGAGGACTATGCCTAATTGTATATATGAGAGATTTTCAAACTGCATGGAGTCCCCTTGTCTATCATCTCAGACAGAAACTGCCGTATTTTGGAAGTCCTTTCAGAAATAAAGGGCTTGGTTTAAAGGTAAACCTTAGCACTGCCTTTCACCCTCAAATTGATAGTCAGGAAGAGCGGGCGATACAAAACTTTAGAAGATATGTTAAGGGCCTGCGTCATTGCCTTCAAAGGTCATTGGGATAACCACTTGCCTATGATTGAGTTTGCCTACAACAATAACTCTCATTCGAGCATCCAAATGGCTCTTTATGAGGCCCTCTATTGTAGGAGATAAAGATCACTAATCGGGTGGTTCGAGGTAGGTGAATATCATGACCCCATGGCGAATGGGGAACTCGTAGGAACCCCAAACAAGCCTCTTAACTTATCATTACACATCATCGGTCACGAAAGCATTTAAAAGACATAAAAGATAGCAATAAGGGCAAAGGGACTAAGGGAAAGCTTGCATATCATAAACATGAAGAGACAAGAGAGTCAAGGCTCATAGCACGGATACATAATATGTCCAACAACACCTCTACTACATAGATAGAGCGGGGGCCAAGACAAAACAACCGGGCTCACCCTCATAGTCAAAGCAAACAATAAAGAAAAATGTCTCAATACACAATAAGAAAAACATAGACCAACGTCCCCGGAATGGAGGACTCACCAACTAGCTTGAGTGTACCGTACTAGCCACGTGGAGGAGGAGGATGATCAAACTGTGCTCCGATTCTATAGAGTATGCGTTAGTATATTTGAATTTACTAAGTATGTAGGATACAATGCAACAAGAGATATGCATCATAATCGAAATGTATAGCAATAGGAAATAGACATTATATAGAAATATGGCATGTATGATGAATGCTTAAGTAAATCATGCTAATATAGGACATATCATATCTGTAAGAGAGACCAAACTATGGTGGATAGTCGCACCCTACCACCCCTGGTGTCCGGGTACTAACCGTCCGATATGGTTACCAAGGTACGAACCCATTTGGTTGGTTGGGGGATATTCTCACCCAACACCCTAGTTGTCTAGGTTACTAACCCTTTGATATGGTTATCAAGGCACTAGCCCCTTGATTGGCTATCAAGTTACTAACCATCCGACATAGTTACTCAATCTCTTTTCCCCCTTGATTTGGCATGGTCATGTTCAAACACTTTATACAGAAAATATCATATACATAAGTTCTTTTTATTATTATAAAGTAATTGAACTTATAAGATATGCATTGGACCTTTAATTCCTCAAGAAACCAATTCCGGACATTTTATCAAATACTTGGTGGGTGTTTAGTGCTAGCGTAAAACCATGCAATTCAAGACTGAAATCATGCAAGTAAATCCAATGTAAAGCCATCAGTCAATACTTTGTAACACCTTTAAGCAATATACATTGAAACCCTTCATCAAATCTCACAATAGATCCAAGATTTATAGCTCAAAACATAGTAAGACAAACATAATTTCATGAAGGTTTAACATAGTTAATAGATAAGTTCATGCTATAAAACCCATATGTAAAATCAACTTAGAAACCTGCATTTAGGATAAAAAGGAAAAGCTTGGACAACATGGGTGAAAAAACATCGTGGTTTAACCCCACACAATGTGACTTTGGAGAACCCTTTAACAAGGTTAGAAATGGAGACTTGAAGTTTGAGTGAAATCCTTAAGATCAGAAAGAGGGTTTGAGACTTGTATTTAGGATTGAAATATTTGTCTAAGTGTTTGAGTGAGTGTTGGAAATGTTTAGAATTATATGAGGGTGAAATATGGCTAAGTATAGGTATTTTCACGTTTGGGAACACTTAGGCCCAAGACTTAAAAGTCTTGGACCAAAGTCAATAACTGGCACCAAAATAACACTGTGGCACGTCGTGGAAGGGACGCGAAAATGCCATTGGAATTTGCATTTTTGAAATTTCAAATTTTGATATGGTTGCTCTAAAATTGGGGTTAGACACATTCCCCACTCAATTTGACCCCCTAAACAAGAATATGAAGTCGAAATTTCAAAATAACACACGTATTTTTAGATATATGGAAATTACGATTCCGGGACTTCCGACAAACATTTCTGGATACTTTTTTGGATCATTTCAATATCTCCCCCTTGGGAACATTGGTCCCCGAATGTCAAAGATACATACATGAGAAGAGTGATCATGAGCAAATCAACCCCAACAAGAATGCGAGATTACATTTAAAACACCATTTTCAAAATCTCAACATAAGTTTAAAAATCATTATGAATTTCCCAACATAAACATGAATACATATGAATGATATAGGGGCTGAAACATAAGACTTGAAATCACATAGGGCACTTAGAATTAGTACCTCAGGCTTAAGTGGAGTGGAATACATAAGGATATCATTTTTGCATGTCCGCCTGGGCCTCCATGTAGCACTTTTGATTTGTTGGTTGCTCCAAGGGACCTTAACAAAAGCCACCTCTTTGTTCCTCAATCTCTTCACTGGAATATCCAAAATCTGATCAGGAACCTGTTCATAAGTCAAGTTATCCTCAACAACACCCACAACTACAAGAGGCATAATAGCATTGAGATAACCCACATATTTCCTTAACATGGACACATGGAACACCGGATAAACCAAATCCATTTAAACTCATAAGCTACCTTGCCAAACCTACTTATCACCTCATAAGGACCAACATATCTTGGACTCAACTTACCCTTTTTACCAAAACGAACCGCACCCTTCATGGTGAAACCTTTAGATAGACCCAATCACCCACTTTAAATTCAAGGTCTCTTCTATTCATATCGGCATAGGATTTTTGACGACTTTGGGCTGTTTTCAACATTTCCCTAATCATCCTAACCTTCCCAAGAGCCTCCATAACTAGATCCAATCCCAATAAAGCCCCCTCTACAACCTCAAACCACCCAACCGGTGATCTACAATGTCTACCATAAAAGGCCTCAAAAAAGGAACCATACCAAGACTAGAATGATAGCTATTATTATATGCAAACTCAATGAATGGAAGGTGATCATCCCGGCAACCCTTCAACTCCAATGCATATGCCCTAAGCATATTCTCAAGTGTTTGAATCGTTCTTTCGGCTAGGCCATCCATTTGAGGGTGGAAGGCCGTACTAAATTTAACCCTTTTACCAAGACCCTTTTGGAAAGACCTCCAAAAGTGAGAAGTAAATTGAGCACTACGATCAAGGGAACCCCATGCAACCTATTAACTCATGGATGTGCAACTTTGCTTAATCTCTAGCCCTATAGGTAGTCCTAATCGGTAGAAAGTGAGCCAATTTTGTCATCCTATCAACCACAACCCATATGGAATCAAACCCCTTCGTAGTATGGGGAAATCCAACCATAAAGTCCATATTAATCTCTTCCCACTTCCAAGTCAGAACCTCTATATCTTGGGTTAGGTCACCCGGCCTTTGATGGTTGGATCTGACTTGTTGTCAACTATGACAACCGAAAACAAGTTTGGCGATGTCCCTCTTCATACCACCCCACCAAAACACATCCCTCAAATCCCTATACATTTTAGTAGAACCGGGGTGAATTGAATAGGAATAGTTATGAGCCTTATCAAGGATCCTCTCTCTCAAGCCATCAACACAAGATACACATAACCTACCTTGGTACCTAAGGGCACCATCTCCCTCTTGGGAGAAAACCTCCACCTTCCCATCACTAACTAAGGCCTTCAATTCTGACAAAGAGGGATCAAGGTCTTGCTTTACTTTCACCTAATCAACCAAAGAAAATTTTGAACCATCAATAATAACAACAATACCATTATCAACCTCCTCCAACCTAACCCCCAACCTAGCCAACTGATGGACATCCCTAGCCACCTCTTTGCCACTACCATTGGCAGGAGCTAGGCGACCCATACACACCCTACTCAAAGCATCTGCCACAACAATAGCATTACCGAGATGATAATACACAATCATATCATAATCCTTAAGGAGTTCTAGCCACCTTCTTTCCCTGAAGTTGAGATATTTTTGAGTGATCACATATTGGAGGCTCTTATGATAGGTAAACACATCAACATGCACTCCATACAAATAATGATGCCTAATCTTTAAAGCAAATACCATGGTAGCTAATTTAAGATCATGAGTAGGATAGTTCCTTTCATGCACTTTGAGTTGGTTAGAAGCATAGTCTATGACCTTACCATATTGCATCAATACACAACCCCAAAAAACCCGGGAAGCATCACAATATACAACAAACCCTTCTAGCCCTTCCGGTAGAGACAATATAGGAGTGGACAATAGCCTATCTTTCAATGATTGGAAACTCTTTTCACACACATCCATCCACACAAACTTAGCCTTCTTTTGAGTCAATTTGGTCATGGGAGAAGCAATAGAAGAGAATCCATTCACAAACCTCTGATATTAACCTGCTAAGCCTAAGAAGCTACTAATATCCGATGGGGTCAACGGTCTAGGCCAATTCCTAATCATATCCGTCTTCTTAGGATCCACTTTTATTCCATCCCCCGACACCACATGACCTAGAAAGGCAACCTCGTTCAACCAAAATTCACACTTTTCATACTTGGCATACAATTTCTCCTCCCACAATCTTTGAATCACTACCCTCAAATGACCCATATGTTCCTCCTCACTATGAGAATAGATTAAAACGTCATCAATGAAAACCACAACAAAAGTGTTTAAAGACTCTATTCATAAGATCCGTGAAGATAGCGGTGCATTGGTCAACTCAAAAGACATCACGACAAACTCATAATGCCCATACCTAGTCTGAAAGTCCATCTTGGGAATATCACACTCTCTCACCCTCACTTGATGATACCCGGAATGAAGATCAATCTTAGAGAAATGACTAGCCCCATGCAATTGGTCAAACAAATCATCAATCCTTAGATTAGGATACCTATTCTTTATAGTGACCTTATTGAGTTGCCGGTAGTCAATAAACGTCCTAAGGGACCCATCCTTCTTCTGCACCAACAACACCAGTGTACCCCAAGGTGATTGTCTAGGCCTAATAAAACCCTTCTCCAACAAATCTCTCAATTGTTCTTTCAACTCCTTCAACTCCGCCGGGGCCATACGGTAAGGCGAAATAGAAATAGGTTGATTATCAAGAAGGAGATATATGCCAAAATCTATCTCCCTTTTGGAATGGACACCGGGAAGGTCATCTGGGAAGACATCTAGGAACTAACTTACAATCGAAACTAACTCTATAGAAGGGACATTGGACTCCATATTTGTAACCGTTACAAGATGATATAGTCACCCCTTAGAGATCAACTTACAGGCTCTAATGCAAGAGATGAACTTATCATTGACCACCACATCATAACTCTCACACTCAAGGATGGGTTCATATGGGAATTGGAACTTGACCCTATGAGTTCTATAGTTAATAGAGGCATAGTATGCATTCAACCAATCCATCCCAAGAATGACATCAAAATAAATCATATCCAACTCAACACGATCACGAGGCAATATTTTATGCAAGATGCAAACGGGACAATCCCTATAGACCTTTCTTGCAACAATAGATGTACCAATACGAGTAGACACCTCATAAGGGGTAATAAAAGAAATAGTATCACCTAGATCAATCAATGTATACACATCAAAATCAAAGACTTTTAACATACCGGTAATGACATCGGGAATCTCCTCCACCCCTTATCTCCCTTGGAGTGGATAGAATCGATTGTGCCTTGAGGCACCACCTTATCGACCACCCGTACCCAAAGGAACCACATTTCCACCCCGGCCTTAGCTACGATTTCTTGGACAATCCATCTTTTTGTGACCAATTTCTGCACTCCCAAAGCATGCACCAGAGTCTCACAAACATGGGCCCCCATGACCCTTACCATATTTAGGACACATATCATTAAGAACCACACCTCTAACACTTTGGGCCATTGGGAGGTCATTAGGAACCCCTCTATTATTAGTAGGAGAGGACCCTTGGCCTTGAAAGAACCAGCCACCCTTCCTAGTTGGAAACGTTCCCTCAAAAAGGGCCCTTTGGGCCTCATTACCCCTTCTTTTCCTCAGCATTTCCTCCTCCATTTGTTTGGCATAGGTCATCAACTAGGACAAGTGATTGTTACCAATCCACATAGCGGATCGACATTCCTCACTCACCAAGTAGGAGACACCCATCACAAACTTGTTCATCCTAGTCCTTGCATCGGACATCAATTGAGGAGCATATTTAGATAGTTGGTTGAACTTGAGGGCATACTCCCTCACACTCATGGCACCTTGTTTAAAGTTCATGAACTCCACCAACTTAGCCTTCCTAAGCTCAAGAGGGAAGAACCGATTAAGAAAAAGCCACCTTAAGCTCAAGAGGGAAGAACCGATTAAGAAAAGCCACCTTGAACTTCTCTCATAGCACCACATGATTGTTTCCCTTCTCCTCCTTCCATGAGTGTACCATATTTGTGCCCACCCCTTGAGTTGGTAAGTCACCAACTCCGCGTTGTCCTCGGTTCTCACACCCATGATAGTTAACACCTTGTTAACCTTATTAATAAACCCTTGAGGATCATCATCCACCTTTGACCCATAGAATTTAGGCGGGTTCATCCTCATGAAGTCTCTCACCTGAGATGATAGTGTAGGAGCATGAGGGGCTTGGGCTCTTTGGTTGGCTTGATTAGCCAAAACTTGAGCAAGCAAAGTGAGAGCATCCCTCTAAACTCCATGAGTCGGTTGCTCCTCGAGTGTGCAGACTCTTCTTCCTCTTATGTTAGGTAGGATCTAGCATAGCAAAGAACAATCATTAGCGAGAAAAACTTACTACAACTCTATAGCATGACTTAGAACATGAAGAAGGCAAACATTTCTTAAAACATCTCATAGCCTCCTATTCATAGCCATGTCGCACTTCACAACCATGAATACGACTCTAATCGAAGCAGTGCGTTGGAATCTGAGGATCTAACAACCTATTGCTCTGGTACCAAGTCTGTCACGACCCAAGCCTAGGGTCTAGACGTGACACAGCAAATGGGGAACCTGAGGGAACCCTAAACAATCCTTAACTTATCATTAAACATCATCAGTCGCAGAAGCATTTAAAAGACATGAAAGATAGAAATAAGGGAAAAAGGATTAAGAGGAAGCTTACATATCATAACATCAAGAGACAAGAGAGTCAAGGCTCCTAGCATAGATACACAATATGTCCAATAACACTTCTACTACATAGATAGAGCGGGGATAAGACTAAGCAACTGGGCTCACCTTTATTGTCAAAATAAACAATAAAGAAGAATCTCTCAATACATAATAAAAGAAACATCGACCAACATCCCCATAATGGAGGACTCAACAAATAGCTTGAGTGTACAGTACTGGCCATGTAGAGGAGGAGGATGATCAAACTGTGCTCCAGTTCCTACATGGTGATATCATGTTGGCATAGAATATGCGTTAGTACATTTGAATGTACTAAGTATATAGGATGCAATGCAACAAGAGATGGGCATTACAATCGAAATGCATAGCAATAGGCAATAGAAATCATATAGCAATATGGCATGTATGATTGATGTGCTATCAAAATACAGCATATTTATGCATAAAACAAGGAATTTTCTGAGTTCTTAATGCGACTTTTTGTGGTTTTTATGTATTTTGTGTTGCTCTTGCAGAAAAGTTAGGTTGACATGATTTTATAGAAAAATTGCTAAAGCATAGGACATACAAGCTCACCTAAGAGTCGTAACCCAAGCTACGAGTTGTAGGGTATGGTCGTAGCAAGAAACAAAGACCAAAACTCAGAAATCTACTAAGTGGAGGTCACCCCTATGAGACCATCCTACGAGTCATAAGTTTCACTGCGGCTCGTATAGGAAGACTCATAGCAAGAATCAGAGAGCCAAAATGTTAGACCAAATACTGAAGGCCTAGACTACAAGAGGTGTATACGAGTCATACCAATTGGCTGGAAGAGAGCTAGTAGATCATACCAGTTGAGTCCAAGATGCCAATAACCTGATATGAGACCCCAATTATGACTCGTAGGTCGTCTTACGAGTCGTACCAGCTGTCAACTATTTTTTCTATGTAATTTTTAGGGTTATTTTTTAAGTACTATATATAGTTTAAGTTAAAGTTTTAAAAAGGA
>JAPFFP010000001.1:6227248-6243038 GCA_026153255.1 Solanum medicagineum
ATGATGAGCGTCGAAAGTTGCATTGACTAACTGCTACTTCACAATTGAAAGAAGCGCAGACAGTTTAAAGAGATATTTTGCTTTAGTCTATCATACCGTAAAGCCAAAAAATAGTGAATCATTGGCTCAAATTTCATCAAAAAGCAAAAGAACAAAAGCAACCCTTATTACTCCCATAAATAAGGACAAATTGTTTGTTCTTCTACGATTTCCCAAAACATTAGCTACCTATTTCCATTTCAGCTCTTAAAATCAGCTCAAATGAACCCTAACAAACTTCAAATTCGATCATAACGCAAAGAAAAAAAAAACATCCCATGAAATTATTAGGGACCGCGCGTGCCCACACCCCAACCCTATATTAATATTATATTGTCCCAATTTGGACCAAACTCTCACGGATTTGTTTTTGGGCATCTCTCAAAAGGGCTCATACTAATGAATCGGGTTGAGTCTATTTAAATTGGTCATTTACTCGTTGGGGCCCACGCAGCCGAGTGAGTAATAAAATTTAGGAAGGAAAATAAAGCAAAGTTGAAATCAGGAAATTTAACGTGATTCACCCAAAACTTTTGGGTTACGTCCACAAATCAACACTTCTACTATTACAAATAACAGGCACGCGTGTACAATTTCTTCTACTATTACAAATACTAGTAGGCTCTCAAAGAAAAGTAGCAAAAATAGTGAACACACTATTTCTTTTACGAAAAAATATTTCCTAAGCACACACTCTATTTTTCTTCATAGACTATTTTATTTTATAGTTTATGGTATACCTCACAGAAGAAAAATACTCCATGTATTTTTCTCTTCTTCTGTGGCTCTCTACATATTTTTTCTCTCTTCTAATGCAAAATGAAGGAGCTGAAGCGCTCGTTTTATAGGCAACCTCTGCCTACTTTTGTTGACATTTCAAGAAAGAAAACACGGTTGGTAAGTTGGCCAACCAACCGTGTAAATAACAAGTTGCTTGCCAAATTGCCAATTTGAAATCAATTTGGTAGCCATTTTTGACATTCAAAAAACGTGTACTCAACAAAGTCTACATCAGGATACCTAATTACATTTGCAAGGGGAGCTGTGTCTTCGCAGTCCAAATTGCAAAAGTGCATTGCATTGTCTTCTACAGAAGCAGAATTTATAGCAACAACAAAAGCTTGCAAAGAGTTGTTATGGATGAAGGGATTCCTTAAAGAACTTGATGTCAAACAAAACAAGTTTAAGATGTTTAGTGACAATCAAAGTACCATCTATCTTAGAAAAAATGCCTGCTTTCATGCAAGGTCCAAACATATCGATATAAGATATTGTTGGATAACTGATGTATTGGAGAAGAAGCTGCTACAACTTCAAAAGATCCACACTGATGAAAATGGATCGGATATGATGACAAAGAGTTTGCCAAGGGAGAAGTTCGAATATTGTCAAACAACTGCATGAACGACAGAACCCTCCATTTGACAAGAGGGGGAGAATTGTTGAGTGGTTCCCTCCCACTAGAGGGCCCACTTGTTTTTTAAATGTCAAAAATGACTACCAAATTGATTTCAAATTGGCAATTTGGCAAGCAACTTGTTATTTACACGATTGGTTGGCCAACTTACCAACCGTGTTTTCTTTCTTGAAATGTCAACAAAAGTAGGCAGAGGTTGCCTATAAAGGAGCGCTCCATCTCCTTCATTTTGCATCAGAAGAGAGAAAAAATATGTAGAAAGCCATAGAAGAAGAGAAAAATACATGGAGTATTTTTCTTCTGCGAGGTATACCATAAACTATAAAATAAAATAATCGATGAAGAAAAATAGAGTGTGTGCTTAGGAAATATTTTTTCCTAAAAGAAATAGTGTGTTTACTATTTTTGATATTTTTTCTCTGAGAACCTACCATTTGTAATAGTAGAAGAAATTGTATACTTATGCCTACTATTTAAAATAGTAGAAGAAATATAGTAGAAGTGTTGATTTGTGGACTTAGCCCAAAAGTTTTGGATGAACCACGTTAAATTTCCTGGTGTCAACTTTGCATCATTTTTCTTCTTAAATTTTATTATTCACTCCGCTGCATGTGCCCTAACGAGCAAAATGACTAGGTTCAACCCAATCTATTAGTATGAGGTCATGTGAGCACTTGGCCCAAAGCGAATAATATCATACTAATATGGAGTTGAGGTGTGGGCACGTGCGTTCCCAACAACGCGTTTCCTTGTGTCCCTTGCAACTCTATTGTAATGGTCTATGATGCTCAGAAGCACAAGAGGATGAACTATCACCTTCTCAATTGGCCTAGAAGATATTTGCTGAGATTTGATTACATCCATTGTTGCTTCAAAATCTGAAAGCTAAAAAAACCAGTGCAAAAAAAAGCTTGTTCTCCAAGAGAAGAAGAGAATCAACACCAGTTCTTTTTTTTTTTTATACTCATAATAATGGGCTTAGGCCCATTTCATTTTGGACTAGTTGGGCTCTAAGGCCCTATTATAACATAGAAAATAACGTAATTAGTCAAACAGATGATATGTATTTACGTTATATAATTATATTTTGAAAAATAACTATAATTTATAGCTATAGTTATAGTTTTGTTGCTATTTTCTTTGTACTTTCTTCCTCTTTCTCTACAATTTCTGCTAGATATACAAATATATATGTATATCAGCTGCATATATACAACTATTTTGACAGATATACATAGTCAATTCGATAGATATACATATATAATTCGCCTCTTTCGATCTATATTTCCTCTTTTCTCACTCTCCCAATCTCTTTTGCCATATGAACAAATACATACATACATATATATATATATATATGAATACATATACAATTCTCTCCCCCCTCTCTCGATTTTGCTAGCCTCTCTCCTCCCTTCCAGGTCACATAGCTAAGGTTATGCCATGTAATTATGTTAAATATAGTTATTTGATCATATTAAGTTTCAAACCTAGGTTATTTATGAAAATTCTTCTATAACATATAATAACCGAAAAATTGTGTGATTACACATACTTCATTATCATATTTACTGTTATTACCTGTACTTTCAATATATTACATATATTACCACTAATTATTTTTTTTTACCATATATTGAAAAATACACTTAGATATACATGTATTGTAATTGTCGTTACATATACTAAAATAAGAAGAGAGGCGAAAGAAGTTTGTATGTATTCTAGATACATGCGAATTACATTAGATACATATAAATGCATGTATATAGTGTGATTCACATGTATATGAAATACTAGATACATGTGAGAGCGGTGAGCATGAAGGAAGAGAAGTCAGGGAGGAGAACAAGATTTGTTATGTATCTTGGATACATGCAAATTCGCTGAGATGCAGTGTATTTAGAATAAATTACACCCAATTTTGATCGATGTTTCTGGTGATACATGTATCTAAATATTTGGATCCACGAACATATGATAAGATACATAATATTGCAAACTAGAGAGTATCTAAGTAAATTAGCTCCTCAACTAATGAGACTTGTGTAAGTTTCCCGATATACCCGTTTAGATGAGCTTAAAAGCTACTTTTAAGCTCTTCTCAAAATTTTTAGCATAAAATCCTGAGTAACTTAAACAAGTACTTTGTATAACGTTTTATATATTTTGCTATACAATCTGAGGACAACATTTGTATAATCCGCTATACAATTTACAATGATTGTATATTTCACTATACAATTTGATTCCCACATAATTTTAGTATAATTGTGCACAATGTTTGTATAGAATTACATAAAATTCAAATTATAATTACAGTTAGATATTTGTCACGAACCATAATTAATTCAAACTATAACTATATTAACTAATTAATTAGTATATATTTGTTTATCTACATAAATTTTTCCTTAAATGTTACAATGCATGTATCCAGAGAAGGATGCAAGATATTTATTTAGGGTTAAAAAAAGTAGTTTATAAAGTTTTGGACTCTTAAACTATTTACATACATACTTTATATATACTATGTAGTTTTTGCGTAGCGAATTAGTTGCACACCTCTCATCCCTATAGATCCGATTATTCATGTAGTAACTTTGTGGATTACCAGTATCTTATTTGATACACTTTTTAACCGATGTATAACTAAGTACTAGTTATACACTTTATTTTGATATTTAAGATATGTATAACTAATACACTTGATGCTTGTGAGGGAAATGGGGATATGGGTTTTGGGGTTCTTGATGTTGTTTTGCATGACTTATAGTGATGTTTGTTGCTGGACTAGTATGATTCATGGGTACATGAAGAATGGGTGCTCTGAGGTTGCTGTTAAGTTTTTCGAGAAATAATGGTACAAATCCTCGTGAAGTGGTTTATTGATGCCAAATGAGGCTACCTTTGTTAGTATTCTTTCTTCTTTCACGTTTTTGGATGTTGGTGTGGTGTTATATGTAGGGAGGCTAGTACATGGTAAGGAATGAGGAGTTGGGCGACTTTATGATGACCGTGTTGGTCGTGTTTTATTGGAAGATGGGTTATTTGGTATATGCTTAAAAGGTATTTGATGCAATGGTTAGCAAGTAGGTTTGAGCCTGGAATGCTGTGATTTAAGACCCTAGCTTTTAATGGTAGGGCGAAGCAAGTATTAACGATGTATGAGAAGATGTGAGCAAGGGGCTACAACCAAATGAGATTACCTTCGTGGCAGTTCTATCATCTTGTGTGTGTGCCAAGCTCCTTGATTTCGGTTTTAAATTGTTTGAAGCAATGTCAGGTGAATTCGGACTTGTAGCTAAGATGGAACATTATGGTTGTGTAGTTGATCTCTTGGGGAGAGTTGGGCTATTGTAGGAAGTGTAAGACTTCACAAAAATATGCGTTTTGAAGCTGATGTTATTGTCTTGGGGGTCCGATGGGGACTTCATGGAGCTATTGAGTTGGGAAATGAAGTAGCACAACTATTGCTTGAGAAAGCAATGTTATAGGCTGGAATACAGAGTTTTATTTGGCAGAGCTGATAACTGAAGCAGCTTTTACTGCAAAAATGTCAATAAGGTCATCAAATTTAGCGGTTCTGCTGGATTTCTTCCTAAATGAAGTGTCAAGTCCAATGGATTTCATCTCTTCAAGGATTTGAACCTTAGTATCCGAGGTTGTTTCTCCAACTTTGCAACTGCTACACCACCTCCATTGTGATCATCGCTATTCACATTATTATATCTTGATCAATATCTATGAATACTTTTTCTATTTCAAATTACATGAGAATTTGGAACTGTTTTAGGTTATTTAATGCGTTTCTTACTTTTATTTGTCAGCTTTTTAGCAAATTGTATCATGTTTTTATTTTGATCTCTTTCGTATTCTATCAAATTCTATGGTTGCAATTGATAATGCTTAATTTAAGCCTACAGATGAGTGAAATCAAATTTGTTTGAGTCGCAACAGAAGAAAGCTTGTTTTCTTTATTTGAAGGTTAATATACATCACAAACTATGAAAGTAAAAGCTTTTATTTGCATCCCATCAATACAGTAGACTTGAATCCTGCATTTTCCAAAAAACGAAGAATTAAACTTAAAATCTTTAAGGGTGAAGGAGAGAGAAACTTTATGGATATATAAAATGCATTCTTTTGAAGGATGGAGATTAAGTTGAATACCTAGTTTCTTTTCTTGCGCTTTTGCAATCTCATAATAATTTTGTGTTCCAACTCTACAAACACCCTGGAGAACCATGTTGGATATTGAGTTGACAACATTATGCATATCACGGACAGTCCAATAACAAGTCCACAACCATAACCCATGAGAACCGCCTGCCAACTGATCATTGGTATATCTTCTTCTTCATCTTCTAGCTCAATTGGAGTTGTCGCTTGTGGTACCCCATCATCACCGCCACAATCTTTTGAGAGTTGAAATCCACGTAACCCATCATTCCCTTGGTATGACCTCTTCTCAAACGTATCAAATTGTGTTCCTCTGGGGATGCATCCAACAAGATGATTGTGAGAGAGATCTAAGACTGCAAGAAATGTGAGTGATGCAAGTTGTGGTGGAATTTCTCCGCTGATTTTGTTGGATGAGAGATCCAACGACTCAAGTACGGATAAATTATGCAGTGCTGCTGGTATATCACCTTCCAAGGCATTATGAGATAAGTTTAACGTACGAAGCCCAATGAGATCTCCAATAATGCTTGGGATTTGACCTTCAAACCTATTGCTTGAGAGATCAATAATTATTTCTGTAGTCAAAACTCGATGAAGTTCGAGATCCAGTCCCTTTGTTGTCACTATCAAAGAATTTGTGTAGATCAAATGATACTCATCTCCTACATACTCTCGCGGTCCATTGTTCTCACCATTTATTTTCATGGCTTCAAAATTCTCAAAAAGGCTCACCGGTAACTCTCCACTAAATCCATTGGAAGAGAGATCAATGACTTGAATTTGAGCAAACAAGCTGTCAGTCCTTATAGGGCCATAGAGCTTGTTTGATCTCAATTTCAAAATCTGCAAATAAGGTAGGGCTCCCAGCCATTTAGGAAACGTGTCACTCAATTCATTGTTGCCTAAATCAAGAAATCTCAGATATTTGCAATTCCTCAAGGATTGTGGGACTTTCCCCTCTAACTTATTCCCATTAAATGTTATGAATTGAAGTTGATTTTCTACGCTAAAAGTTGTATTAATTGTCCCGCTAAGACTATTGTTGCTTAAATCCAAAATTCCAAGTTCACTCACCTCACCCAAACATGGTGGGATTGTTCCCTCCAAATGATTGCTGCCCAAATCAAGCGCAAACAGTGTTTTCAGATTGCAGATGGTTGAAGCAATCTGTCCACTGAAAATATTGTGCGAAAGGACAAGAATATTTATCGCACTGTTGTTAAGGAGCGACTTTGGAATAGGACCTTCCAGATGATTTTGGTTTAAATAAATGTCAGACAATGTTTGGGACTTGAACTCTTGAATCTTTCCACTGAAATGGTTAGCACTCAAGTTTAACGTCCTTAATGAAGGAAGGGAGAATATCCTTGATGGTATAGTCCCATTCAAATGGTTTGATGATAAGTAGAGATGTCGTAGGTTTTGCAGACCACTTACATTAGAAGGAATTTGACCAGTTAGGGAATTGGATGAAAAATCTAACCATTCAAGTTGTGTCCAGCTTCCGTTAAAGGATAAGAACTCAAGTTGGCCATCAAAGTTGTTATTTCTAAGTGATATCGACCTGAGCTTTCCAAATATCAAGAAGTCAGAAATTGGTCCTTCCAGATGGTTACCAACAAGGTTCAAATCCTCTATGTTGGTGAGATTCCATAGAGGTTTAGGAATGGACCCTGAGAGATCACAAAAATTCATCCACAATGAACGCAGTGAAGTTAGATGACCAAATGATTCAGGTATCCTACCAGTAACATTCACACCACTGAGATCTAACTCCATGAGTGATGCACTGCTATTCCATTTCGTTGTGGGAAACCTAACAGTGAGCTGGAGATTGCTCCTTAAATCAAGAGATGTCAAGTTGGAAAGATGGAAAACTCTTTCGGGCAGTATTCCGTATAACTGTGTGTCTACAAGAGATAAAGTTGTTAAATAAGAAGAGAAATTCAGAGGAAAGGTGGAAGAGATGTTCACAGAGTCAAGTTCAAGTTTTCTTAATTGGGTCAAGTTCTTAAGGAGCAGTTCAAAATTGTGATCACCAAGACTAAGCTCATATGAATAAGAACTCTTGATAGAAAGAACGTTTAATTTAGAAAGGTGAGAGATTTCTGCTGGGATTACACCTGTAAAACTTAAATATGACAAGTCAAGATGCGTCAAGCTAGAAAGCTCACCAAATTTAGGTGAAATGGACCCAGAGAAATTGTTATAAGACAAATCAAGCCTCTTGAGATTGGAGAGTTGAAAGAGGCTACTGGTGGTAGGAAACTTGCCTTGAAGTCCGCTACAGGTGAGGTTGAGTTCAGTCACTTGTCCTGTCATCTCGTCACAGTATACTCCATCCCACGAGCAGCAATCTGTGTTCTTGTTCCAGGAAAGTGTTTGCAGATATGGCTGAATCTCTCTGCCTATTCCAAAGTGGCGACAAAGAGTTTCATTATTTATGGTAAACATGTGGTTGAATTGTAGAAGAGCAAGAGCTTCATCTTTGGGGCACAAATGAGGTAAGGATGAGGAGAAAGCAACTTCACAGATGAAGGAAAATAGCATAAAAAATAAAAGTTTTACATAACCCATTTCTGCTAAAAAATGTTCAGAACTAATTAAGTTGTTAAGGAAGAATGACAAGTTTTTGCTTTGATGCCTTTATTCATAATTTTGATGAAGGTATATATAGTATTAAGTAAAGCAATTTACTATGGAAATGAAAAATATATCCCTCAACTTTGCGATATAGAGAGGATATACCTCTCATTAAAAATGTGGTGCATATGTACCCCATCATTTACTAAATACTCTCTCTGTTCCATATTAACTTAATTTAAGAGCATCATTTAAATCATACTTTCCATCATAACTCTTTGTGAAATCATAGATGTAGCTTTGCAAGTAGTGTAATATCAGATAATCACTCAATTATGGACTCTTACGGATAGCTTTGGTGTATGAACAAAGTGTCAAACTAGAAGCTGATAAGAAATGGAAGGCATGTGTAAAACGAGGTTGTACTCTTAATGACGTGATTTTTTTTCCAATTTACTTACACATTTAATTGTTGTTTTTGAGTAACCAATTCTAGGAAGGCCGTCACCAAGTCACTTTTGATCAATTTCAATGTGTCACACATTTCACATGTAATAATTGTCTAGTACATTATCATCGACAACGATGTCACGAAAAAGTCTTCGTTTTGGCTCTCTTTTAACAACTTTCCACACACACAACAATCCCTTTCTATTTTCTCTTGTTATGATACACATGTAAGAATTTCACCTTGTGTTTGTTGACTAATTCAACTTTTAACGAAAGAATTTCACATTGAATGTGTTACACAATATGTAAAGACTATTTAATCTTTCTCAAGTCGATTCAAGAAAGATTAAAATGGATTTTGTCACATAAAAGGTCTTTGTTTTCGCATACTCTCTTAACAACCAAAACAAAACAAGAAATACAATACTCTGCTCTCATTTGACCCTGTGTTTGTTGGAAAAATCAATTTTAACAACAAATAAACGTATTGTGTGGATAAATCCATGATTGCCTAATGAAAATATGCTGAGCTTATTTGTCTACTTTGTGTTCCCACATCTCAGGGAAATTCCGAAAGTGAACAAAATAATGAAGTCTGTTAATGAATTTTCCAGCTTCATATGAGCTGCATATGATAACTGCGAAAAAAAATCTATAACCATCCCAATGTATTAGAGTAAGTGCGATAATTAAATATACGGAGATCCTTCCCGAACAATTCTCATTCCAAGAACTAATGAAGTATTAGATGTACCTTTCAAGTAACTTAGAAGCCATTTCACAGCTTCCCAATGCTCTTTCCCTGGGTTTGACATATATCTGCTAACAACTCCTACTGCTTGTGCTATGTCAGGTCTTGTGCAGACCATAACATACATCAAGCTGCCAACTGTAGAGGCATACGGAACTAGTGCCATGTGTTCACGCTCCTCAGTTGTCTTCGGTCAGTGCTCTTTTGACAATTTTAGATGACTTGCCAAAAGAGTAGTTCTGGGTTTAGCATTATTCATCCTGAATATGTATAGCACCTTCTCAATGTACAGATCTTGGGAAAGATTTAAAGTGCTAGCAGATCCTTCCCGAACAATTCTCATTCCAAGAATCTGCTTCGCAGCACCTAAATTTTTCATTTCAAACTCAGAAGATAAACCTGCCTTCAGATTGTTTATCTCCTTCATGATGAACCTGCAATCAACATATCATCCACGTACAAGAGTAATAGGATATAAGAATCAGAGTTTTTCTTGAAGTAGCAACACTGATCCTTTTCACCTAGGTGAAAACCACTGTTGATCATGAAGGAGTCCAATATAATATACCACTGTCTAGGTGTCTGCTTCAACCCATAAAAGCTCCTATTAAGCTTACACACCAAGTGTTCCTTGCCAGGAACTACAAACCCTTCTAGTTGTTGCATATATATTTCCTTATCCAGGTTACCATATAAAAATGCTGTTTTAACATCCATTTGCTCAAGATGCAAATTTTCAGCAGCAATAATACTCAAAATAATTCAGATAGTAGTTAGTTTCACAATAGGAGAAAATATTTCAGCATAGTCAATACCTTTCCTTTGTGAATATCCTTTGACCACTAACCTTGTTTTGAAATCTTCTTTTGCCATCTTGTTCGTGCTTGATTCTGTACGACCATCTGTTCAACAAGGCTCTCTTTCCAGCAAGCAATTCAGTTAGCCCTCAAGTATTATTCTTTTCAAGTGAGCTCATTTCATCATCCATGGCTTGCTCCCACTTACTTGAGTCTTCCACCTGTTTAGCCTCACTAAAAGACTCGGCTTCCCCCTCATCAGCCATTAACAGATATTGTAATGAAGGTGAATACCTGTCTAGTGCTCTGATGGTTCTGGATGATCTCTGCCCCGACACCCCTCGGCAAGCTCACCGTGAAGCTTGACCCGCGAGGTTGACAAATATTTAACAATACATTAAATATTAAATCAGGCTCCACAACCTAACATAAGTGTAAAATCCATATAACTGTGATATTGGTTTCACCTCTTCTAGGATTTGAACCGACGTTGTTTCTCCAACTTTGCAACTGTTACACTACCTCTATTGTGATCGTAATTATTCAAATTATTATATATTGATCAATTTCAATGAATACTTGTTCTATTTCAAATTACATGAGAATTTGGAACTGTTTTAGGTTCTTTAATGCGTTTTCTTTGTGGCATGCCATGTGACAATAGTTTCTCCAATAAAAGAGAGAGTGTATTATACACTCCACTGAGGTGTGTCGCTCAGACTAATAAATGATAGTTCAAGTATATGAAACTCACACTCCCAATAGTTTAGGTATGAAACTAAAAACAAGGGATAGTGTAGGTGTATTTTGATACTTATCTTCTTTTTTTTTTTTTGTATAGGTGTGTTTTGATACTTATCTTCTTTTTTTTTTTAAGTGAACAAACATATATAAGTTTGTTAACAAAAGGAATAAATATGCATCATTTCTTAGACAACAAGGGATATATACACCAATTGTTTAACAAAGTTTATATTGGCAAAGTTTAGGGGTATATTTGCCTCATTTTCCAATTTACTATACACATTTAATTGTTGTTTTTGAGTAACTAATTCTAGGAAGGCTGTCACCAAGTCAATGTGTCACACATTTGACATGTAAGGTACATTATCATAGACAACGATGTCACGAAAAAGTCTTCGTTTGGGCTCTCTTTAACAACTTTCCACACACACAACAATCCCTTTCTACTGCAAAAAGAAAAAAGACAAAAATTTCTATTTTACTTTGTTTTCCACTTTTTCTCTTCTTATGATACACATGTAAGAATTTCACATTGAATGTGTTACACAATATGTAAGGACTGTTTAATCTTTCTCAAGTGGATTCAAGAAAGATTAAATGGATTTTGTCACATACTCTCTTAACAACCAAAACAAAACAAGAAATACAATACTGTGCTCACATTTGACCCTGTGTTTGCTGGAAAAATCAATTTTAACAACAAATAAACGTATTGTGTCGATAAATCCATGATTGCCTAATGAAAATATGCTGAGCTTATTTGTGTTCCCACATCTCAGGGAAATTCCGAAAGTGAACAAAATAATGAAGTCTGTTAATAAATTTTCAAGCTTCATATGAGCTGCATATGATAAATGCGAAAAAAATCTATAACCATCTACATTTAATTGTGGATTTACATATTCCCAAGTTTATAAAATATATTTATAACACTTTGAGAATATTATCTGTACCAGTAAAAAATAATTATTAAATCAATTTAAAGTCTTAGAGATAGAAAAGTGTAGGGGATCCTTCGAACAACAATGACTTGTCTGTGTATATCCTCTAGACCTTTAATTGTCAAGTCAAAAATGCCAAATTTTTTCTGATAATCTAGAAGGAGATTTGCTAATTTTAAAAAAATTCTTTGCATCTTCATCATGTTCTATTATACCATCAAATATATATGCATCAATGCAAGTATCAACTGAAATTATAAAAGTGAATTAGAATAAAAACATGAACTGGATTGGAATAAGTTCGTTGGTAGAGTCTACGATATTTGTACACATACATATGCAATTGTTTCCCTTATTTGTACCTTAGAAACCAAACATAAGCATTTTCTATTTTTTCTGAAATGTTATTAAAGTAGTATGTTTTCAGACTTTTCTGTGCAAGTAGACATTTCCACTTTTATAAAAATTGAACAAGTAGACACACATGTCCTACGTAACATAATACACATAAATGCCATATAGGACACAAAATTGCCATGTAGATCGAAGAGAAGTATTGAGAACCACAAATAAGCAAAGAAAAATCTACTAGTATTGCTTTGGAGTAATCAAATTGGAGGAGTCGACCTAATCATATTCAATCAAGTTCTATATTATCAACTTCATATTCTCATGTCAATGCACGAGTCATTGCATAAGAATTCATATGTTTGTTGAAAAATATTAAAAGTGCCAAATTATTAAATCAAGTCATCCCTCAGAAATGTTTAAATGAAAGCTACAACACAAAATCCCATCACTTTGTAATGAGTACCATTTTTTTTTGATATTTTATCAGTCGAAAACATCATAATTTCAAGTCGCTGCAAGTAGTCATTACATATTGTTAATTTTATTTATCAATTAATATTAAATATAACTATCCACCAAAATGCAGAAAAAATCACCATGAGAATATATCTCAACAACAGAAAACTATTATTAAATCAATTTAAATTCTTAAAGGAGAAAGAAAAGTGAAAGGGAGCCTTGAAACAATAGTAAAGTTGTCTCTATGCGACATATAGGTCACTCGTTCGAACTGTGCAAACAATCATTAATGCTTGCAATAGATTAGACTATCCACAAAGATGTGTTAATTCAAATGTTAACGAACACTTGGTGAAACATCACAAAGTAGAATTTCTAAAAAAATGAAAAATTCAATAAAATATTTGAGGTAATAAACATTTGCAAGTAAATAAATTAGAAAAATCACAAGTCAATGCACAAAAATCTAAATGAATGCTAGAAAATTCAAAAGTTCTAAATTCTCAACTTCATGAGCTGGAGGATCACTAATAACACCATCAGTGTTATTATCAATATCAACATGTTGATCTTGAACATGATCCTGGGCATCGTTATGATCATCGAGCTTGCCAATATCATGCACACTTTTATGAGGCATTTCATCAAAATGAACCACACCATCAGAACTAGAGGATTCCATCTTCTTCGCTTTCTCAATGTCTTCAATTGTTTGATTCCATGAAGATAATATCACGGCTTCTCCTAAGCTTCTTTTCAATTGGATCATATAGCCTGTAACCAAATTCATCAAAGCCATATCCAACAAAAATGCATTGTCTTGTCTTGGTATTCAACTTTGACCTCTCATCTTTTGGCACATGTACAAATATTTTGCAACGAAACACCCTCAAATGGTCATAGGAAACATCCATGTCATACCAAACTTTGTTTGGAACATCCCCTTGGAAAGCCACAGTAGGATACAGATTAATCACATGTGCAATGGTCAATAATGCCTCCCCCAAAAGGAGTTTGGCAACTTTGCTTCAGAAAGCAAACATCTAACTCTCTCCATCAAAGTCCTGTTCATCCTCTCTGCCAAAAAATTAAGCTAAGGAGTCTTAGGAGGAGTCTTTTGGTGTCTAACACCTTGATGTTTGCAATATTCATCAAACAGCCCACAATATTCACCACCGTTATCAGTATGAATACATTTCAGTTTCTTTCCAGTTTCTCTCTCAACTGATGCCTGAAACTGCTTAAAGACACCTAACACTTGGTCTTTAGTCTGCAAGACGTAGAACCACAGTTTTGTCGAACAATTATCATTGAAAGTGACAAAATAGAGGGCACCACCCAATGTCTTTGTCTTTGTTAGACCATACAGAGTGCACTAACTCAAGCAACTCTATCTTTCTTGAAGGAGGGTTAGACTTGAACGAAACTCTATTTTGATTTCTAGCTAGGCAGTGCTCACACTTTTCTAATTTAGCACCATTGCAATCTGACAACAATTTTTTCTTGGCTAGAACATTGAGTCCTTTCTCACTGATGTGGCTAAGTCTCTTGTGCCATAATGTTGAAGATTTATTGTCCTCAACTGCATTCACCATATTGGCACAAGTAGAAGCCGTAGTCTAGTATAGACCACGATGTTTTTCACCACGAGCCACAACCACGGAACCTTTAATGAGTTTCTATTTTTCTCCACCATTGGTACTGACATATCCTGTCATGACCCAGCCCCATACGTGCATATATTGTCTGCTCTGGCCCCACAGGGCCACACGATTTTGTTCCTCCCAGGCAAGCCCGGGAAAACGCGTATGCACATGTAAGGATCCGTCCTCAACATATAGCCCAAGACTCCCCCTCACTTTTCCGATGTGGGAGTTTCTGGCAACCTACAGCAGCTAGACCATGCCCTACACACACTTGTCCGCACACATCCCAGACAAGCCAGGCCACGCCCTACACACACTACTGCATTCACCCCCATAGGGACTTAGTGTCCTCGCTGAGCTTTCACTCCCTACCCACCGTACTAGGCAAGAGTCGGCTCTGATACCAACTTTTCATGACCCAAAAATTGGGTGTGATGGGACTTGCTCAACCCCACTAGAACAAGTGATCTTTATCTCAAAAGGAGTAATAAATAGAACGTGCGGAAACATTTTTAACTAAAATAAATAACTAAAAACGAAGAACTTTCGTAAACTTAAATTCCCACCCAAGGATTGGTTGTCACACGTACAAGCCACTAGATTACAGAAAATCAAAAGAATATAAGTCTTAACTGTCTTTCTTCTCAAATAGAACAAGTACAGTAGTAGTAGGAACAAGAGAGTCAGCCAGATAACAACAGCTACCTCTCTACGTCTCTTGGAAATCCTCGGTGCTTAAGGAATGATTATTCACTGCTTGGGTTCACCACCTACACGAGTGTAGAAGCAAGGGGTGAGTACAAAAATACCACGCGGTACTCAGCAAGTAAACTAACAAAACAAAGAAGTCTAATAGAATACACAAACTCCCTTCATCCCAGTCGATATCCACAACACCAACCTGCACAAAGGTTATTTCGTCCCAACAACATAAATAAGATAGTATTTCATCATAGCACACTTTCCAAAGAACAAGTTAAAAGCACAATTAATCTTCATGACAACACCATGCTATGCAATGTATGCAAAGGTGATATGCAAATGCATTATGCAATTTATGCTATCACATCATCGACGGCAGAAACCTCGGTGTCACAATATCATCATAAACATGCCGGCAAAAACCTCGGCATCACAATATCATCATAAACATGCTGGCAGAAACCTCGGCATCACAATATAAATTCACCGGCAGAAACCTCGGCATCACATCTCAACCGGTAAAGACCTCGGTCCCAATATCATTATAACTTCGCCGGCAAAGACCTCGGCATCTCGACCGATAAAGACCTCGGTCCCAATATTTATTATATCTTATTTTATTAACATTTTTGAATCACTGCAAATATGCATGTCATAGAATGAATAATATGAATTTCACAAACATATTCACTCATTATTTCCAATCACAACAATATATATCAAAT
>JAPFFP010000001.1:6243380-6286218 GCA_026153255.1 Solanum medicagineum
TTATATTATATTATATTATATTATATTATATTATATTATATTATATTATATTATATTATACTAAAGGGTTGTGACCTTTTCGATGCGTTGCAACATTTCCAAAGAGTTGTGATTTTTCTTCTAAGGCATAAAAAACACATGTTCATACTACCTTTTATTAGCTATAAATATCATTACTCATAGGAGTTTATACTTTACTATTTCATTTATAATCACACTTAAATTTTTTATTTAATAATATTGATAATTTTTAAAGGATGATATCATATGCGAGCTCTTAAAGTTGTCAGCATATTTTACTTAGACATCTCTACTCATCTTTGCACCTATTAAATATCTTATTTGTTCAAAAATCATTGCTATTAAACATAAAATGTTGACATGGCAAAAATCACGTGTTTCACTTCTTTCTCTTTTTTTTTTTTTTTTTGGGTAAACACGACATGCATTAATAAAACTATTAAGCAGACACGACGTCCTTTTTTTTCTCCCTAACTTAGACACTAGAATTTAAGAAAATTAAACAAAATAAAGAAATTTTTTAGGAAAAATGGTCGTCTGCTTCCCCACCCCAATATTCCCCTCCCTGTATTCTCATTTACCATTTTTATCATCCCTTTTTACGTGCACACGTACACCCCAATCATCCCCTCCACTCTCTCTTTCCCTCACCTTCTCCAATTCTTCTTCTGTTGCTTTTTTCCTTTTAAATTTCTCTTATGTAGATCTATCTTTTCAAAATTTTTGGCAAAGCATCATTTATTTTGATGCGAAAATCTAAATTGATTTTTTGGGAGAAAAAGTTTGTTATTTTTTTAATCATTGTGATAAATGATTACTAATGGAAAGAAATACAATAAATTGGAGATTTTGTGATTTTGATACCATCGAAATGAAAGAGAATGAGTATTTATCTCGGGTGAGTAGCAATGGTGTACAATTGACATCCACAAAAGGTGTAAGTTTTAGTGGAGAAGATGAAACGAGCCCAAAAAGTCCAAAAATGTGTCTCGAAAGTGTCCAAAATTGTAAATTTTCATATATGTCAAACTCCGTGAGTGATATCGAAAATTCGACTTCATTTTCTTAATTAGGGAGCAAAATTGAGTGGGAAATGGATCTAACCCCGATTTTAGAGAAACCGTATCAAAATTTGAAATTTTCCAAAAGTAATTTTTAGAGAGCTTTCCGCACCCCTGATGCTCCGCGGCCATAGCATAGAGATGCGTTATTTTTTGCCCATTTTTGTTAGTTCGGTCTAAGACTTTTGGGTCTTGGGCTTAAGTGTTCCCATACGTAAAAACATCTATACTTAGCCATATTTCACCTTCATATCATACAAGACATTCCCCAGTACTCTCTCAAACACTTACACAAATATTTCACCCAAAATCTAAGTGTCAAAACGTATTCCGAATCTTAAGGAAATCACTCAAACTTCAAGTTCTCATCTCAATCTTCATCAAGGAATTCTCCAAAGTTGAAGTACGTGAGTTTCAACCATTGGGTCCTTTCACCTACAGTGCTCAAGCTTGTATTTCACATAATTTTCATGTTTCTAAGTTGATTTACTTATGGGTCTTACTTACTATGAATTTGACTATGAACTATGTTGGGGCTTCATAAAAGTGTGACTGTTTAAGCATGTTTTGAGCTTTGAATCCATGATCTATCTTGAAATTTGATTAAGGGTTTCAATGTATGTTGCATGAAGGTATTACCAAGTATTGGTGGGTTGATTTACTTCAAGTTTTCTTGCAAGATTTCACTCACAATTTTACACTAGCATTGCACACCCACCAAGTGTTTGATAAAATGTCTGGTTTACGGTTCTTGAACTATTGATGATCCATTGCATGACCTATGACTTGTATGACTTTATGATGATGAAAGGATGGTATATATGTGTTGATTTTATGAAAAGTGTCCATAGTGTTATGAGTTGACCATAACAATTAAGGAGTTGATACCTCAATCACCTCGGATGGGGGTGGTATCCCATCAACCAATTGAGGGGTTGATACCTCAATCACCATGGATGGTAGAGTGATAATCATCAACCAATTAAGGGGTTGATACCTCAATCACCTCGGATAGGGATGGTATGCCATTAACCAATTAAGGGGTTGATACCTCAATCACTTTTGATAGGGGTGGTCATGCCCATGAACCTATTGACGAGTTGATTCCTCAATCACTACCAAAGGGTGGCCTACCTTGGATTCCAAGTACTAAGCTTGCTTAGTTTATGATCATGGTCTTTTCTTACACCTGTACTATGTTTCTATATAAGCATGTTTTACTTCAAACATTTATCATGCATGCCATGTTGCTAATATAGTATCTCTTGCTTACGATTATTTAAATGCATTTTTTATTATATATTCAATTGCATAGTATTTCAAAAAGTAAATCAATCTATTTTTATTAAAAGGATATAATATAGAAAAAGGAAAAATTATCTACTCTAATTGTTGAATTCCTTTAACATAAAGAAAATAATTTATAGGTATATCATTTTCATAATAAACTTTTGCTCCAAAACTGATTAGAATGTGTATAAGTTGATTATGATTAGATAATAAAAAGTTAACGTAAATTATGTATTATATATTTATTAATTTGATGTAAATTCTTTAGGTGTTAGTTGGCTATATTGTTATCATTATGGATAGATAAAGATCAACAAATATATGTAATATGCAGGGAGTAGCATTAACACATTTATTTAATTCATTGGTAATGTTGCCTATCGACTGTTGCATTGCATCCTACATATTTAGTATATTCAAACGTACTAACGCATACTCTATGCCTACATGATGTTACCATGTAGGAACCGGAGATCCTCATGATCATCCTCGTCCTCCCTGTGGCTAGTACTATCTTCTCAAAGCAAGTTTAGTGAGTTCTCAACTCTGGGGATGATATCTCTTGTTCTTATGCAATGTAAAGACTCTCATTATCTCATATCATATTATTACACATCCTTAGTTGCGGAAGCATTAAAACAAAAACAAGAGTATAAAGCAAGGATAAGGGGCTAAGGGAACTCTTCCATATCATAAAACATCAAAAAGTCAAGAGAGAGTCAATCTCATAGCATCATTACGTAACTTATCCAACAACACCTCTAAACATAGAACTTAGCGGGAGCCAAGACAAGCAACTAGGGTCACCCTCATAGTCAAAGCATACAAATAAAGGAAACAGAGTCTTAGCATAACATTAGAGCAAAAGACATCATCCTTAGAGTTGAGGGCTCACCAGCTAGCTTGAGAGAGATCTTACTAGCCACGTGGAGGAGGATGATCAAGCGGGGCTTTGGTTCCTACATTGTAATATCATATAGGCATAGAGTATGCATTAGTACATTTGAATATACTAAGTATGTAGGATGCAATACAACAAGAGATAAGCAACATAATCGAAATGCATAAACATAGGCAATGAATAAGCATATAGCAACATGGCATGCATGGATGATGCTTAGAGTAAATCATGCTTACATAGAACATAATATATGTGTAAGAAGTGACCATCAATATAGAATATCCAAGGCCTACAACCCCCTTGGAGAGGCGATTGAGTTACAAACCCCTCAACGTCATTATTGAGGTACATATCCCCCCCCCCCCCCCCAGACATGGTAGCACGGGCCTACTACCTCCCGAGTGAGGCAATCAAGGTACAAACCCCTCAATGTGGTTATTGAGGTACATACTCCCCCCAATCCGGTAGCATGGGCCTACTACCTCCTGAGCGAGGCAATCGAGGTACAAACCCCTCAATGTGGTTACCCGAGCCTACAACCCCCCGAGCGAGGCTTGGTCAACTCACAACACTATAGAGGAAAATGACACATACATACATTCCTTTCATCATCATAAAGTCATTCAAATCATAAGCCATGATTTAGACCTTCATCAACTCAAGAACCATAATCGGACATTTTATCAAACACTTGGCGGGTGTGTAATGCTAGTATGAAACCATACAATTGAAGAGTAAAATCATGCAAGAAAATCCAATGTAAAACCTCCCACCAATACTTGGTAACACTCTCATGCAAGATACATCAATACCCTTCATCAAATCCCATAATGGATCATAAATTCATAGCTCAAAATATGCTTAACAATCACACTTTTACAAAATTCAAACATAGTTCATAGTAAGTAATACCCATAAGTAAATCACTTAGAAACATGAGATTTAGGTAAAAAAGAAGCTTGGGCACCATGGGTGAAAGGACCAAATGGTTGAAACTCACATACCTTGACTTTAGAGAATTCTTGATGAAGTTTGGAAATGGAGACTTGAAGCTAGAGTGAAATCCTTGAGATCCGGATGAGTTTTGGCACTTGAATTTTGGGTGAAATATTTTTCTAAGTGTTTGAGAGAGTATTGGGGATGTCTTGTATAATGTGAAGGTGAAATATGGTTAAGTATAGGTTTTTTCACGCATAGGAAGACTTAGGCCCAGAACCGAAAGCCTTGGACTAACTCAATAAAATTGGGCAAAAATAATATTGGGCCGCGCCCTAGCCTCATCGCACCAGAGCCGCATTGCGCCAGAGCCGTATTGCGCCAGATCCGCATTGCGCCAGAGCCACATCGCGCAAGGGGCGTAGATCAACACTATAATTCATCATTTTTGGATTCTTGAATTTTGATACAGTTTCTCTAAAATCGAGGTTAGACTCATTTCCACTCAATGTTTCCCCCTCATTAAGAATATGAAGTCAGATTTTCGATATCATGCACATATTTTGAGATATGTAGAAATTACGATTTCGGGCACTTCCGAGGCACATTTTCGGGCACTTTTTAGGATCGTTTCAATATCTCCCCCTTAGGAACATTCGTCCCCAAATGTCAAAGAAGCATATATAATAGGAGAATTCATGAAGAAATCAACCCCAACAAGAATGCATCAATACAATTAAACACCATTTTCAAAAATCTCAACATAAGTGGTAAAATTACCATAAACTTTGCCAATACAAACATGAATGCATTCAAATGACATAAGGGATGAAACATAAGAACTGAAATCACATAGGGGACTTAGATTTAGTATATTAGGTTGAGTAGAATGGAAGATAAAGGGATATCGCTTTGACATGTCCGCTTCGGCCTCCCATGTAGTACTTTCGATTTGTTGATTCCTCTAAAGGACCTTAACGAAAGCAACATCCTTGTTCCTCCACCTCTTCACTTGTCTATCCAAGATCTCTACTAGAACCTCTTCATAAGTCAAGTTATCCTTAACAACACCCACAATATCCAATGGAACAGTAGCATTCGAATCACCCACACACTTCCTCAACATAGACACATGGAAGACCTGATGAACCAAATCCATTTCACTAGGCAATTCCAATTCATAGGCCACCTTATCAATCCTCCTCAACACCCTATAAGGACCCATAAATCTTAGACTTAATTTACCCTTCTTACAAAAACAAATCACACTCTTCATGGGTGATACCTTCAAATAGATCTCAATCACCAACTTTAAATTCAAGCTTTCTTCTCCTCACGCAGGCATAGGACTTTTGAGGACTTTGGGCTATTTTCAACCTTTCTCTAATCAACCTTATGTTCTCTATAGCCTCCATAACCACATCCGGTGATCTACAACGTATACCATAGAAGGCCTCAAAAGGAGCCCTACCAATGCTAGAATGATAGCTATTATTATAAGCAAACTCAATCAATGGAAGATGATCATCCCAACTACCCTTAAAACTCCAAAATACAATCCCTAATCATGCTCAAGAGTTTGGATAGTTCTTTCAGCTTGACCATCCGTTTGAGGGTGAAAGGTCAAACTAAGCTTTACCTTGGTTGCAAGACCTCTTTAGATGGACTTCCAAAAGTGTGAAGTGAATTGAGCACCATGATCTAATATGATAGACAAGGACAACCCATGCAATCTCACCAACTCATGAATGTAAAATTTAGCAACGTCTTCGGCCCCATAAGTAGTCTTAACTGGTAGAAAATAAGCCGACTTTGTCATCCTATCAACCACAACCCAAATAGAATCAAATTCCCTTCTAGTCTTAGGCAACCCCAACCAGAAAATCCATATTAATTTCCTCCCACTTCCAAGTAGGAATCTCTATGTCTTGGGTTAGGCCACCTGGCCTATGGTGTTCGACTTTGACTTATTGGCAACTATGACAACCGAATATAAATTCGGCAATGTCTTTCTTCATACCTCCCCGCCAAAACACATCCCTCAAATCTCTATACATCTTGGTAGAACCGGGGTGAATAGAATAGGAAGAATTATGAGCCTCATCAAGAATCTTACCTCTCAAACCATCAATACTAGGCACACACAACCTACCTTGGTACCTAAGGGAACGATCTCCCCCTTGGGAGAAAACCTCCACCTTGCCCTCTTTCACCAAGGTCTTCAATTCTAACAAGGAGGGGTCAAGATCTTGTTTTGCTTTTACCTCATTAACCAAGGAAGATTTTGAACCATTAACAGCCACAATACCACCATTATCAACCTCTTCCAACCTAACCCCCAATCTAGCCAACTAATGAACCTCCCTAGCCACCTCCTTTCCCCCATCATCAACATGAGCTAAGATACCCATAGACACCCTACTCAAAGCATTCGCCACAATATTTTCCTTACCGGGATGATAATGCACACTCATATCATAATCCTTAAGATGCTCAACCACTTTTGTTGCCTCAAGTTGAGATCTTTTTGAGTGAACGCATATTGGAGACTTTTATGATCGGTGAATGCATCAACATACACCCTATACAAACAATGACCCAAAATTTTCAAAGCAAAAACTATGGCAGCCAATTCAAGATCATGAGTAGGATAATTCTTTTTACGCACTTTGAGTTACCTAGAAGCATATGCAATCACCTTACCATTTTGCATAAAAACACAACCCAAATCAACCCCGGAGGCATCACAATACACAACAAACCCTTCCAATCCTTCTTGTAAAGACAAGATAGGAGCGTACACAAGCTTATCCTTCAAGGTTTGGAAACTCTTTTCACACTCATCGGTCTACACAAATTTAACCTTCTTTTGGGTCAACTTAGTCATGGGGGAAGAAATAGAGGAGAACCCATTCACAAACCTCCGCTAGTAACCCGCTAAGCCTAAGAAGCTTCTAATGTCTGATGGGGTTAATGGTCTGGGCCAATTTCTAGTCACATCTGTCTTTTTAGGATCCACCTTAATACCATCCCCCGACACCACATGACCTAGAAAGGCAACCTCTTTCAACCAAAATTCACACTTCTAATATTTAGCATACAACTTCTCTTCCCTCAATCTTTGTGGCACTACCCTCAAATGAGCCACATACTCCTCCTGACCATGAGAATATATCAAAATATCATCAATGAAAACTACCACAAATGAATCAAGGTAGGGTTTAAAGACCTTATTCATAAGATCTATAAAGATAGCCGATGCATTGGTCAACCCAAAAGACATAGCCATAAATTCAAAATGCCCATACCTAGTCAAGAAGGCCGTCTCGGGAATGTCACACTCCCTCACCTTCACTTGATGATACTCGGACCGAAGATCAATCTTAGAGAAGTGACTAGCCCCTTGAAGTTGGTCAAATAAATCATCAGTTCTTGGGAAAGGATACTTATTTTTTATGCTAACCCTATTAAGTTGTCGGTAGTAAATACACATTTTATGAGACTCATCCTTCTTCTTCACAAAAAACACCGGTGCACCCCAATGTGATTTGCTAGGCCTAATAAAACCCTTCTCCAACAAGTTCCTCAATCCTTCAACTCCTTTAACTCCGTCGGGGCCATACGGTAAGGGAGAATAGAAATGGATTGAGTATCGGGAAGGAGGTCTATACCAAAGTCTATTTTCCTTTCGGGAGGAACTCCAGGAAGGTCACTTGGAAAGACTTTAAGGAACTCATTTACCACCGGAATCAACTCTATAGGAAGGAATTTGGACTTAACATCCCTAACCCTCACAAGATGATAGTGACACCCTTAGAGATCAAAATTTAGGCTTTAATGGAAGAGATAAACCTATCCTTAACCACCACATCATGACGCTCCCACTCAAGGACGGGTTCTTTTGGGAATTGGAATTTGACCCTACAGGTTCTGCAATCAATTGACGCATAATATGCATGCAACTAATCCATCCTAAGAATGACATCCAAATCAACCATATCCAACTCAACAAGATCACAAGGCAATATTTTATGCAAGATCCAAATGGAACAATTTCTACAGACCTTTCTAGCAATAGTAGATGCACCAATAGGAGTAGACACCTCATAAGACTCACACAACAATTCGGGCTTAACATGAAACTTTTTCGCAATAAGAGGAGTAACAAAAGAAAGAGTGGCACCCGTGTCTATCAATGCATACACATCAAAATCAAAGACTTTTAACATACCGATGACGACATCGGGAACCACATCAACCCCTTGCCTCCTATGAAGAGCTTAAAATCGATTGTACCTTGGGGCACCACCTTGTTGGCCTCCTCTACCTAAAGGAACCGCATTAGCACCTCGGTCTTGAGGACGAATATCCTTACCCTTGTTACGATTTCGAGGGTAATCCATCACCTTATGCCCACCTCCCCACAACCATAACAATCATTAATATTTCTCAAGCACGGGCTACTATGACCCCTACCACATCTTGGACACATGAGTGTAGGCATCACACCACCACCCTCTTGGGGCCTCGCATAGTCATTGGGAAATCTCCTACTAGGAGGATGAAGACCCTTGGCCTTGGTGAAACCGGCCTCCCTTGGGACTTTGGAACTTGCCAACAAAACGGGCCCTCTCGGCCTCATGATCCCTTCTCTTCCTCAATTTCTCCCCCTCTATTTTTTCGACATAAGTCATCAAGCGAGACAAATGCATGTCACTAATCAACATAGCGGACCAGCAGTCCTCACTTGCTAAGTTGGATACACCCATCACGAACTTGTTCACGCTAAACCTTGGGTCAGCAACAAAGTGTGGAGCATATTTTGAGAGTTGGTTCAACTTGAGGGCATATCCCTCACCCTCATGGATCCTTGCTTCAAATTCATGAACTCTACCATTTTGGCCTCCCTAAGCTCAAGAGGGAAGAACCGATTGAGGAAAGCCACCTTAAACTCATCTGATAGAACCACATTGTTGTTCCCCTTCACCTCCTTCCATTGAGTGTACCATATTTGCACCACCCCCTTGAGTTGGTAAGCCGTCAACTCTGCCTTTTTCTCTGACCTCACACCTATGATAGCCAACACTTTGTGAACCTCACAAATAAATTCTTGAGAGTCCTCGTCCATCTTAGACCCATTGAACTCTAGTGGGTTCATCCTCATAAAGTCCCTCAACCTAGATGCTGGAGTAGGAGCATGAGGGGCTTGGGCCCCTTGGTTGGCTTGATTAGCCACAACTTGAGCTAGCAAAGTGAGAGCAACCCAGAGCTCACCATGAGCCGGTTGTTTGTCGATTCTGCAGGCTCTTTTTTCTCATGTGTTAGGCATGATCTAGCATAACAAAGAATAATTATTAAGGGGCGAAAATCTTACCTTAACTTCTATGGCACAACATAGAATAAGAAGAAGGGAAACATTTCCTAAAATGTCTCAAAACCTCTTACTCATAGTTGTGGTGCACAACACAGCCATGACTAAGACTCTAATTGACGCGGTGCATTGGATGTCGAGGTCCATTAACAACCTAGTGCTCTAATACCAAGTTGTTCATGACCCAAGCATATGGCCTAGACATGACACGGCGAATGGGGAACCTGAAGGGACCCCAACAAGCCTCTTAACATATCATTACACATCCTTGGTCGTGGAAGCAACAAAACAACAACAAAGTATAAAGCAAGGATAAGGGGCTAAGGGAACTCTTCCATATCATAAAACATCAAAGAGTCAAGAGAGAGTCAATCTCATAACATCATTACATAACTTTCCCAACAACACCTCTAAACATAGAACTTAGCGGGAGCCAAGACAAGCAACCGGGCTCACCCTCATAGTCAAAGCATACAAATAAAGGAAACAGAGTCTTAGCATACCATTAGAGCAAAAGATATCATCCTCGGAGTTGAAGACTCACCAACTAGCTTGAGAGAGATCATACTAGCTACGTGGAGGAGAAGGATGATCAAGCAGGACTCCGGTTCCTATATTGTAACATCATGTAAGCATAGAGTATGCATTAGTGCATTTGAATATACTAAGTATGTAGAATGCAATGCAACAAGAAATAAGCAACATAATCAAAATGTATAAAAATTGGCAATGAATAAGCATATAGCAATATAGAATGCATGGATGATGCTTAGAGTAAATCATGCTTACATAAAACATAATACATGTGTATGAAATGACCATCAATATAGAATATCCAAGGCCTACCACCCCCTTGGAGAGGCGATTGAGGTACAAACCCCTCAAAGTGGTTATTGAGGTACATCCCCCCAACATATAGCATGGTCCTACTACCTCCGAGCGAGGCAATCGAGGTACAAACCCCTCAATATGGTCACCGGGGCCTACAACCCCCCGAGCGAGGCTTGGTCAACTCACAACACTATAGAGAAAAATGACACATATATATTCTTTTCATCATCATAAAGTCATTCAAATCATAAGTCATGCTTTTGACCTTCATCAACTCAAGAATCCATAATCGGATATTTTATCAAACACTTGGTGGGTGTGTAATGCTAGTGTAAAACCATGCAATTCAAGAGTGAAATCATGCAAGAAAATTCTATTAAAACCACCCACCAATACTTGATAACACCCTCATGCAAGATACATAGAGACCCTTCATCAAATCCCACAATGGATCATAAATTTATAGCTGGAAACATGCTCAAACAGTCACACTTTTATAAAACCCCAACATAGTTCATAATCACTTAGAAACATGAGATTTAAGTAAAAAGGAAACTTGAGCACCATGGGTGAAAGCACCTAATGGTTGAAACCCATATACATTTACTTTGGAGAATTCTTGATGAAAGTTGAAAATGGAGACTTAAAGCTTGAGTGAAATCCTTAAGATCCGAATGAGTTTTGGAGCTTGAATTTTGGGTGAAATATTTGTCCAAGTGTTTGAGAGAGTATTGGGGAATGTCTTGTATGATATAAAGGTGAAATATGACTAAGTATAGGTATTTTCACGCATAGGAAGACTTAGGCCCAAGACCCAAAGGCCTTGGACCGACTCAACAAAACTGGGCAAAAATAACACTGGTTTGCGCCCCAGTCGCATAACACCAGGGGAACGGATCAACACTAAAATTCGTCATTTTTTAGATTTTTGAATTTTGATACGGTTCCTCTATAATTGGGGTTAGACCCATTCCCTACTCAATTTTGCTCAGTGATCAAGAATATGAAGTCAAATTTTGGATATCACGCATGAATTTTGAAATATATGAAAATTACGATTCTTGCCACTTCCAAGGCACATTTTCAGGCACTTTTTGGGGTTGTTTCAAATATTGTGGCTGATGCTTTGTGTAGGGTATCTATAGCTAGCCTAGCTTATGTTGATGGTGGGGCCAAAGAGGTGGCTAGAGAGGTTCATTGATTGGCTAGATTGGGGGTTAGGTTGGAAAAGATTGATAATAGTGGTATTGTGGTTGTTAATGGTTTAAAATCTTGCTTAGTTGATGAGGCAAAAGCAAATCAAGATCTTAACCCCTCCTTGTAGAATTGAAGGCCTTGGTGAGAGATGGCAAGGTGGAGGTTTTATCCCAAGGGGGAGATGGTGCCCTTAACTACCAAGGTAGGTTGTGTGTGCCTAGTGTTGATAGCATGAGAGAGAAGATTCTTAATGAGGCTCATAATTCTTTCTATTCTATTCACCCCGGTTCTACCAAGATGTATAGAGATTTGAGGGATGTGTTTTGGTGGGAAAGTATGAAGAAAGACATTTCCAAATTTGTATCTTGTTGTCATAGTTGCTAACAAGTCAAAGCCGAGCATCAAAGGCCGGGTGGCCTAACCCAAGATATAGAGATTCAAATGTGGAAGTGGGAGGAAATTAACATGGATTTTGTGGCTGGGTTGCCTAAGACTAGAAAGGATTTTGATTCTATTTGGGTTGTGATTGATAGAATGACAAAGTCGGCTCATTTTCTACAGGTTAAGACTACTTATGGTGCCGAAGATTATGCTAAGTTCTACATTTATGAGTTGGTTAGATTGCGTGGGGTACCTTTGTCTATCATATCAGATCATGGTTCTAAATTCACTTTGCACTTTTGGAAGTCCTTCCAAAAAGGTCTTGGTACCAAGGTAAGCTTAGTACAGTCTTTCACCCTCAAATGGATGGCCAAGCTGAAAGAACTATCCAAACTCTTATGGATATGCTTAGAGCTTGTGTATTGGAGTTTAAGCGTAGTTGGGATGATCATCTTCCATTCATTGAGTTTACTTACAATAACAACTATCATTCTAGCATTGTTATGGCTCCTTTTGAGGCCCTTTATGGTAGACGTTGTAGGTCCCCGGTTGGATGGTTTGAGGTACGAGAAATGACTTTGTTGGGTCTGGATCTGGTTATGGAGGCCATAGAGAAGGTACATTTTATTAGGGAATGGTTGAAGACAGTCCAAAGTCGCCCAAAGTCCTATACTGATGTGAGGAGAAAGGAGCTTGAATTTAAAATTGGTGATTGGGTTTATTTGAAGGTCTCACATATTAAGGGTGTGGTTCGCTTCGGTAAGAAGGATAAATTGAGTCCAATATTTGTGGGTCCTTATAGGGTGTTGACGAAGATTGGTAAGGTGGCGTACGAGTTGGAGTGCCTAGTGAAATTAACTTGGTTCATCCGGTCTTTCATATGTCTATGTTGAGGAAATCTGTGGGTGACCCGAATGCTTTTGTCACATTGAAAGTTGTGGGTGTTTTTGAAGATAACGTGACTTATGAAGAGGTTCTAGTAGAGATCTTGGATAGACAAGTGAAGAAATTGAGGAACAAGGATGTGGCTTCCGTTAAGGTCCTTTGGAGGAATCAACAAGTTGAAAGTGTTACATGAGAGGCCGAAGCGGACATGCAAAAATGATATCCCTATATCTTCTACTATAATCAAGCCTAAGGTACTAATTATAAGTCCCCCTATGTGATTTCAAGTCTTATGTATCAGCCCTTATGTCATTTACCTGTATTCATGTTTATGTCGACAAGTTCATGGTGATTTTGACACTCATGTTAGGATCTTTGAAAATGATGTTTAAGTGCATTGTTGCATTCTTGTTAGGGCTGATCTCTTCATGATTATCCTTCTTATGTTCGTTACTTTGACATTTGGGATTGAATTTTTCCAAGGGGGAGATATTGAAACGACCCAAAAAAGTGCCCAAAATATGCCTCGGAAGTGTCCAAAATTGTAATTTCTATATATCTCAAAATTCGTGTGTGATATCAAAAATCTGACTTCATATTCTTGATCGGGGGGGAAACTTGAGTGGAAAATGAGTCTAAAACCCCAATTTTAAAGCAACCATATCAAAAATTGATATTTTCACAATGCAATTTTTAGAGAGCATTCCCCGCCCCTGGCACAACGCGGCCAAGGCGCGAAGATGCTAGATTTTTTTTTGCCTAATTTTGTTAATTTGGTCCAAGGCTTTTGGGTCTTGATTCTAAGTCTTTCCATACGTAAAACACCTATACTTAGCCATATTTCACCTTCATATCATACAAGACATTTCCCAATACTCTCTTAAACACTTAGACAAATATTTCACCCAAAATCCAAGTGCCAAAACTCATTACAGATCTTAAGGAAATCACTCAAACTTCAAGTTCTCATCTCAATCCTCATCAAGGAATTCTCCGAAGTTGAATTATGTGGATTTCAACCATTAGGTCCTTTCACCCATGGAACCAAGCTTCCATTTCACATAAATTTCATGTATCTAAGTTGATTTACTTATGGGTCATACTTATTATGACTTTTACTATGAACTACGTTGGGGTTTCATAAAAGTGTGACTATGTAAGCATGTTTTGAACTTTGAATCCATGGTCTATCTTGAGATTTGATGAAGGGTTTCAATGTATGTTGCATGGAGGTATTACCAAGTATTGGTGGATTGATTTACTTTAAGTTTTCTTACATGATTTTACTCACGATTTTACACTAGCATTGCACACCCACTAAGTGTTTGATAAAATGTCCGATTTACAGTTCTTGAACTATTGATGATCCATTGCATAACGTATGACTTGTATGACTTTATGATGATGAAAAGATGGTATAAATGTGTTGATTTCATGAAAAGTGTCCATAGTTTTATGAGTTGACCATGACCAATTAAGGAGTTGATACCTCAATCATCTCAGATGGGGGTGGTATGTCATCAACCAATTGAGGGGTTGATACCTCAATCACCATAGATGGCAGGGTGTGATAACCATCAACCAATTGAAGGTTTGTTACCTCAATCATCTCGGATGAGGGTGGTATGCCACCAACCAATTGAGGGGTTGATACCTCAATCACTTTGGATGGGAGGTGGTCATGCCCATCAACCAATTGAGGGGTTGATTCCTCAATCACTATCAAAGGGGTGGTCTACATTGGATTTTTCAAGTACTAAGTTTGCTTGGTTTCTGATGATAGTCTTTTGTTACACATGTACTATGTTTCTATATAAGCATATTTTACTTCAAGCATTTATCATGCATGTCATATTGCTAATATAATATCTCTTGCTTATGATTATGTATTTTGATTATGTTGTCTATCTATTTTTGCATTGCATCCTACATATTTAGTACATTCAAACGTACTAACGCATACTCTATATCTACATGATGTTACCATGTAGGAATCGGAGCTCCTCACGATCATCCTCATCCTCCCGTGGCTAGTACTATCTTCTCAAAGCAAGTTTGGTGAGTCCTCAACTTCGAGGACGATATCTCTTGTTCTTATGCTATGTAAAGACTCTTATTATCTAATTGTATGCTTTTGACTATGAGGGTGAGCCCGTAAAGTTGTCTTGGCCCCCGTTCCTATCTATGCATTAGAGGTGTTGTTGGAACCTTATGATATGTTAATGCTATGCTATCGGCTTGTTATATTTCTATGGTATCGTGGATGTCCCTTAGTCCCGTATTCCTTTTTTACTATCTCTTATTGTCGTTTTATTTCTTTCGTGACCAAGGATTGGGATGATATACTAAGAGACTTGTTTGGGGTCCCTTCGGGTTCTCCATTTGCTGTGTCACGTCTAGGCCCTAGGCTTGGATCGTGATAGAAGAAGAAAGACGTCGAATGATGGGAAATCGATGTCGATGGTGCCGACCCTAGCGCAGCGCTGCTCGGAGGGGAAATAGGTATCGAAGAAGAACATGCAACGAGTGGGGTGAAAATTGTTTTAAAAAAAGAGTTTATATTTTCTTAAAATTCTTTTTGCATTATTTAAATAAATTTATTTTAAAAATTAGGTCCAATGTGATGTGTCATCATTTTATTGGTGTATTCGTTATGCATTGGTATTTGAAATGCACACATATTAATTTTTCAACCGATTATCTCTTTTTATTAAATAGGTATAAATTTCTTCGGGTTCAAGTGTTCAATTGATAAAAGTCTAAATTAAGGAGCCGCATATGATTTAAGATCTTTTTTTAAATAATAATGTACTTACTATAAGGATTGACATTCACGTGTAATGCACATGTATCAAATGTATATCTATATCTATATTGCCTTAAAAGCATGAACTCCCTAACCTGAATGTTGAATTACTATAACACCCCCAACATAAATTATTCAATTTAGTAAATCTTTTATATTTCTATATTATATTATATTTATTATTTATATTATATTATATTAAAAGTAGATATCTTTTCATATTGAAGGGTTGTGGCTTTTTCAAAAAAACATTGTGACTTTCTTCGGAGGATTGTGATTTTTTCGATGAGTTGTAACCTTTACAAAGAGTTGTGACTTTTTTGATAGAACATAATAAGCACATGTTCATTCTACCTTTTGTTGGCTATAAATACTATTTTTCACAGGAGTTTATAATTTATATCCTGTTATAATAATTCACTTTAAGTTTTTATCTAATCATATTGACATTTTATAAATAATAATGAACTTTTGACATTCACAAACAACACACGTGTATCAAAAATAGTTTGTAGAAAAGTATTGTGGTAATACAGACGAGCACGACAAAAACATTATGAGACGGAGGAGTACAATTTGTTTACCCTTAAATTCCCAATTTAAGATAGCAATGGAATTTGTTGAGTGGTTCAACAACACATAATTAGTGTTTTGCCTCAAATTTAGAAATAGTCTTGACAAGCTTATTTTGGGTGAAGTTTCACCTTGCATTTGACTACATTTTTTTTCAATAATATTTGAGTATTTCAAAAATATGATTTATAAGCATAAACTTTAAAAATTACTAAAAGTACCATAAGTTTGTATTATCATTGTATAATGAATATGTGCCGTTAAAAAATAATCTTATAACATAATTGATAACAATCAACAATTACAAAATAACAGAATGGATAAGATCAATATATTAATCGCATACTCAAATTTGTCACTGATTTAGTTGAAATTATGATCCATTAAAAGCAAATTGTTCTTCTTTCTCAATCTTGTCACTCAAATTATAATTTAATTTTTTTTTAAAAAAAAGTAGATAAATATTAATTGAAATAAATAAATGATGAGTGCTTTTTATAAAATATAGAAGTTGGGGTGATTTTTAAATGGGAAAAAGTTTAACAATACCCTGAACTTATCAATGGTTCATAAAAATCCTACTTTCATCTGTTGGTTCAAAAATGTCCTCAATGTTTTCTTAAGGTTTAAAATTATCCTTATTTAACAGCCAAATGACACGAGAGTGGTGATATGGATTCTTTTTACCCATTTTAAAAGATCAAACACATCTATTCTAAATAGCCAATACCTAGAAACGACCCAATTGTGTTTAAAAAAATTCTACACGATTTATTTATACCTTCTTGTTCCCTTCAGTAACTCTCTTTTTCATTCTTTCTCATTCAATCCATCTTCTTTCTCCATTTCTCCTAGTAATTTTCAGAAGAAAAAAAAAAGAAGAAGAAAGAATTACAATTCTGGACAACTAATTTCTTCTCTAGATCAAGATTTCGATAAAAACACTACATGGAAATGCTACAGGTTCATTAATGGCTATTGATGTTAGGATATACTATTAACCATGCATTTAGATATAGTATTATTTATTGAAAAATTGTTTATTTATTTATTCAATTCAATAAAATGTTACTTAAAACAGATCAATTTGTCATATATGTGTCCTCAACTTATATAGTAGATGATCTGGTGTATAGAGTTTGAACTTATACACATAAGATCAAATTATCGGTTTTTATAAGTTAGAAATTATAGTTCACGATCTAGAGGGAAATTTGGACAAACCATCGGGAAGATTGTAGCACGAGATTATATGTAATTTATCTTGATTATGGGAATGGTTTCAAACTTCTCGTAGTAGTACATTTTGTATGTATTGAATGGGACCAAGTAGAGATAGTTGTTTTGGACTGACTGATTAAAACATGTTCTCTAAGCTATTAAATGTACTTATCGTAAGTGTTTAACGGGGAATTGATTAGTATCTGCAGTTTTAACATGGGAAATTATGTAAGTGTTTAATGGGATTATTGATTAGTAAATTTAATTTATTGATTAATAATTTAATTTAATTTATGAATTTGACGCATGAAAATTTTTAAAGTGTAGCTGGATACGTAAAAGTTTTATTGTGGTTATTTCCCTTTATAATTATAAAAAATTAAAAAACGGAGAAAAGAGCATTAATTGTTGCACAATGCCACAAGAAAAGATAAAGTATTTTTTTTAATTTAAAAGTGGTAAAGATTTGTTATAGTTTCTTGTTCACAAGTTTTAATGGCGGCGGATTCCAACAATGTCTGCCAGTAGTATTCCATATATTAATAATTCATGTTGGTGGATTTTCTTATTAATATTTGGTGCAAATAATTTTCGGTTTCTGTGAAATAAAAGATGCTAAAGTCTTGAACTTTTGTTTAAATGTTACAATTCAAAAGAAAGGCAAAATTATTGTAAACTAAATATTCCATGTATGCATGTAACTGCTAGTATATGTGTGGTTTGGCGCATAGCATGATACAAAGTATTTATTATTATTATCATTATTGAAAATTTTTGTTTAAGATTATGAATAATAATAGTAAGTTTTTTTGGTCAAGAGAGAGAGAATTTCTTTTATAATCACCAAAGATTAAATAGTAATGAAGTATTAAATTTATGTGTTGGTTTTGACCTTCCTCCCTAACAGATGGATTTAATGCAAGTCATTATGTATTTAATTGCTAGTTTGATAATCTATATTAACTCTCCTAAATTGAGTAATATAAGATTGAATCAATGTAACTAGGATTTATGATATAATTACAAGAGATTAAATAGTAATGGAGTATTAAGTTTATGTGCTGGCTTAGACCTTCCTCCCTAACGAACGAATTTAATGCAAGTCATTACATATTTAATCGCTAGTTTGATAATTTGTTATAATTGGATCAATGCAACTAGGACTTGTGATTTTCACTTCCTTCTCTATAATTATCAAAAATTAAACAATAATGAAGTATTAAATTTATGTGTTGGCTTAGACCTTCCTCCCCAACAGATGAATTTAATACAAGTCATTACGTAGTTAATTACTAGTTTGATAATCCGTGTTAACTCTCCCAAACTGAGTAATATATGATTAGATCAATGTATCTGGGGATTTTCACTTGACTTAAACTAATAGTAAACTCTCCAACTGAGTTAGGTCTACACAAATTTATGGAGTGAATAATCAGTCATTATAATTAGTATTTTATGAGTAATTCTCCAATCACAACGATTGGCTATTCAAGATGCATGTGTGTGTGTGTGTGTGTGTGTGTATACATATATATGATGTGTTTGAATTTAATTATTCAATGTCTATATGACTGTAATTGATCTGTTGTAACTGTTTCAATCTCAGATTCAACATGTCTCCTTTTAGCCCCATTACCACTATTTTGAGTCAAAATAAACTTGAGGGTCCTAATTATGTTGACTGGAGAAGAAATCTTGATATTGTTTTAACTGCTGAAGTGTACAAGTTTGTACTTCATGAACAGTGTCTATTAAAACCTGATGAATAGTCTAGTGATGAGGAAAAGCTCGTCAATCAAAAATGGAAAAAGTCTAATGATATGGCGCGGTGTTACATTTTGGTTTCAATGTCAAATGTATTGCAATATTAGAATCAAGCCATGGCCTCTGCTCTTGAGATTCTAGAGAATCTCAAAAAATGTTTGGGGTCTAAAATCGTGCAGTTAAGCAGAATGCCATGAGAGACCTCATGAACACTAAGATGGCTGAAAGTACTCCTGTTAGAGACCATGTTCTGAAGATGATAAGTCTTTTGAATGAACTAGAAGTCCTAGGAGCTGAAATTGATAATGAATCTCAAGAGGAGATGATATTGCAATTTCTGCCAGACAGTTTTCAACAATTTCGCCTGAACTATAATATGAATAAGATGAGTTTATCTTTGGCGCAATTGTTGAATGAGTTGCAGGCAGCAAAGATGACTGTCAGAAAACAGGTGCCATCTATGACACTACATGTTGAGAAAGGTTCTACTTCTAAATCGAAAGGTGGACAGATGAAGAAAAAGGCTAAAAAAGTTAGGGAAGTTGCACCTCCAACTGGAGGTGTGAAAAAGCCTAAGGGCAAGTGTTTTCATTGCCAGATGCTAGGTCATTGGAAGACGCAATGTCCAATTCTATTAGCCAAGAAGAAGAACTCAGGTAACTTACTTTCTCTTGTCATTGAAACATGTTTAGGCGATTGTTTCTACCAATTCATGGTGTGTAGATTCAGGAGCCACTGATCACATCTACACTACTTTACAGGGGTTTCAAGAAACGCTACTGATTAGAGGTGAAGTTAGTGTTTTTCAAGCAGATGTCTCAACAGTTCCAGCTTTAGCATTAGAAAATTTTAGCATTTCGTTTGGTAGTGGTAGAGTTTTCATTTTGAAAGACGCATTATATGCACCTGCTGTTAGAAGAAATTTGATTTCAGTTTCTAAAGCTTTGAAAGATAGTTATGATGTTAATTTTTCTGATAATGGTTGTGTTATTAGTTATAATAAAAATTTTATCTCTGCGGGTTTATTAATTAATGGTCCTTATATTATTAATGTCTCTCCAGAACTGCAACAAACTAAAGAACTGAATAATGTCAACATTTCAAGTAAAAGAAAGTGTTCTTCTGAATTTAATGAGACTTATTTATGGCACTTGCGTCTATGTCATATAAATCTAGATAGGATTTCAAGGTTGGTTCGAGATGAATCTTTAGGTTCATTAAAAGTCGAGGCACTACCAACATGTGAATCTTGTTTAGAATAAAAAATGACTAAGAGATCTTTCCCCTCAAAAGGAAATAGAGCCAATGATAAATTAGAGTTAACTCATTTTGATTTGTGTGGCCCAATGAGCTTACAAGCAAGAGGTGGATATGAGTATTTCATAACTTTCATTGATGACTACTTAAAATATGGATATATTTATTTGTTACGCTGTAAGTCTGAATGCTTTGAGAAATTCAAAGAATTTAAGGTAGAAATGGAGAAGCGCCATGGAAAATATATCAAGCCACTGCAATCTGATCGTGGTGGCGAATACCTCTCCCATGAATTCATTAGTTACTTATCAGAACAAAGAATTACATCTCAAATGTCTGCATCCAGAACTCCACAACAAAATAATGTAGCAGAAAGAAGAAATAGAACTCTTTTAGAAATGGTTAGATCTATGATGAGTTACTCTGATTTGCCTTATTAATTTTGGGGATATGCATTAGAAACTACAAATTATACTCTTAACTTAGTCCCTTCTAGTTTTGTACCTTTGACACCCATTGCACTATGAAGTGGGCGCAAACCTAGTTTGAAATACATTCAGATTTGGGGATGTCCAGCACATGTTCCAAAAGGGAAGACAGAAAAATTGAAACCTAGAACAGAAGTATGTGTTTTTATTGGTTACCTTGTAGGAACAAAAGGTGGTCTGTTTTATAATCCTAAAGAAAAGAAAGTTATCGTAAGTACCAATGCTAAGTTTCTTGAAAGGAATTTTTTAACAAACCATGTTCCTAGAAGTAAACTAGTTTTATAGAATTTAAGCAAAGAGATAACAAATCAATCTACTGAATATAATGGAAGTCAAATTCAAAGGCCAGATGTTAGATTTAACATATCATTACATTTTAGTAGTGGAAGTGATGTTAATAAATATATAATTTCACAAGTACAAATTCTTGAAAATATATTACATTAGGACAGTGGGAGTAGCACCAAGGAAAATGCATTAGAGGAATAGGTTATTGATATCTCCATACCGCAAGGTGCTGAGGATAACATAGAAACTCAAGATCCTATAAATGATGTGATTCACCACAAGATCATAATAATAATGCAGCTCTCTTTGCATCTACCGCTGCACATGTAGTGGCTAGTCGTAGTTGGAGAGTGATAAGAAAATCACTTCGATATGCACCCTTGAGAGAGTCTTTTGACAGATTCCTTGAAGGGTTGAATATTGAACCCTTGAATTACAATGAAGCACTACAAGATAAAGATGAAAAAAATCGATCATTGCTATGAAATCAGAAATGGAGTCCATGTACTCCAATAAAGTCTGGGACCTTGTAAAACCACCTGTAGATAGAGTCAAACCCATTGAATGCAAGTGGATCTATAAGAAGAAGAGAGGAATAGAAGGAAAAGTACAAACTTACAAAGTTAGACATGTTGCAAAAGGATTTACTCAGAAAGAAGGGATTGATTATGAGGAAACCTTTTCGCCAGTAGTCATGCTTAAGTCTATTAGAATTCTCTTATCCATTGCTGCTCATTATGGTTATGAGATTTGGCAGATGGAGGTCAAGATAACTTTTCTTAATACAAGTCTTGATGAGAGCATTTTTATGCGACAACCAGATGGTTTCATGAAAAAAGGAAAAGAACACATGTTGTGCAAGCTTAAAAGGTCCATTTTATGAATTAAAGCAAGCTTCTAGAGCACGGAACACTTGTTTTGACAATGCAATCAAGACTTTTGGGTTTGAGCAATGTCTTGACAAGTCCTGTGTGTATAAAAAGTGGAATGAGGACAAAGTGGTATTCTTGGTACTATATGTAGATGACATCTTGCTCATAGGTAACAACATGAGCATGATGAATTCAGTTAAGGAATGGTCGTCCACTAATTTTGATATGAAAGATTTGGGAGAAGCTGGTCACATCCTTGGGATCAAGGTCCTACGTGATCGCAAGAAAAGGATGTTAGGCTTATCTCAAGCTCTTTATATTGATACAATTCTCACTAGGTTCAGCATGCATGAGTCCAAGAAAGGATTTCTCCATTTCAGACATGAAATTTCTTTATCTAAGGATCAGTGTCCTAAGACAGATGACAAAATAGCCAGCATGAATGCAGTTCTTTATGCATCAGCTGTAGAAAGCCTCATGTATGCGATGTTGTGCACTAGACCTGACATCTGCTTTGCTATAGGCATGGTTAGAATATTTCAATTTAATCTTAGATGAGAACACTGGACAACAGTTAAGCATATAATCAAGTACTTGAAAAAAGACTAGGGATTGTAATATTATTTATTAAATAATTATTTATTTATTATTCAATTCAATAAAGTGTTACATTAAACAGATCAGTTTGTCAGATATGTGTGCTCAACTTATATAGTAGATGATTTAGTGTATAGAGTTTGAGCTTATACACAAAAGATCAAATCATCGGTTCTTATAAGTTAAAAATTATAGTTCACAATCTAGATGGACATCGGGAAAAATATAACACGAGATTATATGTAATTTATCTTGATTATGAGAATGGTATAGTTCAAACTTCTCGTGCTAGTACATTTTGTATGTATTGAACGGGACCAAGTAGAGATAAATGTTTTGGACTGACTGATAAAAACATGTTCTCTAAACTATTAAATGTACTTATATTCTTAATCCTGATATAACGATTATGAGCTGTATATATTACTTAGCATTTAGATTTACTAAAAGGTGAGATTCTGAGATGGGTCAATATGTCTGATAAGGTGGATGATAATAAATATATATTGGTGAAATAATTAGTTAGTTGATGGAATCCATGTCTCAATAAAGAGATTGAGGATACACCTTTAATGAGAAGCTTATAAGTTTTCATGTGCAAACCCGGCCGGTAGATTTATGAATGTGGTGTATGAAATAAGTTAAGTATTGCTCTAAAGAAAATTAATCATTAAATTAAATTTTTCAGTAATTTAATTTATTGATTAGTATCTATAGTCTTAACATAGGGATTACATAAGTGTTTAATGGGGGATTTCGAAATATAAATAGAGGAGTGCAATTACAAATTTTTTGTGAAATAATTTGTAATTTATTACGGTAAGAATGATTCATATTAAAAAGGAATTATTTCCGTAACAGAAAGCCTCAGTAATAAATTTTGTGGTCCCTATAGTGCCCATATTTAATTGAGACTCAAAATTGTATTTCTAACCGAAGAAAGTTTCTTGTATTTCAAGAAAAGGGGTTTTCTTTCTTACTTTTGGATTTGGAAAGGTCCTCTATAAATAGGGGTCCTCCAAACCAAGAGAATCCACTAAAACAGAAGAGAGAAAAGAATTAGTATTCTATACAATACTTGGGGTGATTTAGGATCACTGCAGAAGACCGTGGATCTTGAGTCTGGTTTGCTTCAAGACATATGCACATGCATCAAGAGGTATTCCTTGAATTAATTTTCTATATACTTTGTGTATGATACGTATTTGTAATTGTTATCTATTATTCATGTAAGCTATAAGATCCGATAATGCTTCCGCTGTGTACTATTTTCCAACAATTGAAACATAGTGAAAATGTGAATATGATCAATCTCGACTCATAAGGAGTGTAGAGGTTCACAACATATAAATATGATCATATAAAAATAAAAAATTAGCGCCTAAAATTTGTGGTTATTGATTGCAAAGAAAATAGGAACTAACTTGATTAACAATGCAGAGAGCCCACTTTAAAAGCATAACAAACAAGTGATCACAATACAGATACAATAGATACATGATTATCATTATCAAGATCGTCCACTGCGACTCAAAAGTCATTTACACAATCATTTCAAAGAAAATAACGATAATAATCAGGTACGAACAAGGACATTTCAAGTACAAATGTCCTCTGTTAGAAAATTTTAACAAGGGAAAGACAAAAGACATACATCTGCAAAATTTTCATTAAGAAATATGACAATGAACAATATGAGTTAATTTTCTACTGGATAAAATGGACATAGTGGTAACAGAGATGATAGTGAAAAATTATATCACTATGTACATTTTCTTTGATACGATAGTGAATGAATCTTATTAATACGTATTTAAGATTCAGTGAAGATTCAAAAAGATTGAACTTTAAAAATGAGAATATGGACATTATATATTTCAAGTGGAGAAAAAACAAACTTTGATTAACATAGAAGCTATCTAAAAATTTGAATATTCAAAGAAATTTTAATTAAAAAACTTATTATGAGCCACCAGATATTACAACTCCATATTAGAAAAGAGCAAAGGTTTAAACAATATCTAATCTTAAACTATAAGAATACTGAAAGTAAACTATTGAAAAGTTATCCATATTACATTAAACACAATTTAACCAGATAAACAACGGACAAACGTAAACAATCCTAACATTAGACAAGTAATGATTTGAACAAAAAATTTACTACTACTCATAATGTTTACTTGTCTAATAATTAATAAGAGTATAAAAATCAGCAAAATATTAATTTTTGGAGTCATTGTTTCATTATCTCCTTACATAGCACAAAAGACAGTAAACACACAACAAATCCTACATCTGCTTGCCCCTTGTGGGATTAAATTTGCCAACTTTTTCCCTCCCTTATAGCTTGTAACTGATTTGAAGTCATTGCTTCTTTTCCTTTCCAAGTTACTTGTTTTTGGTAAATATCGAAGGTTGGCCGGCAGGGACATGCCATTGTGATCTCCTTGAAAAGTTATCTTTCTTGTTCCAGTATGTATCTTCTTCAACTTTTCAAAAAGTCTAAAATTACTTTTAAAAATCACTTTAGGATATAAAGTAGGGTTTGAATCATGCCCTTATCATGACTCAAGCGTAGGATCTAGTCGTAACTCTGCGAATGGAGAACCCAAAGGTGCTCCATCCAACCCTCTGACCATAATATAAGCATACACAAGATAGTAGAGCATAATAATAAGCAACGCAAGTGGAAACATAAGTCTCAATAGGCAAAGCTAGAAATAATTCAAGAGCTTTTCCAATAAAAAAAATACATAACTATGTCCAATGATGCCTCTACTTACTTAAATCTTGGCGAGGTCTAGAACATGTCACTAGCACATCCTCAACAAAAGAAAGAAAATACGAAAGTCTCAATCATAATGACATAAAAGCATGATATAAAGACTTGTCCTTGAAGCATGTATACTTACCGTAAGTTAGAAGGCTAGAAATGCAGAAAAAATGGAATTGAAAAACTTATAGAGGCAATATACAAGCTTAATCTATGGCTTGTGGTCCATTTCATGAGTCGTAGACCGGGCTCGTAGATTGGGGGTGCTGGATTGAAGATTTGGCCAAGTGTCAAAGGAATTTACAAGGGTAGTTTACGGTCCATAAAAGGAACTTCAAACTGTAGAAAGGTGACATGGATTGATGCTTGAGTTACTAGAAAAATAGGTTTCTGAAGTTGGAACTACAAACAACAAGATGGGTCCTAGTCTGTTTTACGCAAACGTAGTTTGTGCCATGGTTAGGGTCCTGTAGATTGAAAATTTACTAAGTATGGCAGGAAACCACAATAAGTTTCTACGACCCAAAGTTCAAACTATAAGTCATATATGGGACTTCAAGGATTAAAAGGAGAGCAGAACAAAACCAAAACATGGTTCGTGGTTTGGTCTACAAACCGTAATCGGGGTTGTAGATCTTGTTCTTTTAGTTTTAATTAAGGGAATTTTTGTTCAATCCTCGTACTCTAGACTCAAAACTATGTCATTTTGGGATTCTTTTGTCCCCCATATCAACCCTAAACCCTTCCAAACCTTCCCATTCACTCCATTATCAAACCCTTCCAAATTTTCTAAGGAAAAGATACTCTCCGGGCAAGACAAAGCAAGATTAGGGTTTCCATTCAAGAAGCTTCTTCCTTAAACTTATTTAAGCCTTCTTTAAGGTTATTTTTAGATATGTGAGTTTGATTTGTGGGTACATTCCACCCACAAAGTTCCCCATTAAATTCTTTTATCTTTTTCTTTTAAGTTCTTGAAAATATTGAATTACATGAGCATGATTTTAATGGTGTTTCTGTGATGTTTTTACATGTATTTTAATCTTAATGATGTAATATAATAATACACAATGAGATTTTATAATGTCTAAGTTGTTGGCTATGACTTGCCTACTTAAGGTTTTGTCAATGATGTGTGGGCTCTTTAATCCTAGTTTTAAAATTGTATATTTTATCATGTGCATGCATTATTGCATTAAACCATGCGATTTCAAGTTATTTCCTATGCCCACTAAGTATATGATGAATTGCATGATGTTAATAATAAGGCCATAAAGGTAGATTTCAAGTTATGAATGTTGTCAATGATGTAAGCATAGTTGCCCTAAATAGTTGTTTATGATGGATCCTTAATGTGAATAGTTAATTCTCATTTGGGCGGATAACTATATGATTCTAATTTACATTACATGACTATGGTTATGACTAAAAGTATTATGTGGGATTGACTTAGCACTGAATGAGGCATTGAGGTGGGGTTCAATAAGGGAGCCCTAGTAGCAACCCTTGCCCCATTAACTATGTTCCACAATAGGAGCCCTTGTAGTCTAGGCTAGTGGATCCATCTAAGTCATATATGTTAAAGAAATATGCATGCTTAAGTTGACGAAGACCTGACAAGTGGTCTCCCCGTGCCAATATAGGGGATTATGTTGGATCTCATATAATAGCTCACACGCACTTATATGGTAGTTACAATCCACTCCCATAAAGTTTATGAGTTGATGTCTTTGTTTCATCACATGTTTTTTCATATGACACTTGATTTTTACTACATATTGAGCATTATCCATTAACCATGTCTTGCATGTTTTGAACAATGACTTTACAATTTTATGCATAGAGACTTCTAAATTTTATAAATGATGGCATTACAGCTTCATGCGTAATAGCATTACAATTTCATGTTAACATTGCATCTCACATACTTAGTACATTACAGCGTACTAGCGCATATTTTGCCTAGGTGATGTCACCATGTAGGAATTGGCGTTCCACCTCCTCCACCGACACATGGCTAGCTTTCAATGACCGAGACTAGTGATTTGGTGAGCCTTTAGTTTGGGGACTTCATCATCTTTCTCTTTATGATACATGTTTGAGACTCCCATGTATTTAAAGTTACTTATTGGAGACTTTTACTTTCTATCTTATTTTCATGTATTTTGTATTTAAGGGGAACCATGACGATTTTTTGGTCCTCATTAAGTCTTATGTATTTTGGTGTGCTTAGACAATGAAACTTTGAGATGTTACCTTATCCTAACTTGAATGTTTTCCTTTGTCCTATTCCACATTTTAAATTCCACACTATGTCGTTTAAATTACCTATGAATGTTTGATGTATGCAAAGATGGCTTGGGTGAGGTAACTTGGGGTTCCTCATTCGCTGTGTTACGGCTAGGTCCTAGGCTTGGGTCATGTGTCACAACCCAAAGCTAGAGCCTAGCCATGACATCGAAGATGCCAATCCAAGCCTCTTGATCATATCATAAGAGTACATAAGGCAAAGTAAGCAAAACACAAGAAAGTACGCAAGCGGAATATAATATCATATGAGTCAAAACTTCTCTTATGGGAATTATAAAACTATAAGTCCAAATCATGCCTCTACCTCACCAGAATGTATCTTACTAGCTCACCTTCAAGATGTATATCAAAAGAAAAGTCATAAAGTCTCAACATAGGAAAAACATCATATGAAAGGGCTTGTTCCTGAAACATGAGAATACACCAACAAGTCTTCGAAAGCTCAATCAACTCTAGCCATGTAATAAAGGAGTAGTCTCGTCGTCCGTCCCTACATGGTTAGATCATGTAGGCAAAGAAGTATGTGTTAGCACATGGAATTTACTAAGTATATAGGTATGTCATGCATCAAGGAACATCATAACATTATATCAATATGTATAATCATAATCAATAAAATAAAGACATAATATGAATGATCAATGCTTGTTTAGAACCACGAGTAGAAGTATCATCAAAACCTTTCATAATCCTAAGGTACATATACGGGAATAAAATAATAAACAACAATAAGACCATGTGGACTATTACATGAAATCTCGATATTGAATCTACACTGGAGAAAGAGTAGTCTACTTTGCCAAGGTAAACTATACCTCACCTTATAAGGATCTTTCTCATTTCAGTGGGTTCCTTAACATGAACTAGGGATCCTTCCTATTTCAGTGTATGATTTACATATGTGGATCCACTAACATAATCCCACATAGGCTTATAATCATCAAACTATAGTGGCAGGTTGTTATGAGACTTGCGGATTCATATAAAGACCCTTGGAGATAGTCCCCCTCACATAAGTTTATGCGGTGCTAAGTTATATGCTATGAAATACATAATCATGCATATACATAGCTTTAAACATAATGCATATGTGATCACATACTTTCATAGCTTGTAAAATAGGTATCATAACTTCATGAAAAATAACTCATATCATAGGAATAGTCCATCTACCTAACTTTCATAGAGTGTGGGCGTACTCCTCATCTTAACATCATCATTAGGGTATAAAGTAACCCTCATCAGTTTATTATCATCATTATTTTAACAATATCATCATTATTAAAACATATTTTTTATACTTGGAATCATACTCATGAAAATCATAGCTTTATCATAGGAAATTAGGGCAATGTGTGGGTTCATGAACAGTTGAGTTAAATTTATGCATAGCATGCAATTGAAATCAATTTTAATCATTAGTAAAGGAACCCACATTAATTCAACAAACCCTAATCATCCTATACTTGAAATCGCTTTCATTCACTTGAAAATTATAGAAATCATATAATCCTTCATAATTCATGCATAAATAGGTATAGTGATCATGTAGGAATTATAATCCAACCATTTGGAATTAAGCCATAAAAGTCCATAGAAATCTATGCTTAGAACTTTGAGAAAAAGGGTGAATTGAGTTAGGCTTCATGTATGCATCTAGTCCATGAATGAAGTCCTACATACCTCAAGTGAAAATCATTAAGCTTGAAGAAGAAACTCTGGAAATCTTCTTAGTCAAACCTTCAAACCCTAGCTTCAATAGAGAGGATCCTTAGGGAGAGAATTTTTGCAAATTTTGGAGAGGTATTGAGAATGAATGAGTTTGAATGAATTAGGAATATTTTTATAGGGTTTGAGTTGATTAAGTTAGTTAGAATGGTCAAAACGACATAGTTTAGGAGTTAAATGGATTGAAAATAACCAAAAAGTCCTTTATTTAAAAACTATCGGAGCCATTCACGAGGCCCCTTTCACGGGCCGTAAAAAAATCATCCACAAGTCATGGTTGGCCGTCGTGGAATACATGTCACAAAAAATTCAGCTACTGAAAATTGCATTTTGAAACCAACAAACCTTTTCTACGGTCCATAGTCCCTTTTATGGACCATAATAACCCTTCGTAGATGGACCTTTAGACTTAGAAAAATGTCATTCCTTAGGGTCCCTTTCATGATCTAGTCCATAGGTTGTAGTTCCATTAATGGCCCATCCTATTGCTCATACAATGATTGTAACTTTAAAAAATTTCAACTTTCTTGGAGCAGGTCCACGAGACTTTTCTACAACTCGTGGTCCCATCCACGATTCGTAGATCACCTCATACAACTTGCCAGTCTTAAAATTCTGCAACTTTTTATTTTCAGGCCATTCAACTTGTAGGTGTTACAATATCTCCCCCTTGGGATCATTCATCCTCGAATGAGACAAAAGCAAGCCTGAGTGGAATAGAAACATAACTATCAACTTATCATAAATGCAAAAATATGACATAAACATCATTTTCATAAAACTATCAATCTTATGCGTCAAATATCATTCAAAAACAATCTCATGACCATGCATGCAAGCAATATGATAAGGAAACACCTATTTGTGAGAATTTTGGAAAAATAGATCATATTAGGTACCTTAGGCTTGAATGGGAGGGAATTGGTCAGGATATTCTTTCATCATGTTCGCCTTGGCTTCCCAAGTAGCACTCTCAATTTGTTGGTTTCTCCATAACACTTTGACAGATGCAACTTCTTTATTTCTCAATCTCTTCACTTGTCGGTCCAAAATCTCAGTCGATACTTCATCACAAGTCAAATCATCCTCAGTAATAACATCCTTCAACGGAATAATAGAATTAGGATCACCCATGTAATTTATTAACAGTGACACATGAAACACAAGAAAAACCATAGCTAATTCCATATTTTCTTAACATTGACACATGAAACACAAGAAGAACCATAGGCTAATTCCATAGGCAAATCTAGCTCATAAGCCACCTTCCCAATTCTCTTTACAATCTTATATGGTCATATGTATCTAGGACTCAATTTACCTTTCTTGCCAAAATGCATTACACCTTTCATAGGAAAAACCTTCAAATACACCCAAGCACTTTCGTTAAACTCAAAATCTCTTCTCCTAACATCGGCATATGACTTTTGACAACTTTCGGCGACCTTCAACTTTTCTATTATGACCTTCACATTCTCCATATCATCAAGTACAAATCCGGTCCAATCAAGGACATCTCCCAACTTTAGACCATCGCACTAGTGACCTACACCGTCTACAATACAATGCTTCAAATGGTGTCATCTCAATACTTAAGTGAAAACTATTGTTATAATCAAATTCAAATAAGAGGTAAGTGATCATCCGAACTAACTTTGAAATCAAGCACGCATGCCCTCAACATATCTTCCAATGTTTGGATTGTCCTTTCGACTTGTCCGTCCATTTGAGGATGAAATATGGTACTTAGCTTTACTTTCGTACCAAGGCATTTTTGGAAAGGTCTCCAAAAATGAGAAGTAAATTAAGCACCTTGATCTGATATAATAAACAATGGTACCTCATGCAACCTTATCAATTCTTGAATATAAATCTTATCATAATCTTTGGCATCATAAGAAGTCTTTACCAGAGAAAAGTGGGTTATCTTCATCATTCTATTAAAAACCACCCATATTGAGCCAAATTGCTCGTCTTTGGAAAAATACGTAATGAAGTCCATATTCATTTCCTCCCATTTCCAAGTAGGTATCTCAATATCTTAGGACAACCCACCTAGTCTTTGGTGTTCCACCCTCACTTGTTGACAATTTGCACATCTCATTACATACCTTTGCTATGTTTTTTTTCACACCTCTCTTGAATCCTTATATATATTGGTGGATACCAGATGAATCGAATATTTAGAATTATAAGCTTCATCAAGTATCTTTTCCCTTAGTCCATCAACATTAGGAACACACAACTGCCCTTGGTACTGAAGAATCCCATCTCCCCATTGTGAGTAACCCTCAACCTTCTTATCAACCACTAGGTTCTTTAATTCGACCAAAGTGTGATCTATGTCTTGTTTCTTCCACTATCAAAGATGATTCTACCCCACTTTGTACCAATACACCACCATTGTTCAAGCTATTCAATCTCACACCCAAACAAACCAAAACGGTGCACTTTTTAACCAATTTTTTTGTTTCCATTCTGAACATATGCAATGTTGCCTATAGACACTCTACTCAATGCATTAGCCACAACATTAGCCTTGCCGAGGTGATACATTACACACATGTCATAGTATTTTAAAAAAGCACCACCCAGCTACTTTGCTTAGGTTCAAATATATTGCAAACTCTTGTGGTCAGTGAATATATCAACATGCGCCCCATAGAGATTATGTCGCCAAATCTTTAATACAAATACAATGGCAATGACTCAAAATCATGAGTCGCATAGTTCCTTTCATTTACCTTTAATTGCCTTGAGGCATAGGGAATGACTTTTCCATGTTACATCAGCACATAACCTAAGCCTATATGTGAGACATCACAATACACAATAAAACCACCCGGACCATTGAGCAATGTTAAATAGGAGCCAAACTAAGATGATCTTTCAACATCAAAAAACTTTTCTCAAGCTCCACAGACCATTGAAATTTCATCTTTTTTTGGTCAACTTAGCAAAAAGAGAGGTAGTTGAAGAAAACCCTTCAATAACTTCTATAATATCCGGCCAAACCCAAAAAGCTCCTAATATCGGATGGAGGCAAAGGTCTAGGCCAATTCTTCACCGCCTCCTTCTTCATTGGATCAGCTCTAATACCATCACCCAAAATAATATGGCCAAGAAAAGCCGCCTCCCTTACCCAAAACTCACACTTGCTAAAATTGGCAAAAAGTTGCCTATCCCTCAAAATTTGCAACACAATCCTTAAAATAATCCTCATGCTCCTGTACATCCCATGAATAGACCAATATATCTTCTATGAACTTAATCACAAACATGTCAAGTATGTCTTAAAAATACTATTCATCAAATCCATGAAAGCAGCGAGGGAATTTGTTAGTCCAAATGACATAACATAAAATTCAAAATAACCATATCGGGTTTTAAATGTCATCTTAGAGATTTCATCCTCTTTCACCCTCAATTGGTGATATCCGGACTGAAGATCAATCTTGGAGAAGTAGCTTGCACCTTGTAGTTGGTAAAATAGATCAACAATCCTCGGTAGTGGATACTTGTTTTTAATAGTCACCTTATTCAATTGATGATTATCTAGAGACATTCGAAATGAATCTTCCTTCTTCCTTACAAACATTACAGGAGCACCATGTGGAGATACACTAGGCTTTATGAACCCTTTATCAAGCAAGTCCTTTAATTGTTCCTTTAATTCTTTCAACTCCATCACGGCCATTTGATATAAAGGTATAGAAATAGATTAGGTGTCGGGTAAAAGATCAATGCCAAAGTCAAGTTTCCTTTCAGGAGTAATATCAGGCATATCATTAGTGATGATATCGAAAAGACTAAATCAAGAGTAAAAACTTTGGATTCAACATTGATGACTTGGGAAACATGATATATGCAACCATTAGAAATCATTTTCATAGCCTTTACATAAGAAACAAACTTTTCCTTGAACACCGAATTGGTTCCCTCCTCCTCAAGGATGGAATCATTAGGAATGTGGAATATAACCTTATGGTTCTACAATGAATAGAAGCATAAGATGCATGTAATCAATCCATACCAAGGATAATATCAAAATCGGTCATATCAAGTTCAATAATATTACATGGAAAGACTTTACAAGAGAACACTTTCTATAGACTTTCTTGACTAGGATTGACTCATCAATTGGAGTATAAATCGAATAAGGTTCTAACAAAACATACGGAGACACATCAAACTTTATAGCAAGGTAAGAGTAACAAAAGACATATTAGCACCAAGTCAAGCAAAGCATACACATCATGATCAAAGACTTCTCAACCTCTTGTCTAGCATGTAAAGCATAGAATCAGTTACCACATTTACCACCTCCTTGAGCTTGGGTACCTTGTTCCACATGCCCACTTTGAATTATTTGACATTATGGACGCCCTTTCTTACCTTTGTTAGCAGCATTAGAACACTCGGCAATCTTGTGCCCCACTCTTCCACAACCAAAGCTAGCATTTATACCTCTCAAGCAATCTCCAACATGATTCTTACAACACAAAAACCTAGGAGGAATAGTACCCCCCCCTCCCCCAACAACATCACCTTGACGCTTAGGCGTAGGCACCCTATCTTTGTCAAACCTTTGAGAAGCATTTTCAGCTGACCCTTGGCCTAGTTGAAAACAGCCACCACTGGAATTAGCATGTAAAATACACCATCTAAATGAGATCTTTTTCACTCCCTCATCTTTATATTTTGCAGTTTCTCTCTCCACTTGTTCTGCAAATGTCATGAGCCTAAAATATCCATCTCCTTAATGAGAATTATGGTTTTGTATTCCATCTTCACCAAGTTGAACACACCAAGGTGAACTTGTTCATACTGGCCCTAGATTCTGCCATCAAAGAAAGAGAATACTTGGATAATTTTGTCAACTTAAGGGCATATTCCCTCACACTTATCCCACCTTGCTTCAAATAAATAAACTCCCTCACTTTAGCTTCCCTTAGTTCGAGCAAGAAGAAAGGATCAATAAAAGCAGACTTAAACATCTCCTAATCAATAGAGTCCTCTTCAACCCTTTTAGACTTCTATTGTGTAAACCAAACTTGAGCAACTCCCTCAAGTTAGTAAGCTGCAAATTCGTCCTTCATTTTGGATGACACCCCTATAATCTCCATAGCCTTGTAAACCACATCAATGAACTCTTATGGATCCTCATCCATCCTAGAACTAGGGAACTCCAGGGAATTCATCCTAGAAAAATCTCTTATATTGGAAGCTAGAGTAGGAGTCTTTGGAGAACCAATAACTTCAGCCAAGATAGCAATAGCGGTCCTAAACTCATCATCAGTAACTTGGTCAACTAGAGGGCCTTGAGGAACTTAAGGAGCCAGAGGAGCTTGGTCCTCATTCCCATAAACTCCCCTAGACAATGGAGCACATCATAGAGGCATTTTGTGAAAATATTAAAGGACAAGCATTAGAGAATGAGAGTCTTGAAGGCACAACATAGATCACAAAAGAAAGCAAAGATTTCCTAAATGTCTCATAGTCACTCGCTCATGGATATGCCGCTTTTCACACCTATGAACAAGACTCTACTAGATGCACCATGTTAGAATCCCTAGGATACTTTCAAACTTTATGCTATGATAGCAAGTTTATCACGACGTGAACCTAGGCCCTAGCAGTGAGATGATGAATATGACACCTAAAGGCACCATTCAAACCTCTTGATCATATCATAAGCATACATAAGGTAAAGTAACTAAAGCATAACAAAGTAAGAAAGTGGGATATAACATCATATGATTCAAAGCTTCCCTTAGTGGAATTATAACATCTTAAGTTCAAATCATGCCTCTAATTTATAAGATATGGGTAGGGACTAGAACATCGCTTACTAGCTCACCATGAAGATATACATCATAAGAAAATTCATAAAGTCTCAACATAGGAAAAACACCATATGAAAGGGCTTGTTCCAAAAACATAGAAACTCACCAACAAGTCCTAAAGCTCAATCCAACTCTAGCCACAAAATGGATGAGTAGTCTCGTCATCCATCCCGACATGGTTAGATCATGTAGGTAAAGAATTATGAATAAGTACGTGAAATATACTAAGTGTGTAGATGTGTCATGCATCAAGGAACATCATAACATAATATCAATATGTAATTAGAATAAGGACATAATATGAATGATGAATGCATGTTTAAAACCATGAGCAGAAACATCATCAAAACTTTTCATAATCCTACATACATGTGTGGGAATAAGATCATAACCAATAATAAGACCATGTAGACTATTACTTGGAATTTTGGTGTTGTCTCTACACCAAAAAAATAGTAGTCTACTTTGCAAGGTAGACAATACCTGTAATGACCTGACCTAGGGGCCTGATCATCATACGGCGAATGAGATACCCAAAGTCACCTCACCTAAGCCATCTTAAGCATTTATAGGTATTTAAGGAAAATAATTTGCGGAAAAACTATGGGAAAAGGGACTAAGGGCCAATTGACAATGAAACAACATTAAAAAGCAGAGGAAATACTGCAACCATCTTGTTTGTACATATACATACCAACTATATCATAAGCGGATGGAACCGGTACCGATTGATCTCCATCAAATAGAAAGAGGTCTAAAGCAATGCAACATAGAAAGTAAATGCCTCAGAAGGGTTACAATACATCATCTAAAATCAAAGAAAAGATATTAGATAGAATGAAAAAGTAGAGTCCAAAACTAATGGCTCACAATGAATAATAAAACTAGTCTTAAATGGTGAGTACTAGTCACGAGCTGACGGAGGAGTGTCTGTACCTACATGGTTAAATTATGCAGAAAAAATATATCTTAGTATATTTGAATGTACTATGTATGTGAGATACTATACATGGATGAAATTGTAATGCCATCATTATTAAACATAACATATAAGTATGCATATGGTAAAGGATACATAACTTAAGCTTAAGCATGTATAAGAAATGTGACTCAAGATCAATATGAGACAATGCATAAGAAAGCACATATATTGAAATCATAATATTAGATCATAAGGCTTGTGGGAATAGACCATAACAGACAATAAGACCATGTGAGCTACTACATGGAATCCAATGAACTCCTTCCACTAGAAAAAGGCTAATGCACTCTTCCATTGGGAAAAAAGATCTGCTTGCCAAGGTAGATATCCGAACTAAATAAATTTGTAATTGCATCTTTCATAACATTTGGGCCTATGTAAATCTACTAGCCTAGCCTACAAAGGCTCCTATGGTAGCACATAGTTAGTGACATTGAGATTTAGCTTCAAAGGGTCATGCCTCAACTAATGGAATAAGTCTCAATCTCTATTCCTTATCAAACAAAATCTTTAAAACGTATCTTAGAATCATAAGTAACAATCAATAAGAGTAGCTCAAACTTAGGAACCACCAAGTGAGGATGTCCCTTCACCTTGGGGACCTTTCTTAAACATATTTTAGGGTAATTATCATTATACTTATATCTATGATAAGCTTAATTTTAAGGCTCTTCATAAATACCCTATCCATAGTCATAAATCATAAAAAGCTTTACTTGAAAACTAGGTGAGTTAGGATTTATCATTGAATAATCATAAATCACATAAGTCATAAGAAAATTTCTCTTTTAAAGGAATATAAAAAATGCCAACCTTAATCACATCGAAAATCATCATGGAATCATCATCATTAGTCAAATATCCACACACACACACACACACACGCACGCGCACACACACACACACACACACATATATATATATATATATATATATATACACACACACACACACACATAAATATACACATAGAAAAATAGTATATGAACTTCATAAGTATCATTTAATTATATAAATATCATGAAATCATCATAAGCATGCACGTTAACTTAAGGAACTTAAAGAAAAGGGTAACATCCTAAATAAGGAACTTTATGGGTGGAAGGGTACCCATAAATCAACTCACATACCTTGAGGAACTAGAGAGAAACGAAATTGAAGCCTAGGAGGAAGAAGTCTTAGAAACCCTAGCCTTGCTCTTGAGAGCCTTTTGCCTTAGAGAATTTTAAGAGTTGAAAGAATGAGGAGAATGGGGCTTCATAGGGCTTAAAGGCTGATTTAGGGATCCTTTTTTATCCTCAAAATGATGTAATTTAGGAATAAAAAGGATAGAAATGACAAAAATGGCCCTTATTAAAATGGATAGAATTGACCTATTAAACGCCGATTATGGGTCATAAGTTGATCCATGACCGTAAGTCCCTCTTGTCAATTATGGTATATCTCCCAGGAACAATATGTTCTATACTTTGCATGCTCGACAGGAGGTAGAGGAAACTCCATATGTAGTGACTGGTATATTAAAAGTCTTTGATTTTGATGCTTATGCTTTGCCTAATCCTGGTGCAAATTTATCTTTTGTGACTCTTCTTTTGGATGTTAAGTTTGGTTTGAGTCCTGAAATCTCAAGGAAGCCATTTCCAGTCTATACTCCTGTGGGTTAGTCTATGATTGAGTCTGTGATCAAACATCGAGATCATATGCCACCAAAGCAGCATGGGTGCTCTTGCAGCCCGTGGAGCATTGAACGACTGTGAGGCTCATCGTGGTCCTGTGCTTGGGGCGTGCCGCAATTGGATAGAGTGATAAAAAGCAAGAAGGAGTCCATAAGTCATGGCACGGACCATGGAGCTAAGCACGACTCATCAAGTTAGCCCTAAAGTTGACGCAAGTTGGGGAAACTACCATCAAAATTTAGAGAAAACATACTAGGGAGAGTCAATGTGACCCTCCACGGACCATGGACCTCACCACAAGCTGTGAAGAGGGTCGTGGTACTGAGGTAGTGCTGCGCAGTGAAGAAAACATCCAAGGAAAGGTTCATGAACTATTTGCATGGATCGTGAACCTCACCATGGCTCATGATGACAAGCGTGGAAGAGAGCCCAAGAGTTGAACCCAAGTGAAGAATCGCGAACCGTTTCACGATCCGTGCATAGTCATGCCATGCAAATGATTGTGATCCGTGCCGACGTCTATTTTTCTATTTTAAATTAAATTAGGTTTTTCCAATATATATAAGACTATTATATTCCATTTTTATTGAACATTGACTATTGGAAACTAGAAGCGACATGAGAATAATATTTTATGCATATTTACATTGAGATTTTAGATTTTTTATCCTCTCTTTGAGACTTTAATTCGTGGATTTCTTCTATTATCAATTGTAAGTTCTCAGTCATGATTTTCTCATCTTTTTGTGGGTTATTTACATTAAATATGATAGGCTAAACCCATAACTAGGGTTGTGGGGACCATGACATTTAATACGGTAGACAAATTTGAGTTGAATTTTGGGATTGGCTATTGCATACATTGTATTGTTTTTCATTTTAATTTCTTCCTTAATGAGTCGATGTATTGAGGGTATGCCTATATTTGTTGCTTTCCTGAGAGAGGTGTAGTGATTAGGAAAAGAGCTATACAAAAGAAAATCAAGGTTAATAACTAGTCTAAGTACTTGAGATCGAAAGATAAGAGTATTCTGGGATCCGTAGCAAGGGCTAGGAATATACGTCCGAGACTGGGAGGCGAGGAATCAAATGAATCCAAGAAGGACCGAGAGGTGATTTAGGTGTTATCTAACTTGCTTGATCTTGTATGCATAATCATGAATGGATTCATTAATCAAGTTTAGCTATCAAGTTAAGCACCATAGGAAACACAATCGTAGCTCATAATTAATTATTTGAAATCCAGCAGTTATCAAATTCCTTTTAGTATTTCACTTAATTTTACAAGTTGTCACACTAAAACCCCTCATTTACTTTAGGCACTCTTGTTTCTGGGAAGTAGATATTTCATCTAAAATTGGATGCTAATAGAAATATTCTCATGCATTCCCTGTGGGATCGATCTCAACTCTTGTTGAGTTCCATATTTGATCAACGACCGCTTTACTATTCCTTTGGAGTGTAAATTTGGGCGTGTCAGACTTGTCCCGGGCTCATCCTTAAAGTAAAGACATAAGTGGAAATAGCATAATAGGTAGATAGAAGGTGGCTTGTCCTTTAATGGAATGACTCACCACAAGCAACACTTTCTCAAATACTCTAGCCTTCGAGGGGTGGATGAAGATGGTCTCCGGTCCCTACATGGTTAGAGCATATAGGCAAAAGTATGTGTTAGTACATTTGAATGTACTGAGGTAGGCGGGCATGCAAATGCTTATGAACTTATTAACCTACAATCAATGTTAGATAACCAGGGCACATATATAGAAACAAATATATAGGAAAGAATATAATATTAATATGCCATGAAATCCTTGATTGCATGAATGTCATAATACTTTAAACATAGAGGGGATGGGACCTCAACCGACATAACACCAAGTGAGCAACAACCTGAAACTTTGTCATCTTCCCCACAATGAATGAAGAGGTGACCTATTTGCCAAAGGTAGATCCTTAACATAATCATCCCTTAAAGGGGCACATACATGAACCTATGTTTGGCACATAGTTCTGAGAAAGGAGACTTCATATACGGGCCCTTGGGGATAGGCCCCCACCTTCAATCTCATTTAGTGCTAAGTCATCATCCCACAAGAATACATATACATATACCTGCTTGAAAAAGGAGCATAAGTCTTTTCAAATCATAACAATGCATACTTAGGCTTAAATATCAAAATATACTTCATAATTATGCATAGTTAGGCTAAAAAGCCAAATCATACTTTACTTCATACTTTCATGCATAAGAATAGCTCTTTCATTCTTGTACATAATGGTGTAAACGCCCATGGGACTCTTAAGTCAAATCATAGACATTATGTGATCACATTCTTGTCGTACTCATACTTCTCTTGTAAACACAATCACAACCATAATTAGGTCTTGGCTCACATCATAAATCTCATGAATTCAATGTTCATGCATGTGTATGCCATGAGGAATGAATGAATAGCATGGATACTAGAAATTCATAGTTAAAACATCATAATAAGAAGAAATCATATGAAATCCATGAAGAAATAAAAAATTTAAAACATACTTGAAAATACCTATGCATAGATTCATAAATTAAAGGGACATGCATATTCAAACCTTCATAATATCAATGCAATTCAACATAATAGGGCTTAGATCATATTAAAAATATCAATTAAATACAGCTCATAACTCAATTTCGTCAAATGAACACTAATTTAAAACACCCATATTTATAGTAAGCTTAAAATTTATAAATTAAGAAGTAAGAAGTTTTTAGGGTCTTCATGATTGAAAGGAATCATGAATCATTCCCACATACCTTGGATAACTAGAAGAATTAGGATGAAATGACTTGTATTGAAAGCCCACTTGAAATCCTAGCATGAATACCCACACTAGACATTGCAAAAAGAACCTTAATTGAATTCTAGAGCTTGAGTGTAATGAGAGTGAATGAGTGTAAAGAGTGAGTATAATCTGATTTAAGAGCTTAGAATAGGTATCACGGTCCTAAAAGACCTTTCGAATGAACCAAAATTACAAACAAAAAAAAAACTACTAATGAAGTGGATTTTAAAAAGTGTCCAGGGGTTCCGTAGTAAAGCACCATGGTTTGTACAAATGTTCATTTACTATACAAAAAGTGTCCATGAAAATGCCTTCTCTGACACTTAGAAAAATTTAGGCAAAGGGCGTTTTCACTGAAGGCTTAACAATCCATACAATGGTGCACTGATCGTACAATGGTCCATGAAAATGCACCCAAGTTCTAAGATGGTAATTTAACACTTAGAACAATATTTTGGGGAGAGGGCTTCACGAGACACCCACCACGGCTCGTGGTAGGTTGTACAACACCCCACCACGGCTCATGGTGGGTTGCACGGCCCATACAAGGGTCTCTTGGTGGATTCTTTGGCTAGATTCTTGGCTTGAAGACTGAGGCACCTACCAGGAGCCCCTTCCACTACCAATGGTAAGGACCACGAGTCGTGGGAGGTGCCATAGAGGGCTACCAAGCCTAAAACTCCTTCTTAAGCCACATGAAGCCACGAATAAAGCTAAGGTTCACCCCCATGGTTTCCCCTACGGCTCGTGGGAGTGGCACTGGAGAGCCACCTCGGTCAAAAACTTCCGAAAACTCAATTTTAAACATCGTTAAGGCCTCCTGAGGTCTAAGTCCTTACATCATCTCCCTCTTGGGATCATTCATCCTTGAATGATCTAGAACATGTCTTGAAATGCTAGACATGACATGAAACATTTGAACATGATGAAACAATGCATAACTCATCACTTGAAAATAATAAAATCATTAAAACCCGTGTCAAAACATAATTTAAACCATTTTTGTGCATTTGTATGTATGTCATGTCATGAAACATAAGAGTGAAAGAATTAGGACCATTTAAAATAAGAAGAACCTAATACCTTAGACTTGAGTAGATTGGAAAAGATAGGGATATCACTTCATCATGTCTGGCTCTGACTCCCAAGTTGCACTCTCCATATGTTGATTTCTCTAAAGCACTTTAACCAATGTCATATCCTTGTTACGAAGATGTTTCACTTGTCTATCTGAAATTTCAATTGGTACCTCTTCATAAGTCAAGTTCTCTTCAACCTCAACACCTTCCAAAGGCACAATGGAACTAAGATCACCAATCAACTTTCTCAACATTAACACATGAAAAGTCGAGTGCTTAGAACTCATATCCAAAGGCAAATCCAACTTATAGGCCACCTTGCTAATCTGCTCCACTATCTTATAAGGACCTACATATTGGGGACTTAACTTGCCTTTTTTGCCAAAATGCACTACACCTTTCATCGGAAAAACCTACCCAATCACCAATATGGAATAAAATATCCCTCTTTCTAATATCCGATTAAGATTTTTGACGACTTTGATCCATCTTCAACCTTTACCTAATCAAATTCACCTTTTCCATGGCCTCCAACACCAAATTCGGGCCTATCAGTGTCATCTCACCCAACTCAAACCATCCCACCGAGGATCTACATCATCTTCCATACAAAGCCTCAAATGAGCCGATTTGGTTATCCTATCAATAATGACCCAAATAGAGTCAAATTACTTTTGGGTACGGGAAAAACCAACCACAAAGTCCATATTTACATCTTCCCACTTCCAAGTAGGAATTTTAATATATTGAGTCAAACCATCATGCCTTTGATGTTCTACCTTCACTTGTTGACAATTAGGACACTTGGATACAAACTTGGCTATGTCTTTCTTCATACCATGCCACTAAGACACTTCCTTCAAGTCCTGATA
>JAPFFP010000001.1:6286318-6300007 GCA_026153255.1 Solanum medicagineum
TAGTTGTATATATATGTGCATATGTGCTGTTTGTACGTTCTGGGAGCTGCTGCAGGTGAGGATAGGGCATAAAAACAAAGGAAACTCTGCCGAAATTTCGGTAGAATTCTTCGACTTTAAGTTGTGGTTTTGCGACTCAATATTGGTTTAAGTGCCTAATCGGCACAAGTCATGGCTCCGGGGTTGGGCTGTGACACCAGTACTATATTAAAAATGTGAAAACCCTTAAAAACGTTTTTGAACTTTTTACCATTCATTAAAAGGTTCCTCTTTTGACAAAATCGTCAATTCACCTTTCTCCTCAAATTATCATTCAATTTAACTTTATAATATTGATTATATCTTGAAAAATTAAGAAATCCTAAAATATATGGTAAGAAAAAATTTTATGAAGAAATAATGTTAGTAGATTTTCTTTTTCCTTGTGTATGTAAAAGAAGAGTACTAATTAAAATATATGATAAGAAAGAATAAAAAATTTAACAAAGATAAATATCGAAGCACTCTTTTATCTTAAGAAGATCTTTTGATTGGAGAAAAATAAAGTAGACTCCTATCTTCAGGAGTGTATTTAAAAAAAAAGTAACAATAAATTATTCAATTTATATTGTATTAAGGATTATACTTAATATAACGTGTATATATTTATTATCAATAACGTGATACAACATACACTTAATTAGTTTTATATAGTTTCACCAATATGTTTATCGAGGCACACCTAAAAGCCCAAAAAAGGGCGCGAGGGGGGGGAACCATCGCTAGAAGGAGGGCTTGAACCTCCGACCTTGTGGTTAACAGCCACACGCTCTAACCAACTGAGCTATTCCAGCTTCCGTGTTTGCCTTGATGCACTTTATTAAATAATTGTTTTCAAATGAACCCACTTAACCTGCTTACTCTTATGCTACCAAGATTCAAGATATACTTAAATATCCAATAAAATGGCAGCTTTCTGAGGTCCCAATTCAAACAAATATTTGCAGAAGCAAGCAAAAGTCCATCTTAAATTTATATTTCTTGTTGACAACCAATTAGTTGGTAGTTAGTACATGTTGGCACGTTTAGTGTTTACTAAGGAAACCTTTTTAGACGGGTTTAACTGAAGAACCTCACATACTTTGGCTTTGTAAACATCAGTATAGAATTTATGATACTCCCTCCCCCTCCCCCTGCCCACCCCCACTTTTTCTTTTGGCCTTTGATTTTCCTAGCAAGTGCCAAACTGTGAATTACAAATGCCCAAACTCCCTCCGTCCCTATTTGTTATCATGTTGAACTTTTCTAAACTCAATTTGAATAATTTCAAAATTGAATTACATTAAATTAATTTAATATTTTTAAAGAAAATTTTAGATGTATTTTTTTTTCCAAGTTGAGGTTAGCGGAAGGAAACAGGGAGGGGATTACAATGTGAGGAATCGAACCCTCACCGACAAGGTGGGAGTTCGGCTAGTCAACCAACTGAGTTACTAAGATATTTCAAAACTGTAAAAAAAAATAATTATTGATTACAACTTTTTTCATATCAATATGACGAAAAATACATCTTAAAATGTTAGAAAAAGTTTATATAGTTTGACTTTAAAAATAGGAATTATGACAACTAAAAAGGGCCAGACGGAGCATATGCATTCCATAAGAAAAACATAAAATACCAAATTCCTGTTAGGATATATTATTAACCATGTGTTTAGATATAATATTATTTATTGAAGATTTATTTATTTATTTATTTATTCAATTCAATAAAGTGTTACATTAAATAGATCATTTTGTCATATGTGTGTCCTCAACTTATATAGTATATGATTTGGTGCATAAAGTTTAAGCTTATACATAGAAGATCAAATCATCGGTTCTTATAAGTTATAGTTCACAATCATAGATGAAAAGTTGGGCAAGCCATCGGAAAGATTGAAGCACGGGATTATATGAAATTTATCTTGATTAGGAGGATGGTATAGTTCTAACTTCTCTTGCTAGTGCATTTTGTATGAAATGAATCGAACTACGTAGAGATAGATGTTTTAAACTGACTGATAAAAACATATTCTCTAATCTTTAAGCTATTAAATATCCTATTTTCTCTAAACACCTTTTCATGAGAAATTTGTAAGTTTTCATGTGTAAACTCGACTGATAGATTTATGAATTTGGCCATGAAATAAGTCAACTATTGCTTTGAAGAAAATTGATTATTGAACTAAATTAGTCAATAATTTAATTTATTGATCAGTATCTGTTATCTTAACATAGGGAATTACACAAGTGTTTAATATATATATATAAGCCAATAGACAAGGACGAACACTGCAGTAAAGTGTTGTACTAAAGGTAATGAGGACTATACCAAAAAGTTGTACAGATAGGGTTAATTTGATAATTTTCATTTCTCTTTAAATAATGTGCAAAACATGTGTACGTACTTCCACTCAATTCCTTGTTCAATCTTTTTACAAATGTTCAATTAACGGGGTGTTTGGATGAGATTAAAGACCGGTCAAACTTATTTTTAAGCTCTTTTTAACTTTTGAAAATGTTTGGCAAATTTTAAATTAACTTGAAATAAGTTTAAAATAACTTAAAATAAGTCAAAAGTTAGAAGTTGGTTCCTCCTACTTTTTTCTTTTTAGCTTAAAGGTCATTTATGTTTGACCAATAAATTTACTTTTTTATAACTAATGTTTGCTTATAATTTCTATATTATTTTGTTCCCTTTTTTTCTATTTTTTCTTTCATTGTTTTAAAAATTTGCTCTTTTTTTTTTCTTTCCTCTTTCTTTCTTTCAATTTTTCCTTCTTGCTATTTTTTTTCTTCCTTTTTTCTTCTTTTTCTTGCTCTTTCTTTCTTTTTTTTCTTCTAAATTATTTTCTCCTTATTTATTGCTTTTATAAATTATTTATAGTAAAAAAGAAATGTAGTCATTACTTATTACAAATATAATTTTTAAAAAGTTCAAACATTTCATGTATTTTATTAAAATTATATATTTTAAATATTAAAAATAAGTTAGACATTATAAATTAACTTTATATAATTAATTTATATTGAAGATGAATTAAAATAAATTAATTATAATTTAATCTAATTTAAATACAAAAATTTAGAATAATAATTAATATTTTATAATGTGTAATAGTTCAAGGACATTTCAGCCATTTTGATAAAAAAGTGCTTAACAGCTCTTTGCAACTTTTTTCAACAAGAGCACTTTTATCTTTTCATTTTTTTGTTCAAAATTTATAGTGGACCCCTTTGATAGATCTACCATTATCTCCATCTAATTTGACTATTAGACTGTATAGCTATTGTTATTGATTGTTTTATCTCTTTTATTTTTCTGCTGAAATCTTCTAATTTTTTGCTTCTCTAACTTTGCGTATTGATTTGCACATATATGTATCTGTACCTGACTATTTTTCAACTGTAAGCCTTTGATGTGAAAATTGATTAGGTATCACTGTCAAAATGATGGTACATCAGCAAAGCTGAAGTGATCGAGCTTTTGGTCTGATATTGATATTTTTGGGCCTTTTCTATGTACTAATCCTAAAACCTTTATTTTCTTTTGAAGTTAACTAGAGTTTTTTCTCTTTAGTCTTTTAGTCTCTTCAATTAGCTTGGTTCATCTTGGATATATACTATTAGTGTTCTAAATTTTTGAGTTTTTGTAGATTTGGAATTTCAAGATGATAAGATTTAATTATGTAAATTCAATAGGTATATACTATTATTATTCTAATAAAAGGACTTTTTCTTCGATTTTTCTATATAAACAAGCTTTTACTTTCTTCTTATATTTTCGATTTTTCATTATAAGATTGTAAATGTCTTTATGTTGAATGCTTTAAATTTAACTTTCCTTAGTTGTTGCCTCTCCTCCTCCTTTTCGTCTTACCCTATTTACAAGTTCTTATTTCAATGTTTTTTGACTTTGTATTTTTTTCGATTTGTTGATCGAAGGTTCATGTGCATAGCAACTTTCTAATCCTGAGCAAAGTAGAATCATTTTGTCATCGTACTCACTAAGTTCGTCATCTTCAGAGCACCTTCTTCTTTTTCTTTGCAAGGTAGGATCTTTTTGAACTTCTAGTTTTTAATACTCAAATCCCTTTATTCTTCTGCTAAATCTTCAAAAGGAATCGACCTACAATAGATTGAAGTAACATTTATGAAATGCATATATTCACTTATTAGATCCAAAAACAAACCATACTTGACATTCGTAATAGAGAAGTTTGTCGTGTTTCAATCTTTTTGATACTAAGCACAATACTATTTTATAAGTATATAAAAAAAAAATTGAAGATGGAGAAAGGGCTACAAGAGTTCCTTTTGTATATGTGATACAACAAAAATAATTTAATTTAATTGAAATATTTGTTAAGTAGTATATGATTTTGTTGGTGTCAAAATTTACGGTCCATGCAAAAATATGTGCTAACTTACTCATAAATGTGATTATTTTACTTTGATATTTGTCAAATGTGTGGCTTACCAGTAAATAATTTAGTGCTGGATCTTATTTGTATCGCGTTAGCTCGAGAACATGGCTTAGTATTAATCCTTATCCTCATTTTTCTTTGCATGAACTATATCTCGGGATGAGTACAATGTGACTCTATTTCCCTTGCATATCCTGAGTTGGATTAAGATGTGCACTTATTTATGAAAGACGATGTAAAGCTCATATTTTTGTCCCAGAGTATACACCATCTTTATTCGTAAAGATTTAGTTCTTGGATTATCTAATAGCTATTAGATAATCATCAATTTCACAGCAACAAAGAACTGAAACCGAAACCTGGAGATTAGTTGATGTTGCTTGCTTTTTCAAAGCTTTTTTAAAAGACAAAGTTTGGAGAGTGTAGTTGGTGTTCCACATACTTGAAGATGTGGATATTTTCTATATCTTTTGAGTGTATTATGTCTATGCTATTTAATTATTCTCCTCTCTTATTTTGTTTGAATGATCAATTGATGTTTTATGATTATGAATGCAAATCAATTTCGTAATTTGTATTATCTGTGGTTCTTATTTATCAAAATACCAAGGGAAAAAGAGCACTTATGTCAATTCTTTGTGTGTAAATTGTGCAGTTCCAAGCAGATCCTCTAGGTAGGAAGGATCATACATTACTGATGGAGGAGTTAAAATATTGCATCTACTCCTCTTCCATGTTGGTCATGTGACTTCAAGTGTCTAGCAAATGATAAACACCATCAAATGCTAATTATGGCAAAAAAGAAGACATTTTTTTCTAAGAAAGCACAATCTTATTCATATGTCTTTGATTAATATCGAGGAGAGATTTGTTCACATTTTTTTTGGTAATGTTTACGTAATTTATGTTGTTTTACCTTCAATCAATTATATTAATTTGAATGTAGAGTCAACGTAATGCATGATTGGTATTGATAGTTTATATACATTTGTAAAGTAGGATTGATGACCTTCCATTTACTGTTACTCTATATTCTCAATTATAGAATCTGCCGCACATCCACATATATAGCATCTGCTCGCATCAATATACACAAAACGTTCTTCTATGGATATTTATATTTAGTCAAAATTCTTATTTATACTTTCCCTGTGGGAAACATTTGAGGATTAGATAGGTCATTTCTTAAGTATTGTTTTATCTAATGTAAAAATATCTATATTACCTATGAAGGGCATTATCCTGTGTAAATTTGAGTATTTATTTGATATACTTAATGTACCAATATAGCTAATGACCTTTACAATTATGTATCTTCAAGCATTTACCAGTTTAAAATTTTAAATATTGGGTCCGTGCTCAAGCACGTGCCTGGCTCCTCTAGTGTGTGCGTGTATATATATATATATAGATAGAGAGAGAGAGAGAGAGTGAGTGAGTGAGGGTGTATATATAGAGAGAGAGGAGTGCAATCACAAATTTTTAATGAAATAATTTATAATTTATTATGATGAGAATAATTCAAATTAATTTGAAAATTATATATAATAGGATGCCTCAGTAGTAATTAATTCTATGGTACCCACCATATTCATATTTAACTAGAACTCAGAATTCTACTTCTGAGAAAAAAGAAGAAGAATAATGTGAGTTCTTGTTTCTAAGAGAAACATGGATTTTCTTCTTGCTTTTGGATTGGAAAAGGCTCCTACAAGTAAGGGAACTTCTAATCTAGAAAATAAGAATTATTATTCTAAACAATACTTGTCCACCAAAGATTGAGAGGGTTCGGTTGTTAATTTGGGATCAATGTAGAAGATGATACAACTAAAGTTTGATTCGCTTCAAAATAACTGCGCATACTTCAAGAGGTATTATTTGAATTTATTTTTAGCATACTTTGTGTGTGATACGTATCTGTGATTGTTACTATAAGATTTTGAGAATGTGATATTTTTTCCAACAATTCCAATGTCAAAAAGTTTTCTTTTTACTACTAGTAAATACATTATGGAAAGAAGAACTCTACATGAATGAAACAATCAACCTAATATAACATGGAAATTGAGAATGAAGAAACCTTCAAATCTCATTTTCCCCTGTGAGAAGAACCATGTAATGATTTTGGAGATCCCTCAAACAGATCCAACAAGAAACTTTCCATATCATCCGCGCTGTACTTAATGTATTTATCACTAATATGATTACTGTGCCTTCCAACAAAAGTCCTATACGCTTGGATGACCTTGAGAGAGGTTGAGATTCTTAGATCATCGCGAAGTTGGCTATCTTGAATCAACCAACCTGTTTGGCTCTTGTAAACTTCATCAAATGCAACGTAAAAGCAGTGCAATCTCTCTTTCAGCAGAGTTTTTGATATAGAATTCAATCCTGGATTATGAAGCCCTTCGTCCCTAAGTAGCGAGAGGATGGAGCTCCAAGTAGTTCTCTCATAGTTCATTGCATGCTGTTGGAATCTCCAATTATGTTTGCGAATCCAATCATCGCCTAGTATTGTTCTTAGATCATGAGAATTCTTCACTTTTTCAGCCATGTAATGAATATTATTCATCAAGAAAAGGTGACCTAATGATTCATCCTTGTATAACTTGGACTTGTCATCAAGGTTGCATTCCAAAATTGAAGTGAATGATCTAAAATATTGAGAAATGTAACAACTTGATCCGTTACTGTTATCTTCTTCTTCTTCTCTATCCGGTGTCATGTCATGTGGTGAATCTTCCTCCTCCTCCTCCTCGCCCTTCAATAACTCATTGAGGATCTTGCTGTAATCCATTAAAGTTTTCATGTAGTTCATAACGTACCTCGTGAGGTGGTGTACACCACCACCTCGAAAAGGTTTTTCTGATACGCTTGATGCAACAGCATTTTCAAATTCAAGAAAAGTTGTCCTTGCACAGCCAGCCAAGCTTCTTAGGATGTCTTGGCACTCTGTTCTAACACATAATCCAACATCATCAGAGAACATAATATCAATATCCGGGATGAGATCTGAAAGAAGCTCATACATGTCAAGAATCCGAATCAATTTCTCTGGTTGATGAGGTCCAACAGCTACTGATTCAGCAAATTTCAAAAGATGCAGAATCGAACCTTTTGAAGACTCAACAAAGCATATTGAACCAACTGAATGATCTAGTTCACCAAAAATTTGATCACTTAACCATTTTTCACTGGCAAGATAAACGCGCACAAAGATCTTCATACATCGAATCCACCTCCTGATTTTCGAGTTCAATTTGTTCCATTCCATCTTGGCCACATTCTCAACACTCAACTTATCCACTTCAAGAATGAATAAGAAATCATCCAATGCATCTTTCCTAACATTAACAAATGCTTGAGAACACTCCCTACTATAATTCGAATTGAACATCAAATTCGCGATACATCTTAAATCAGGAATCACATCAGGATGGACAAGCTCAACAACATATTCCTCGGAGCGCCTACTCATACTATCTCTTTGAACCACATCCTCTATTGAATCATCTCCAAATGAAGCAACAGAGCCGTCATCATCTTCGTTTGAACGAAAAGACATATGCTCAGGCTCGAAAGGCTGCTTGTTCTGAACAAGCAAATGCTTAAACTCCTCCTCAAGCCGATTCATTGCTATTCGAACAACTTCCTGAGCCCTGCATAAAAGCTCACTACTCTCCAACTGTTGAGTCAGTTTTCGAGCTTCATCGATAGATCTCAGATAATCAATTACATATTCTTGACCACAATCCCATATAACTACTTCCTCCCAACTCATCAACTTATTCTGCAATATATCAAGCTGCTCACTCAATTTCGACTTCTGTGTTGTGTCTTCAGTACCACAAAGTTTGTCATGCTCTACTTTGGTAATTGAAGACATCAATTGAGAGCCCAAATCAGCTAGGATTCTTCTTGCATCATGCGTTAAATCCTTTTTACTCTGCAATGCTTTTACAATCTGCTGTGCAGCAGCAATCAGTTTTTCTTCTCCCTCCAATACAGGAACAGCAGCTTCAGAGTCTCCCATCTCATAAAAGGGCTTTTAGATAGAGAGAAGGAAAATGGAAAAATTACAAGGAATGCAGAAAATTAAGATTGGAAATATATATACATAATTTCGGATAAGCTTGTATATTTTCCTGATGAAGAATGAAGCTGACCCTTCTAGAGGTTCCAAAAATATATGGATGTGAAGTTTGTGATGACTTCCTTTGAACTGGTATGGTTTTGACCCTGCGTCTTTCAAGAAACCAGTGGAAAAAGTCTCTGCAATTAAAACTCTCACCTAATTTGTGCGGCATAGGCCATACGGTTTATTTGGCAGCAAACTGTAATTTTTGACTATCATTCACCCCAATCATATACTTTGGAAATAGTTATTTATAATTTTAGTATATGATGTTTACATATTACCATTACAAATAAAGATTTATGAAAAATTTATGCTATATAATTATTCTACTTATTTTTTATCGAACAAGCACACCATCAAAAATAAATTCTCACTAAAATAATAGACACCTTCCTAATTTTTCTCGTATGAAATATTTATTAATTTTTTCATATTCATTTAATTAAAATATCTATATATGAAAAAAATAGTAGTTTGTTACTAGTGTACGCATTCCACCCACAAGAAGTTTCAAAATAATACATAATTTGTTTTATTTACTGGTTTATTGTGTTATTAATTTAATAATATTACGTTAAAAGCCCATATAATTAAATAACAATAATAATGTGGCGTCTTGCTTATAATAAAAAAGAAAGTGATTGAGAATAAATAAATTTTTGATAGAAGTCGAGTTTTAGGTATGATTGAAGAACTTTGAAAATGAAGATATTTTTATTTGGGAGCACTTTTTAAAATAAAATTAATGTCATGCTAAATTTGAATGGATGATTAGAGAAAAGGAAAGGTGAAGGCCACTAAGGAATTAAAAATATATATGTATGTGAGTGGAGAGTATTTGACTATTCTTTTCTTTTCCCAATAGAGAATTAGTCTCTCCAAATGTTAATATTCATATTATAGATATTAAGAAAGAATATTCAACAATCTTATGAGATATTTTTTATTTTTTTGAACTAATTAAATTATGTTTGTCGATTGTCTATATATTCCATTTATTATTGAATTTTCAAATTGGTCTTACATATTGATTTTGATTGTTCACACAAAAGATAAAGAAAAATCTTTACTTTGGTAAAATAGTGACTTGTCATTAGTAACTAGTCAACTCATTCATCCCCTTAATTCCTTGACTATTTTATATATTATCAAAATATAATAGTAAACAAATAAAAAAACATAAACTCTATTCTAGTTGTTAAAAATCTATGAATGCATAGATAAGATCAACACTGAATAATATCATATGGGATAATTAGAAATTCTCTGTACACTAGTCACGAGCCCCGTGCTCACACGACCCAACAGATTAATCTCAATTTTTGTGATGCGAATAGATTTTTGTATGTATTTTAAAAATTTTAAGTTATTAATTCTTAGACTTAGAAACAGTTGAGGAAATATAATCAAGCTGTTTTGGAAATATTAAATTAAAAAACCCGCATATTATTTTTGCAGGTCCTATATAATAGCGGCAAAGAAGCAGACAGCTCAAGCAGACATGTTAGCAGAGAGCTAACTGCTTATTCGCAAAATAATTTATCTAGACTAATATTGTAAAATCATAATTTTCTTTTAGTAAGCAAAGATATTATATATATTATATATTAGCTGATAAGAGATACAGAGGAGGCAGTAGCTACATTGGTAGGAATATTAGCTAAGCTAGTTATAATACTAGGGTCCCCATGGGACATAGATAACTACGGAAGTACATTAATATTTTCAAGTTGTGATAATTTAGCAAAAGCACTCCGAGGTACTCTTCTAGTAATCACTACACCATCTTTATCTGCTTGCAAGAAAGGTTGAGTTGCTACCAGAGGGTCTAATAGAGATATAGTATTATACTCCTTTTGTTTACTACCTTCCTAGCCAAAATGTCCGCAACCTAATTTCCTTCGCAAAAATTATGACAGACCACTAGATTCCCCAACTTCTTCAGTAGCAATCTGCAAAAAGATAAAATAGAGTGATAAGTGACACAGGGCTGCAGTAAGAGTTCAACTACCTTAGTAGAGTCAGATTCTACTTCAACAATGGGTAGACGATTAAGAAGAGCCATTTGTAGTCCACACTCAAGGGCTTTCATCTCCGTCAAAACTGAACTATATGCATGTATCTTGGCTTGAAAGCCTATGATCCAGTTGCCATGAGAGTCCCCGACTACTCCCCCAATACCACCAGCTTGTGACTTTACCCAAAAAGCCCCATCTGAATTAGGTTTAAGACTTATACGGGGGTAAGAGGGGGGATCCAGCTTAGAGAAACAAGATTAATGGAAGCAGCGAATTCGGAGATACCACTAGGTGTTTAAATTCTAAAGCCCTCATAATGATGTATGAATATGAGATGCATGCAGGGGGTGTATTTTGATGTAAAAAAACATGGTCATTTCGTTGTGTCTGGATGCACCATAGTGCAAAAGGATAAAACTTTTGCCAAAGCAGACCAGGAGTAGAGAGAGGAACATTTAACTGATGCAGATTATATAGCCAATGGGTTGGGGTCGAGGCAATAAAACGCATGTTGAGACCTAAGTCTAGCCAAAAAAATTTCACCATATGACATTCCAGAATAATGTGAGTAATGGTTTCCTGAGTGGCCTGGCAAATGTGACACGAAGGAGATGCTAGTATCTTGATTGCATATAGGTGTGCACTAGAGGGGAGTCTATTATGAGAGCACAGCCAGAGAAGATGTTGGATTTTATGAGGTACACACAAGGACCAAATCCAATGAAATATATAGGTAGCCTCCAGATATGGTTCGATAAGACTACGAAAAGAACCCGTGGTGGGTGTCCCTGATGTATGAAGGGGCCAATAGGGCGTGTATGTGGTGCCTGGAGATAGAGAGCAGTCTAGCTTTCGTGATCGCATATTGAGGAATAAAGAGAGATAAGGTGGCCCCGTTCCACCCACTTGGGGTCCAAAGCTGGTCAAGAGTAAGATTAATTTTTCAATTTTTGTAAGGGGACCGTGGACGATGGAGCGCAAGGGAGGAGAATTTGGAATCCATCGATGCTCCCAGAGATTGAAACGCTTGCCTTCTCCAATAGACCAGGCAAGACCCTGGTCCCAAATCAGTTTCCCTTTTTGAATGTTTCTCTAAATGAAGGACAGGGAAGATTTGTGTGTGTGGTATTTAGCTATAAGAGTTTGAGCCCACAAGGCAGATGGGCAAGTTAATACCCTCCAATAGAGTTGTCCAAGGAGTGAAAGATTTTTATTGCGTGCTTTAATGATCCTAAGACCCCCCGTTTCTTTGGAAAGGTGACAATATTCCATTGGACAAGATGAAGTTTACGCCTCTGGACCGATATTCCCCACAAAAAATCGTGTTGAATTTTGCCGATGGAGGCACTAATAGTGGTTGGCAAGAGAAAGTATTGCATGATATAGGCAGGGATAACATTTAAAGTAGAATGAATAAGGGTGAGCCTGCTTGCATGGCTTAGGAAATTAAGCTTCTAGCTAGAGAGTTTGGCTCTCACATTATTAAGAATGGATAAGAAGTGAGTTAGGAGGTTTAGTAATGATGGGAAAGCCTAAATATTTCCCAAAATCATTGGATGCTTTTTATTTTAAAAAGTTGTGAGATGAGCTGTTGGGATTCAAAGGAGCAGGTCTTGGAATGTATTAACTTGGATTTATCTGGATTAGTTTTTGCACCAGAGAGAGAACAAAATGTAAAGACCATCTTGTGCATGGTATGGATGGTCTTTGAGTTGGCCTGTGCAATTAGCGTAAGATCGTCCGCAAAAAAGAGTTGAGAGAAGCTAGGGCCCCGAGGTGAGATTTAACAGGATCCCAGGTAAGAATGTCTACTTGATGGTGTGTATAATTAGACAAGAGCTCCATGCAGAGGATAAATATATATGGGGACATGGGATCTCCTTGCCTCATACCTCGGGAAAGGGAGAAAAAGTCCGTCCTAGTACCATTCACAAGAATCTCAATTCGAGAAGTTGTTAGATAGTGCATGATAAGCTTAGTGAATACAAGGCAGAAAGCGAAAGTAAAGGAGAGTTCTATAGACAAAAGACCATTCTATACAGTCAAAAGTCTTTTCTAGGTCTAATTTAAGAAGGAGACAACCTTCGAAATTGTTTGTACGCTGAACATGACACACCAGTTCCTGAATTAAGATAGCATTATCACTTGCGCGCTGATGTGCGATCAAATTACAACACATTCAGTGCCTAAAACAAGGAATTTTTCAAGTTCTCAATGTGACTTTTTATGGTTTTTATGTGTTTTTGTGTTTTTATTGCAGAAAAGGTAGGTTGGCATGATTTTGAGAGAAAGTTGCAGATTTTACTGAAGTGCAGGACATATGAGCCTTCCTAAGAGTCGTAGCCCAAGCTACGAGTCGTAGAGTGATCTCGTAGCAAGAAATAGAGAGAAAACAACAACAACAACAAAATCCCTATTAAAATCCCACAAGTGGGGTCTGGGGAGGGTAGAATATACGCAGACCTTACCACTACCATAAAGGTAGAGAGGTTTCCTGGAACCCTCATCTCAAAACTCGTAAGCAGAAATAACAAGAAATAGAGAGAAAAATCAGAAAATCTGCTAAGTGGAGGTTAGCCATACGAGGGCACTCCACGAGTCGTAAGTCTTTCTATGACTCGTGTAGGTGGGTTCATAGCAAGAAACAGAGAGCCAAAAGTTTGGACCAAGAACTGAAGATCTAGACTACGAGAGGAACATAGGAGTCGTAGCCCAAGCAACTACTCGTAATAGTGGATCGTAATATTCAAGTCCAAAATGCGAAGTATTGACTATGAGACCCTGATTACGATTTGTAGGGCACCCTACGAGTTGTACCTATGCGACCTATCTACTGCCAGCTTTCTTTTCTGTATAATTTTTAGGGTTAAATTTGTAAACAATACATATACTTTATGTTAGTGTTTATTTTAGAGGGTAACCAACTGTAACACCCCACACCTTATAATATTAGTACAATTCAAAGGAAGCATGACATGAAGGGGACAAATTGACATTAAATTTTAAAAGTGCTTGAATCTCGCATTAGTGGGCTATGTGTGCATCTAGCGCTTATGAGGGTTGAGTGTATACATGTTTGGCACTG
>JAPFFP010000001.1:6300107-6321746 GCA_026153255.1 Solanum medicagineum
CAATCAATAAAGGCATAGTATGCATGCAACCAATCCATCCCAAGAATGACATCAAAATCAACCATATCCAACTCAACCAGATCACAAGATAATATTTTATGCAAGATGCAAATGGGACAATTTCTGTAGACCTTTCTAGCAACAATAGATGCACCAATAGGACTAGACACCTCATATGACACACAACAATTCAGGCTCAATATGAAACTTTTTGGCAATAAGAAGAGTAACCAAAGAAAGAGTGGCACCCGGCTCTATCAATGCATACACATCAAAATCAAAGACTTTTCACATACCAGTGACGACATCGGGCACCTTATCAACCCCTTGCCTCCTTTAAAGCATAAAATCGATTGTGCCTTAGGGCACCACCTTGTTGACCTGCTCTACCCTAAGGAACTGCATTAGCACCCCGGCCTAGAGGACTAACATCCTTAACCTTGTTGCAATTTCTTGGAAAATCAACCACCTTATGGCCTACTTCCCCACAATCACAGCTTGCATTAGTAGCCCTCATGCGTGGGCCACCATGACCCTTACCATATTGCGGACACACAAGTCTAGGCATCACACAACCACCCTCATGGGGTCTTGGGTAGTCATTGGCAAATCTCCAACTAGGAGCATGAGAAGACCCTTGGCCTTGGTGAAACCGGCCACCCTTGTGATTTTGGAACTTACCATCAGAACGGGCCCTCTTGGCCTTATGACCCCTTCTTTTCCTTAATTTCTCCCCCTCCAATTGTTCGGCGTAAGTCATCAAATAGGAAAAACCCATGTCATTAATCAACATAGCGGTACTACATTCTTCACTTACTAAATCGAAAACACCTATCACAAATTTATTCATTCTAGACCGTGAGTCAGCAACCAAGTGTGGAGCATATTTTTAGAGTTGGTTGAACTTGAGGGCATACTCCCACACACTCGTAGACCCTTGCTTCAAATTCATGAACTCTACCAATTTGGCCTCCCTAAGCTCAAGAGGGAAGAATCGGTTGAGGAAAGCCACCTTAAACCTCTCCCATAGAACCACATGGTTGTTCCCTTTTTCCTCCTTCCATTGAGTGTACAAAATTTGAGCCACCCCCTTGAGTTAGTAAGCCACCAACTCCACCTTTTCTTTCGACCTCACACCCATAATGGACAACAACTCGTATACCTCATCGATGAATTCTTGAGGCTCCTCATCTACCTTAGACCCATTGAACTCTGGTGGGTTCATCCTCATAAAGTCTCTCACCTGAGATGCCGGAGTAGGAGCATGAAGGGCTTGGGCCCCTTGGTTAGCTTGCTTAGCCACAACTTGAGCTAGCAATGTAAGAGCATCCTGGAGCTCAGCATAAGCTAGTTGTTCCTCGAGTGTGCAGGATCTTCTTCCTCTTGTGTTAGGCATGATCTAGCATAGCAAAGAATAATCATTTGGGGGGGAGGGGAACCTTGCCTTTAACTTCTATAGCACGACATAGAAGAGGGGAAACAATTCCTAAAGCATCTCATAGCGTCTTACTCATAGTTGTAGTGTACAACACAACCATGAATAAGACTCTAATCAACATGGTGTGCTGGATGCCAAGGACCACTTACAATCTAGTGCTCTGATACCAAGTTTGTCACTCCCCAAGCATAGGGTCTAAACTTGATACGGCGCATGGGAAACCCTAGGGGACCCCAAGTAAGCCTCTTAACATATTATTACACATCCTTGGTCGCGGAAGCAATAAAATAACAATAAGAGATAGTAAATATTGATAACCGGGGCTAAGGGGCATCTTTCATATCATAGAGTATCAGAAAAGTAAAGAGAGTCAAACCTCAAAACATTATACATAACATGTCCAGCAACCCCTCTAACCAGAGAACTTAGCAGGGGCTAAGACAAACAACCGGGCTCACCCTCATAGTCAAGAATACAATAAAAAGGAAAGAGAGTCTTTATACATAGCATAGGATCAAAGTCAATGTCCCCGAAGTTGAGGACTCACCACTAGCTTTGTAGAGAAACAGCACTAGCCACGTGGAGGAGGAGGATGATCAAGTGGGGCTCCGGTTCGTAGATGGTGATATCATGTAAGCAAAAGTATGTCCTAGTACGCTTGAATTTACTAAGTATGTAGGATGCAATGCAACAATGGGCAGGCAACATAGTCAAACTTTATTCCTGTCACGACCCAAGCATAGGGCCTAGACGTGATTGGCGAATGGGGAATGCGAAGGAACTTCAAACAAGCCTCATAGCATATCATTACACATCCATGGTCGTGGAAGCAATTAAATCATAACAAGAAGTAGTAAATTTGGATAAATTAGTCTAAGAGGTAGCTCCACAATGTCAACATCAAAAGTCAAAAGGATTCAAAGCTCATAACATAGATACATAACTTGTCCAACAACACTTCTACTACATAGATAAGAACGTGGGCCAAAAAAAGCAATGGGGCTCACCCTCATAAATATGACAATAGTAATCCAAAAATACAAGACATAGGCTAAACATAAGCTTGAGAGATGACAGATGTTTTCCATAGACATGAGGACTCACTATAAGCTAACTTGAACAATCCGCCTAGCCACGAGGAGAATCAATGGGAGCTTCGATTCCTACATGGTAATATCATGTAGGCATAGAGTACGCATTAGTACATTTGAATGTACTAAGTATGTAAGATGCAATGCTACAAGAGACAAGTGATGTATTCAAAATGCATAAGCATAGGCAATGAGTAACATATAGCAATATGGCATGCATGGGAGATGCTTGTGGTAAATCATGTTTATATGGAACATAATACAAGTAGTGCGATCCAAGGCCTATCACCTGCTTAGAGAGGTACATGAGGTACGAACACCTTCATAAGGTTATTGAGGTACAAACCCCCCAAAGGATTGATGGGTACAAACCCCAAACATGGTTGATGGAGTACAAACCCCCTAACGAGGTTGATGGGTACAAACCCCCAACATGGTTGGTGGATAGTCACACCCTACCACCCGTAGTGGCAGAGCACAAACCCCCGATAGGTTATCAAGGTACAAACCCCTCGATAGATTGGTAGATAGTCGCACTTTACCACCCATGGTGCCAGAGTACAAACCCCCTGATAAATTATCAAGGTACAAACCCCTTGACACAGTTACCTAGCGCGCAACCACCGAGTAAGGCAGGGTCACATTCCAACACTATAGAGATAATATCGTATACAAATGTTACTCTCATCGTCATATAGTCATCATATACCTACATGTCCACTCATCATCATACATCATATGCATTCCTTACTCTCATCATCTTACCATTGTATACACACAATCGTTTCATCGACATTTCATCATCGTATAACTATCATAGACACACATACATTTCATTATCATTGTATACTCATTTCATCATCATATAACCATCAATAACATATGCGCATTTCACCATTATTTCATCATTATTCTATTATCATTTCATCATCATATAGTAATTCAACTTATAAAACAAGCATTGAACCCTCAACTCCTCAATAAGCCATAACTGAATATTTTATTAAACACTTAGAGGGTGTATAGTGGTAATGTAAAACCATGCAATTCAAGAGTGAAATCATGCTAGAAAACTCATTTTAAAACCTTCAATAGATACTTAGTAACACCATCAAGAAACAAACATCAAAACCCTTTATCAAATCTTACAATAGATCTTGGTTTCATAGCTCAAAACATAGCAAAACAGTCACACTTTTCATAAACCCCAACATAGTGTTCAGTGATATTCATAATAAATAAGACCCATGAGTAAATCAACTTTAAATCATGCAAATTTGAGGAAAACGAAGCTTGGGCGTCATGGGTGAAAGGAACCTATGAAAGAAACCCACATACCTTAGCTTTGTAGATGAACTTGATGAAGATTAGAGAAGGAGACTTGAAGCTTGATAGGAAATCCTTAGATCCGGAGAGGGTTTTGAGAATTGAGTTTAGGAGTAATATATTTCGCTAAGTGTTTGGATGAGTATTGGGGAAATGTTTAGAACGATATGGGGTGAAAAATGGCTTAAGTATAGGTTTTTTACGTTTGGCAACACTTAGTACCAAGACTTAAAGCCTTAGACCGCAAGAAAAATAACTAGGCAGAATTTACACAGGTCCGCATCTGGTCCGCGACGCGGACCTGTCGTGGAGGATGATTTTACACATGTCCGCAATGGAGGCGTCGCAGTGCCATCACTGACAGACACTGGATGAGCAAATTTGTAAAAATTGAAATTGCTAATCGTTTTCTCTTAAAAATCGGGGTTAGACCCATTTTTCACTCAAAATGACCCTGTGAACAAGATATGAAGTTAGATTTTCAATATCTCGCACGGATTTTTAGATAAATGGAAATTATGATTCCGGATACTTCCGAGGCACATTTTAGGGTACTTTTGGGGTCATTTCAGTATCTCCCCCATGGAAACATTCGTTCCGAATGTCAAAGAAATGTATATGAGAAGAGTAACCATGAACAAATCAGCCCCAACAACAATGCAACAACACACTTAAAATACCATCTTCAAAATCTCAAGGTAAGTGTAAAATCATGAAACCTTTCAATATAATCATGAATGCATGCAAATGACTTAGGGGTAGAAACATAAAACTTGGAATCACGAAAGGACTTGATGTGTCATCATAAGCTTGAATATAATGAAAGAGATACGGATATTGTTTCTCCGTGCCCGCTCCGACTCCCCGAAAGGCACTTTCAACTTGACGACTCTTCCAAATGGCCTTAATGAACACCACATCCTTATCAAGCAACTCCTCCACTAGACCTTCTCAAAGATCAACTCATCCATCATACATCCACAACTTCAAGGAGTTCTATAACACTAAAGTCACTGACACATCCCCTCATCCTAGAAGCATGAAAAACCAGACGAACCATAACCATATCCAATGCAATTCCCATTCGATGCAACCTCAATCTTCCTCAACACTCTTATGAAGACTCAAAAACCACAAACTCAATTTATGGAAGATGATCGTCCCAACTACTCATGAACTCCATTACACAACCCCTAAGCATATCCTCAAGTAATCTCACCAACTCATGAATGTTCAATTTAGAATACTCTTCGACACCATAAGTAGACTTAACCAATAGAAAGATGAACCAATTTCGTCAGCCTATCAACCATACCCCAAGAAGAATCAAAACCCTTCCTAGTCTCGAGCCATCCAATCACAAAACCCATATTAATCACCTCCCACTTCCAAGTAGGAATTTCTCTTTCCTGGTTAGGCCACCGGGCCTTTAATGTTTGGCTTTAACTTGTTGATAACTACGACAACCTGGAATAAATTTGGAAATGCCCTTCTTCATGCCCCCTACCAACACACATCTCTCAATCCCTATACACTTGGTAGAATCGAGGTGAATAGAATAAGAAGAACCATGAGCTTCATTAAGGATCTTTTCCACCAAGCCATCATCACAAGGTACACACAACCTACCTTGGTGCCTAAGGGCACCATCTATCACTTGGGAGAAAACCTCCACCTTGCCCTCTTTCACCAAGGCCTTCAATTCTAACAAAGAGGGAGATCCTGCTTTGCTCTTACCTCATCAACCAATGAAGATTTAGAATAATCAACAATAATAAACCACCATGGTCAACCTCTTCCAATCTAACCCCCTATCTAGCGTACTATTAAACCTACCTAGACACTTCCTTGCTACCACCATCAACATGAACAAGGCTAACCATCGACACCCTACTCAAAGCATCTGCCACAACACTAGTCTTACCGGGATAATGCACACTTATATCATAATCCTTACAAGTTCTAACCACCTCCTTTGTCTTAAGACAAGTTCCCTTTGGGTGAACACATATTTGAAACTCTAGTAAATGATAAGCACACCAACATGCACCCCATACAAACAATTACGTCAAATTTTCAAAGCGATAGCCCCGGCGGCCAACTCAAGCTCATATATAAGATAATCATTCTCATGCATCTCAAATTATCTAAAAGCATAAACTTCCTCCTGACCATCTTGCATCAATACACAAACCAAACCAATCCAGGAGACATCACAATACACAACAAACCCATTCACAAACCTCTGGTGGTAACCCGCTAAGTCTAAGAAACTCCTAATACCCAAAGGAGTCAAAGGTCTAGGCCAATTCCTATTCACATACATCTCCTTAAGATCAATCTTAATACCATCCTCCGATGCCACACGACCTAGGGAGGTAACCTCCTTTAACCACATTTCACACTTCACATACTTAGCATACAACTCCTCTTATCCCAAGATTTGCAACACTACCCCCAAATGGTTCACGAGTTATAAATAAATCCATACTTCACCACTAGAGGCCACCACAAGCATAACAAGGTAGGGACTAAAGATCCTATTCATGAAACCCATAAACATAGCTAGCGCATAAGTAAACCAAAGAACTCCAACTTACTAAAAAGACTTACTCCTAATCCGGAAAACACTTAGGGATATCACCTACCCTCATCATCACTTGGAAACAAGACCCGAACCAAAGATCAAGCTTAGAGAAGTGACTAACCATTATAGTTAACCAAATAGATCGACCATTCTTAACCATCATATTACAACCTTATGGGTTCTACAGTCAAAGGAGACACAATATACAAGTAATCGGACCATCTCAAGACCACCAATCCAACAAACTAAGTTCAACCAAAAATCACAAGATAAGACCCCATGCAATAAGGACATGGGGATTAATAGGTAATTCTAATATGACTCTATGAGCCCTACTATCAAGGAGGCACAACACCAACACAACTAATCCATCCCAAGCATAGCATCAAAATCCACCATACTAAACCCAACAAGTCACAAGGCAAAACCTAATGCAATATGAACATGGAGCAACACCCATGAACTCTCAACAACAATAGGCTCACCAATGAGATAGATACCAAAGAGAGTTCGCGACACACATGAAGCTCGCTAGAAACCAAAAGAATGATAAAAGAAATAGTGGCACATCGGTCCATCAACACAAACACATCAAAGCCATTTCAACATACTGATAGTAACATCGGGCACCACATCCCCTTCTTCAGCCACTCGATCAACATGACCGCCTTGATCAAAATGGTGACCACCTTTACACTTCCTTCGAACATATGGACAGTCCACTAGTTTGTGATCCGCAATACTACATCCAAAACAAGCATTGGTCTTCCTTAAGCATAGGCCACCATGGTACTTCCGACAAAAAGGAAATTAGGGATAAGTCATTCCACCATCACCTCTTTTATACTTATTGTGTTTGTGAAGGCAATCTATCATCTTGTGGCTCTCCTCTCTACAGCCATAACAAGCATTGGTACCCCTCAAGCATGGGCCATCATGGACTTTACCACATCTTGGGCACCTAGCATAAGGCACCACACCACCATCACTTCTACTTTTGTGACTTTGGAACTTCCTCTCACGACGGGCCCTCTTGGCCTCCTTACCTCCCTCTTACCGTTAGAAGTCCCGAGAGTAATCACTTGTTCATCGAGGTGAGTTGCCAATTGTGCCGCTGTTTTGGCCTACACCCAAAGAGCATTGCAACCTCTGCACTCGTCATATTAGCGTCTGGAGTAGCTTGAGACATATCCTAAAATGTAACGGTTGAGGATTAGCAATAAGCCCTAGGGGAACTAACTACATCTCACGACATAGATCATGAAGAAGTGAAACATTTTCTAGAACGCCTCATAGCCTCCTATTCATAGTTGTGGCGCGCTTCACAACCATAAATAAGATTTTAATTCACGCGTCGTGTTGGACACCGAGGACCTAACAACTTACTGCTACGATACCAACTTTATCACGACCCAAGCCTAGGGTCTAGACATGACCGGCGAATGGGGAACCCAAAGGAACGCCAAACAAGCCTCATAGCATATCATTACACATCCTTGGTCGCGAAAGAAATTAAAACATAACAAGAAGTAGTAAATCGTGATAAACGGGACTAAGAGACAACTCCACAACATCAGCATCAAAAGTCAAAAGGAGTTAAAGCTCATAAAAATAGATACATTACATGTCCAACAACACCTCTACTACATAAATGCGAACGGGGGCCAAAACAAGCAACCGGGCTCACCCACATAATAATGACAATAGGTAATCCAAATACACAAGACATAGTCTAAGCATAATCTTGAGAGATGATAGATGTTGTCCCCCGACTTGAGGACTCACCATAAGCTAACTTGAACAATTCGTCTAGCCAAGAGGAGAATCAATGGGAGCTTCGGTTCCTACATGATGCAATGCAACAAGAGATAAGAGACAAATTAAAAATGCATAAGCATAGGCAATGAGTAACATATAGCAACATGGCATGCATGGGAGATGCTTATAGTAAATCATACTTATATGGAACATAATACAAGTGTATGGAGTGACCACTATTAGTGCAATCCAAGGCCTATCCCCTGCTTGGAGAGGTGCATGAGGTACGAACCCCTTCATGAGGTTGTTCAGGTACAGACCCCCCAACGGGTTGATGGGTATAAACTCCCAACATGGCTGATGGAATACAAACCCTCCAATGAGGTTGATGGGTACAAACCCCCAAAATGGGTGGTGGATAGTCGCACCCTACCACCCGTGGTTCCAGAGTACAAACCCCCTATAGGGTTATCAAGGTACAAACCCATTGATAGGTTCTTGGATAGTCGCACCCTACAAACCATGGTGCCGGAGTACAAACCTCCCAATAGGTTATCTAGGTATGAGCCCCTTGACATGGTTACCCGGCACGCAACCTCCAAGTAGGGCATGGCCACATTTTAACACTATAAAGATAATACCATATACATATATTACTTGTCACGACCCAAGCCTAGGGCCTAAATGTAACACAGTGAATAGAGAATCCGAAGGAACCCCAAACAAGCCTCATAGCATATCATTACACATCCTTGGTCGCAAAAGCAATGTAAAAAAATATAAAGAGAATAATGGACAAAGGGGCTAAGGGATGGCTTGCGAAACATCATCATCAATAGACAAAGAGTCAAAGCTCATATTATATATACATGACTTGTCCAACAATTCCTGGAAACAGCCTCTCTACTTTTGTGGTAGTGGTAAGGTCTGCATACATTTTACCCTCCCCAGACCCCACTTGTGGGATTACACTGGGTATGTTGTTGTTGTTGTTGTAGTTGTTGTTGACTTGTCCAACAAACACCTATAAGTACATAGATAAGAGCAGCGCCTAAGACAAGGTAACCGGGCTCATCCTCATAGTCAAAATAGAACACAAAGTAGAGTGTCTCAATACAAGGCAAGGGAAAACATAGACCAAGGCCCCCAAAATGGAGGACTCACCAACTAACTTGAGTAGCACCGAACTACCCACGTGGAGGAGGATGATCAACTTGGGTTTCGGTTCCTACATGGTGATATAATGTAGGCAAGAGTATGCATTAGTATGTTTGAATGTACTAAGTATGTAGGATTCAATGCAATAAGAAATAGGCATCATAATCAATATGCATGACAATAGGCAATAGACATAATATAGCAATACGGCATGTATAACCAATGCTAAAGTGAAACATGCTTAAGAAACTCTTACTTATATAAGATATCATATGTGTAGAATAAACCAAATTACATTTTGAAAGTACAAACCCCTTGGTAGGTTAGTGATGATGCCACCCTATCACTTAGGTGGTGAAGTACTAACCTTTCACTCGGTTGACGAGTACAAACCCCCAACTCAGATTGTGATAATGTCGCCCCATCACCTAGGTGGTGAAGTACTAATCCTTCACTCCGTCGATGTGTACAAACCCCCATACCGGTTAGTGATGATGCCCCACCCCATCATTAGGTTGAGAAGTACTAACCCTTCCCTCAGTTAATAAGGACAAACCCCCATCTCAGTTATCCAGGTTCTTAGACCCACCGGATTAGGCATGGTCTAATGCAACACTTTATATAGAATTTATCATGTACATAAGATCATTTCATCATCGTAACAACAATCATATCATGCCTCATACTTTGGACCTTCAATTCCACAAGAAACCTTAGCCGGACATTTTATCAAAACACTTGGGGGTGTGTAATGAGGGTATGACCATGCAATTTTGAGATGAAGTCATGCAAGAAAATCTATTGTAAAACCATCATCAATACCTTGCAACACCCCTAAGACATTCACATCAAAACCCCTCATCAAATCCAACATTAGATCTACGATTTAGAGCTCAAAACATGCTAAAACAACCAAACTTTCATGAACTCAAATCACTGTCCAGTAAATTTCTTAATATACAAGACCCACATGTAAAATTAACTTTAGATCATGCAAATTGAGCAAAAAGGAGATTAGGGCACCATAGGTGAAAGAACCCAATGGCTAAAACCTACATACCTTAGCTTTGGAGAAGCTCTTGGTGAAGACTAAAAACGGAGGCTTGAAGCTTGAAGGAAGTCCTTAGTTCTGGATGAGGGTTTTGAGATATGAATTTTGGAGTGAAAATACGGCTAAGTGTTGTGGGGAGTATTGGGAAACGTTTTGGATGATATAAGGGTGAAATTTGGCTGAGTATAAATAAAAACATATTTGGAAACACTTGTGCCCAACACTTTGAATATTTTGGACGAACTAAAAAAAATACACTGAGATTGGCTGCTGGCGCGTCGCACCTCCATCCCGCGGACCTCACTGAAAATCTCACTTAAAAACTTATAATTGCTAATCTTTCTCTCTTGAATTAAGGTTAGACCCTTTTTAACCTAATTGTGACCCCTGATCACGAATATAAAGTCAAATTTTTGAAATTACAAATGAATTTTGAGATATATGAAATTTAAAATTTTGGGCATTCCGAGGCACATTTTCAAGCACTTTTTGGGTCGTTTCAATATCTCCCCCTTGGCTAACATTCATCCCTGAATGTAAAAGAGACGTACAAGACAAGACTGATCATAAACAACTCATCCCCAACTAAAATGCAACATTACATTTAAAACACCATTTTTGAAATCTCAACATGAGTGTAAAATCATCATGACTTGCCAACTTAAACATGAATGCATATGAATGACATAGGGGCCGAATCATAAGATTTGAAATCACATAGGAGACTTAGAATAGAACCTTATGATTGAGTGGATAGAAAAGCTAAGGATACCGCTTTTGCATGTCCGCTTTGGCCTCCCAAGTAGCACTTTCAATTTGTTGGTTCCTCCAAAGACCTTAACGGATGCCACCTCCTTGTTCCTCAATATCTTCACTTGCCTATCAAGGTTCTGAACTGGAACCTCCTCATAAGTCAATTTATCCTCAAAAACACCCACAACATCAAGATGCACAATAGCATTAGGGTCGCTAACACATTTTCTCAATATAGAGACATGAAACACCGGATGAACCAAATTCATTTCACTAGGCAACTTCAACTCATAAGCTACCTTGATAACCCTTTTCAAGACCTCGTAAGGACCAACATATCTTGGACTCAACTTTTCCTTTTTACCAAAATGGACCATACCTTTCATTGGAGAAACTTTCAAATAAATAAAATCACCTGCTTTGAATTCAAGGTCTCTTCTTCTCACATCAGCATAAGATTTTTGACGACTTTGGGCCGTCTTCAACCTTTCGCTAATCATCCTGACCTTATCAAGAGCCTCCATAACCAGATCCGGTCCAAATAAAGCCACCTCTCCAACCTCAAACCAACAACCGGTGATCTAGAACATATTCCATAAAGAGCGTAAAATGGAGCTATACCGATACTAGAGTGATAGCTTGTAGGCAAACTCGATCAAAGGAAGATGGTCATCCCAACCACCCTTCAACTCCAATACGCATGCCCTAAGAATATCTTCAAGGGTTTGAATTGTCCTCTTGGCTTGGCCATCCGTTTGAGGGTGGAATTCCGTACTAAGGTGGACTTTTGTTCCAAAACCCCTTCGAAAAGACCTCCAAAAATGTGAAGTAAATTGTGACTACGATCCTATATGATGGACAAAGGAACCCCATGCAACCTCACTAACTCATGGATGTACATCCATGCATGCTCTTCAGCCCCATATGTGGTCTTAACTGGTAAAAAGTGAGCCGATTTCGTCATCCTATCAACCACCACCCAAATGGAATCAAAATATTTTCTAGTCTTGGGCAACCCAACCACAAAATCCATATTTATGACCTCCCACTTACAAATGGGAATCTCTATATCATGGGTTAGGCCACCCGTCCTTTGATGTTCGGCGTTCACCTGATGACAACTATGGCAACCGAAAACAAATTTGGCAATGTCCCTCTTTATGCCTATCCACCGATACACATCCCTCAAGTCTCTATACATTTTGGTGGAACCGGGGTGGATAGAGTAAGAAGAATTATGGTCCTCATCAAGAATTTTCTCCCTCAAACCATCAACACAAGGTACACACAACCTACATTGGTATCTAAGGGCCCCATCTCTCCCTTGGGCGAAAACCTCTATTTTGCCCTCTTCCACCAAGGACTTCAATTCAAGCAAAGAGGAGTCTAGATCTTGTTTTGCTATCACCTCATCGACCAAAGAAGATTTAGAACTATCAACAACAACAAAACCATAACCCATATCTTCCAACCTAACACCCAATCTAGCCAATCTATACAACTCCCTAGCCATCTCCCTATCACCAACATCCACATGAGCAGGCTACCTATGGACACCCGACTCAAAGCATCTGCCACCATAATTGCCTTACCCGGATGGTAATGCACACTCATGTCATAATCCTTAAGAAGTTCTAGCCACATTATTTGTCTCAAGTTGAGATCTTTTTGATGAAGACATATTGGAGGCTCTTATGATCGGTGAAGACATCCACATGCACCCCATACAAATAATGACACCAAATCTTTAATGCAAACACAACACCGGTAATTATAGATCATGGTTAAGGTAATTCCTTTCATGTACTTTGAGTTGTGTAGAAGCATAGGCTATGACCTTACCATTTTGCATTAGCACACAACCCAAACCAACTCTAGATATATCACAATACACAACAAAACCCTCAAGCCCATCCGATAGTGACAATATAGGAGTGGACACAAGTCTATCTTTTTATGTTTGGAAGCTTCTCTCACATTCATTGGTCCACACAAACTTAACCTTCTTGTGAGTTAATTTGGTCATAGGGGAAGCATTAGAGGACAACCCATTCACAAATATTCTACAGTAACCCACCAGCCCCAAGAAGCTCCTAATATCTGATGGGATCAATGGTCTTGGCCAATTTCTAATCGTATCATTTTTCTTAGGATCCACTTTTATACCATCTCCCGACACCACATGACCCAAGAATGCAACTTCCTTCAACCAAAACTCATACTTGTCATATTTGACATACAATTTATCCTCCCTCAATCGTTGCAACACAACCCTCAAATGATCCATATGCTCCTCTCTACTATGTGAATAGATCAAAATATCATCAATGAAGACCACAACAAAGGAATCAAGGTAAGGTTTGAAGACCCTATTTGGCTGGTGCATTAGTCAACCCAAAAGCCATCAAAACAAACTCATAATTCCCATATCTGGTTCGGAAAGCCGTCTTAGGGATATCTCAGTCCCTCACCTTCGCTCGATGATACCCGGACCGAAGTTCAATCTTAGAGAAAAAACTAGCCCCTTTGCAATTGGTCAAACAAGTCATCAATTATTGGAAGAGGATATCTACTTTTATAGTGACTTTAGTTAGTTGTCGGTAGTCAATGCACATTCTAAGTGACCTACCCTTCTTCTTTACAAAAAAAACACCAGTGCACCCCAAGGTGATTGACTAGGTCTAATAAATCCCTTTTTCCAACAAATCTTTCAATTGCTCTGTTAACTCCTTCAACTCTGTCGGGGCCATACGGTAAGGGGGAATAGAAATAGATTGAGTATAGGGAAGGAGATCTATGACAAAATCTATCTACCTTTCGGGAGGGACACCAGGGAGGTCATTTGGGAATACATCAAGAAACTCATACAACGGGGACCAACTTGATGGAAGGGACATTAGATTCCACATCTTTAACCCTCATAAGATGATACAAACATCCCCTAGAAATCAACTTATGGGCTTTGATGCATGAAATAAATGTACCCTTGACCACCACATCTTGACTTTCCCACTCAAGGACGGGTTCATTAGTAAATTGAAACTTGACCCTATGGGTTCTACAATCAATAGAAGCATAGTAGGCATGCAACCAATCCATTCCAAGAAGGACCTCAAAGTCTACCATGTCTAATTCAACAAGATCATAAGGCAACAACTTATGCAAAATGCAAATGGGACAATTCCTATAAACTTTCCTAGCAACAATGAAGGCATCAATAGGGGCAGACACTTCATATGACATGCAACAACTCAGGGACAACATGGAACTTTTTAGCAACAAAAGGGTTAACAAAGGAAAGAGTGGCACCCGGACTAATCAAAGCATACACATCAAAGTCAAAGATTTTCAGCATACCGGTAACAACATCGGGGACCTCACCAACCCCTTTCCTTCCATGTAGAGCATAAAATCAGTTGTGCCTTAGGGCACCACCTTGAGGATCAACTCCACCCAATGGAACTGCATTTTGCACCCCGAACTTTACCATGATTTCTTGGGAAATTTATCTGCTTGTGACCAAGCTCCCTACAACCAAAACATGTATTAGAAACCTTTAAACATGGGCCATTATAACTCTACCCACATCTAGCACATACATCAATAGGAGCCACACCCCCAACACCTTGAGGTCTAGGGAAGTCATTGGCAAACCCCGTATTAGTAGCATGAGAAGGCCCTTGGCCTTGATGAAATCTAGCACCCATTTGGAACTTACCCTCAGAATGGGCCCTCTTGGCCTCATGGCTCCTCCTCTTTCTCAACTTTTCCTCCTTCATTTGCTCGGCATAAGTCATCAACCTAGAAAAGTCCATGTCACCAATAAGCTAGGTGACCGACATTCTTCACTCACCAAGTTGAAGACCCCCATCATAAATTTACTCATCCTAGCTCTAGGATTGGCTGCTAAGTGAGGAGCATACTTTGAAAGTTGATTAAATTTAAGGGCATACTCCCTCACACACATAGCACCTTGTTTGAAGTTCATAAACCCTACCAACTTTGCTTCCCTAAGCTCAAGAGGGAAAAACCGATTAAGAAAAGCCAATTTGAACTCCTCCCAAATCACCATATTACCAACCCCCTTCTCATCCTTCCATTGTTCATACCATATTTGGGCTACCTCTTTGAGTTAGTACGCCGCCAACTCCATCTTTTCATTTGGACCAACACCCATGATATTCAAGATCTTGTAGACCTCATCAATGAACTCTTGTGGATCTTCATCCACCTTTTCCCCATAGAAAACTGGAGGATTCATCCTCAAGAAGTCCCTTACCCTAGCTCCCGAGGTAATAGCATGAGGGGCTTGAGCCCCTTGATTAACTTGGTTGGCCACCACTTGAGCAAGCATAGTGAGAGCATCCCAGAGCTCACCATTGGTAGGTTGCTCCTCGGCAATTTGAGCCCTTTGGCCTTGAGTGTTTGGCATGATCTAGCCCAGCAAAGAACAATTGTTAGGGGGAAAAACTCACTACAACTCTATAGCACAATGTAGAACATGAAGAAGGGAAACATTTCCTATAATGTCCCATAGTCTCCTACTTATAGTCAAGGCGTGCTTCACAACTATGAATAGGACTCTAATCGATGTGATGGGTTGGACTCCGAGGATCTATCAACCTAGTGCTCTTATAACAAGTTTGTCACAACCCAAGCCTAGGGCCTAGACATGACACAGCGAATGGAGAACACGAAGGAAACCCAAACAAGCCTCATAGCATATCATTACACATCCTTGGTCGCGGAAGCAATATAAAACAATATAAAGTAAGAATAAGGGGCAAAGGGACTAAGGGATGGCTTGCAAAACATCATCATCAAGAGACAAAAAGACAAAGCCCATATCATAGATATATGACTTGTCCAACAAACACCTCTAAATACATAAATAAGAGCGGTGCCAAGACAAGATAACCGAGCCCACCCTCATAGTCAAAATAGAACATAAAGTAGTGTCTCAGTACAAGGAAAGGGAAAACATAGACCAATGTCCCCGAAATTGAGGACTCACAAACTAACTTGAGTAGCGACAAACTAGCCACGTGGAAGAGGATGATCAACTTGGGCTCCGCTTCCTACATGGTGCTATAATATAGGAAAGAGTATGCATTAGTACGATTGAATGTACTAAGTATGTAGGATGCAATGCAGCAAGAAATAGGCATCATAATCAAAATGTATGACAATAGGCAATAGACATAATATAGCAATATGGCATGTATGACCAATGCTAAAGTGAAACTTGCTTAAGAATCTCTTACTCATGTAAGATATCATATGTGTCAAACAGTGGAAATTAGATTTCCAAAGTGCAAATCCCTTGGTTGGTTAGTGACAATGTCGCCCCATCACTTAGGTGGTGAATTACTGACCCTTCACTTAGTTGATGAGTACAAACTCCCAACTCGGTTGGTGATAATGCCGCCCCATAACCTAGGTGGTGAAGTACTAACCCTTTACTCGGTTGATGATTACAAACCCCCATTTCGGTTAGTGATGATGCTGCCCCATCACTAGGTGGAGAAGTACTAACCCTTCCCTCGGTTAATGAGTACAAACCCCCATCTCAGCTATCTGGGTTCTTAGACCTCCTGGATTGGGCATGGTCTAATGCAACACTTTATATAGAATTTATCATGTACATAAGTTCATTTCATCATCATAACAGCAATCATATCATATCTCATACTTTGGACCTTCATTTCCACAAGAAACCCTAGCCGGACATTTTGTTAAACACTTGGGGGTGTATAATGGGGGTAAAAGATCATGCAATTTAGAGATGAAATCACGCAAGAAAATCTTTTGTAAAATCGTCAATCAACATCTTCCAACACCCGCAAGACATTCACATCAAAACCCCTCATCAATTCCAAAACTAGATCCACGATTTAGAGCTCAAAACATGCTAAAATAACCATACTTTCATAAACTCAAATTACTGTGTAGTAAATTTCTTAATATACAAGACCCACATGTAAAATTGACTTTAGATCATGCAAATTGAGTAAAAAAAAGATTAGAGCACCATGGGTGGAAGAACCCAATGGCTAAAACCTACATACCTTAGCTTTGGAGAAGCTCTTGGTGTAGATTGAAAATAGTGGCTTGAAGCTTGAAGGAAATCCTTAGTTTCGGATGAGGGTTTTGAGACTTGAATTTTGGAGTGAAAATATGGCTAAGTGTTTTGGAGAGTACCGGGAAATGTTTGTGGATGAAATAAGGGTGAAATTTGGCTAAGTATAGATAAAAATACATTTGGGAACACTTGGGCCCAACACTTAGAATATTTTGGACGGACTAAAAAAAATACACTGAGATTGGTTATTGGCACGTCGTACCTCCATTGCGCAGACCTCACTAAAAATCATTACTTAAAAATTTATGATTGCTAATCTTTCGGTCATAAATCGAGGTTGGACCATTTTTCACCTAATTTGACCCCGTGATCATGAATATGAAGTCGGATTTTTGAAATAACAAACAGATTTTGAGATATATGGAATTTAAAATTCTAGACATTTCGAGGCATGTTTTTGGGCACTTTTTGAAGTAGATTAATTACTCTCATCATCATATAGTCATCATATACCTACATTTCCACTCACCATGATACATTATATGCATTCCTCACCCTCATCATCTTACCATTATATACACACAATCATTTCAACATAAATCCATCAACATTTCATTATCATTCTATTCTCATTTCATCATCATATAACCATCATAGACATACGTGCATTTCATCATCATTGTATTCTCATTTCATCATCATATAACCATCACATACATACATGTATTTCATCATCATATAGTCATTCAACTCATAAAACAAGCATTGAGTCCTCAACTTCTCAATAAGCCATAACCGAATATTTTACCAAAACACTTAGGTATGTCTAGTGCTAGTGTAAAACCGTACAATTCAAGAGTGAATTCATGCTAGAAAATTCAATGTAAAACCTTCATAGATACTCAGTAACACCTTCAAGCAACAAACATCAAAACCCTTCATCAAATCATACAATAGATCTTGGTTTCATAGCTCAAAATATAGCAAAATAGTCACACTTTTCATAAACCCCAACATAGTGTGCAGTGATTTTCATAATAAATAAGATCCATGAGTAAATCAACTTTAAATCATGCAAATTTGAGAAAAATGAAGCTTGAGCATCATGGGTGAAAGGAATCCACGAAAGAAACCCACATACCTTAGCTTTGGAGATGAACTTGATGAAGATTGGAGATGGAAACTTGAAGCTTGAGAGAAAATTCTTAGATCCAGAGAGGGTTTTGATACTTGAGTTTAGGAGTAAAATATTTAGCTCAGCTTTTAGATGAGTATTAGGAAAATATTTAGAATGATATGAGGGTGAAAACTGGCTTAAGTATAGGTATTTTCACGTTTGGGAACACTTAGGCCCAAGACTTAAAGCCTTGGACCGTAAGAAAAATAATTGGGTAGAATTTACACAGGTCCGCATTTGGTCCGCAATGCGGACCTATCGCGGAGGCTGAATTTACACATGTCCGCGATGGAGGCGCATCACAGTGCCATCTCGTACAGACACTAGATAAGCAAAATTGTGAAAATTGAAATTGCTAATTGTTTGCTCTTAAATCGGGGTTAGACTCATTTTCCATTCTAAATGACCCCCCGAACAAGAATATGAAGCCAGATTTTTTATATCGCGCATGCATGTTGAGATATATGGAAATTACGATTTTGGACACTTTCGAGGTAAATTTTTGGGCAATTTTGGGGTCGTTTCACTTCCTCAACCTCAACTTTGTCGTCAATACTGTTTTCATGATCCTCATCAACAACCATCGGCATTGGAGGGTCAATGGTACTATTTCCATTCCTCGTTAGAACCGCCATGCAATTTCCTACACTCTTTGGGTTTTGGGTTGTATTGCTCGGCAAAGTACCCTTTTGGCTTTGAATCAATTGGAGGGACACTTGAACGAATTGTTGTTCTAACTGCTTGATTGCCACTAAATGAGACTCTATTTTTTTGTTGATACTTGAAATGTTGGATTTAATTCCTTTCAAAGTCTCATCTTGGTTCTCTATTTTCTTCAACAATTTGACAAACATCTGCTCTATCCTTGAATTGCTAGAACTAGCATAATGATTATCTGGAGGCATATAAGGACCATTTCTATGCCCATCTCTTCAGCCCCACTCGGCGTCTGGCACCCTATCTCTCTCAAGTGGTCAAGTGCAGCGGATTGTCAAAATGCTCGGTGATGGTCGGCCTTGACAGCCAAATGGCAATTCACAGCACAAACTCTCACATATTTGCATAGACTTTATAAGTAAATTAGAAAGAAAATTGTACATATCATATCAGAACATATCATTCTTTTAAGTTTTTGATAGAGAGTAGTATATAGAACTTTCCTTCTTTAGAGTACAAGGGTTGATACGATTTTGAAGCTATGGGGAAGAAATATTGGAGTAGATTAGCTGGTGATAATCAACTATTTTCTATTCAATCTTGTCACCTATGACTACTGCTGCTATGTTTAGTAACAAATCTTTAATTTCTAGAATGTATGGCTAAAACCCCCATGTTGGGAGTGTGCTATTAATATGGTTTTTTGAATTATATATTGGGTCTTTGATACTTTGTTTTATTGGCAGTTGATTTGAGTGAATTTACATCCATTACTATATTTAATCCATAATTTCAAGATTGCAAACTTGGGGTTTACTTTAGATCTTTGATTATTGCCTTAGCTGAAATGATTAGAGTGTGGAAAGGATGTAATAACTGGAAACCTATTAGAGTTTCAGTTGAAGTCCAATGCCATGGATCCAATGGCCAAGGTAATAGGGGTTTTACTGAGACTTCTTAGGCCAAGCGTGTCCTCGGTAGTCGGCATAATATAGTAGTCTAATCATATGAAACACTCATGTATCATGGCGGAACGTGGGTTACAAGCAACCTTGCTTGCTCACTCATTACCAAATAATTTTGTCATATATTTAAACCCAGATGGTAGATTGATTCCCACATTTGCACATCCCCAACATCTTCCCTTATTTACTGATTAAATTATTAATTAGATATCATATAGTTTGATTCTTGCTTTCAATTAGTGCAACCCCCCAAATCTTACAATTGCTTAGTCCAACGAACCACTTCTATCTTGGACTACGTTTCTCTGCGGGATTCGACCCCAACCTCTTAGTTGGAATATTATGTTGATGACTATCTCCCTACTTCCTTTGAGTAGCCGAGTTGAGCAACATCAAAAATGGTGTCGTTGCCACAATCAATAAGTTCATAACTGTAGTGTATGTTGAGCTTTGTTTTTATAATTAGAGTTGTTTGTACTATTTTCAGTTGTTTTTATTGTTGAAAAATAGGTGTTAAATGGAGGATGATGGGAGTATCCATGGTGAGAATGTTGGAGATGCGAATGATATGCAAGGTGCTAACTGGGTCCAAGTGGGAAGCACATGTAACACCCCACATTTTTACATGTACTAATACTATGGGAATACATCATAGTATGGTTTGGTCAACTTAGCATCAATTCTTGAAAATTCTTGATTCTTGTGTTAGCGGGTGATATGGGCGTCTAACGCTTAAGAGGGTCTTGTGTATATGTGTTTTATGTTAAATTTAGGATATCACAACCCTAAAGAAAGTAAGAGAATTCAAGTGTTTGTATGAATTAATAATATAGTAGGTGAGTCACCTACTTACCTTGAATTTGCTAGCTAAACGGAGATGAGGTTCGGCGTCAAATTTATTTAAGTATGATCACGAATAAAATTAGTTTTAAGTGTGTAATTTTAGACCATATTTTTGCATCATAAGTGGACCTTATTTTCTGTCCAAGAAGAGTGCGATAAAGGCCCAAGTGTAACATAAATCATTTGACTAGTTGGGCCAAAAATGAATTTAACAGGGATGCTAAAAATTGGAAGCCAAGTCCGTTAGAATGTGGTGCCTATTTTGGCCCTATTTTAGGTATCAAGCTGCTGAATATTTAGCCCAACTAAATGAGGTCTTATATGGTCCAAAATCCCAAGGAAAATTCGTCCAAATATGGCCCTTTAAGAGGGGATTATAAGCAGCAAATTTCAGCTCCCCATAGACTTGGAAAAAATTTCAGCTTTCCTCATTTTCCTCTCTACATGTTTCTTGACCTAGTAGCAGCAGCCAAAGGATCTCTTAGGCTTCATAAGGAGTTGATCAACCTTGAGGATAAAGGTAAGTGGTTATAATTATGTTTTTGGTAAGATTTCTTCATTAGAATCAAGAAGTATTTGATGATATGTGATGCTGAAAATTCTGGACAGCATGTGTCGAGAAAATTGCTGCATTCTTTTCTTTTGTTTTAGTGATTTCTAAATGGTGTGGGCTGTGTTATGAAGAGAATTTGATGTTCTTAATATTGTTTGAGTTATATATGTATATATAAGGTTGCTGCCCAGATTTTGGTT
>JAPFFP010000001.1:6321846-6336221 GCA_026153255.1 Solanum medicagineum
ATGAAAAAATCCTACAAGATGGTGGATTCCCTCGTGAAACACTTTGGATCGAAAAAGTTTGATCAATTCCAATAAATCTTGTAATTTGAAACTTGCTCGAATTGGATTCTTTCGATTTCCATACCTAGTCTAGAGCTTATGTTTATGTTATACAGTTAGTTGAGGTGGGGCTTGTCCCGACCCTTATTAGATGTTTTTGGTTATCTAGAGGCTTTGTAGACTATGTAAAGTAAAAGTGAAGTCATGTCTCGTAGTTTAGACACAGTGGCCCCAACGGCCTAGTCGTATGCATTTTCTTTTGGCTTTGTATCACTGTTTATCTACTTTAAGGCATGTTAAAGGTAGAAACCCCTTATGTTATGTATGGAACACATATAGTTACAGGTTGGTTCTCCCGAGCCTTATTGGCAACGGGTGCCGGTCCACCCTACGGGACTTTGGGGCGTGACATCTGTCTTTTGGGTTGTCCCGCTTGATGACTTATGCCGAACAATCAGAGGGGGAGAAGTTGAGAAAGAGAAGTAATAAGGCTAAGAGGGCCCGTTTTAATAGTAAGTTCCAAAGTCATAAGGGTGGTCGGTTTCATCAAAGCCAAGGGTCCTCACATGCTCCGAATAGGAGGTTTGCCAATGACTACTCAAGGGGCCAAGATGATGGTGGTGTGGTGCCTAATGCTATGTGTCCAAAGTGTGGTAGTGGTCAATGCTTGCGGGAATCGATGTTTGTTTTGGTTGTGGAGAGGTAGGCCATAAGATGATTGATTGTCCATGTAATCACTACAAGGATAAGGATGTTCATCCACCAGGGCGGGGTGCTATGCAGTTCCTTTGGGGAGAGAAGGTCAACAAGGTGGTGCCCCAAGGCATAATCAGTTCTATGCACTCCAAGGGAGACAAGGGGTTACTAAGGTGACGGATGTCATCACCGGTATGTTAAAAGTCTTTGAGTTTGATGTATGCATTGATAGACCTGGGTGCTACTCTTTCTTCTTTTACCCCTTTTATTGCCAAAAAGTTTCATGTTGATCCTGAATTGTTGTGTGAGTCTTATGTCTACTCCCGTTGGTGCATCTATTGTTGCTAGAAAGGTCTATAGAAATTGTCCCATTTGCATCTTGCATAAAATATTGCCTTATGATCTTGTTGAGTTGGATATGGTGGATTTTGATGTCATTCTTGGGATGGATTGGGTGCATGCATATTATGCTTCTATTGATTGTAGAACCCGTAGGGTCAAGTTCCAATTCCCAAATAAACCCATCCTTGAGTGGGAGAGTCATGATGCGGTGGTCAAGGGTAGGTTCATCTCTTGCATTAAAGCTCAAAAGTTGATCTCTAAGGGGTGTTTCTATCATCTTGTGAGGGTTAGGGATGTGGAGTCCAAAGTCCTTCCCATAGAGTCAGTTCCGGTTGTTGACAAGTTATGTAATGATGCTATGAGCCTTGACTCTTTGATGTTTTATGATACAAAAGATGTCCCTTAGCCTTGTGTTCCCTTATTTCTACGTTTTTATTGTAATTTAATTGCTTCCGTGACCAAGGATGTGTAATAGTATGTTAAGAGGCTTGATTGGGGTCCCTTCGGGTTCTCCATTCGCAGTTTCACGTCTAGGCCCTAGGCTTGGGTGGTGACAAACATGGTATCAGAGCAATAGGTTGTTAATGGTTCTCGACATCCCACACACTACGTTGATTATATTCTTATTCATGGTTATGTTGTGCACCACAGCTATAAGTAAGAGACTATGAGATGTTTTAGGAAATGTTTCCCTTCTTCTTACTCTATGTCGTGCTATAGAAGTTAAGGAAAGGTTTCCCCCTTAAATTGTTCTTTGCTATGCTAGATCATGCCTAACATAAGAGGAATGAGAGCCCACACACCGAGGAACAACCAGCTCATGGAGAGCTCCGGGACACTCTTACCTTGCTAGCTCTAGTTGGGGCTAATCAAGTCAATCAAGGGCCCAAGCCCCTCATGCTCCTACTTTGACATCTCAGGTGAGAGACTTTATGAGGATGAACTGACTGGAGTTCAATAGGTCTAAGCTGGATGAGGACCCTCAAGAGTTTATTGATAAGGTATACAAAATGTTGTCTACCATGGGTGTGAGGTCAGAAGAGAAGGCGGAGTTGGCAGCTTACCAACTTAAGGGGGTGGCCCAAATATGGTATACTCAATGGAAAGAGGAGAAAGGGAACAACAATGTAGTTCTTTGGGAGGAGTTTATGGTGGCTTTCCTCAATCGATTCTTTCCTCTTGAGCTTCGGGAAGCTAAAATGATGGAGTTCATGAATTTGAAACAAGGATCTATGAGTGTGAGGGAGAGTGCCCTTAAGTTCAACCAACTCTCTAAATATGCTCAACACTTTGTTGTCGACTCGAGGTCTAGAATGAATAAGTTTGTAATGGGTGTATCTGATTTTGGTGAGTGAAGAATATCGTATCGGCATGTTGATTAGTAACATGGATTTGTCCCACTTGATGACCTATGCTAAACAATTAGAGGGGGAGAAGTCGAGAAGGAGGAAGAGTAATGAGACCAAGAGGGCCCATTTTGATGGTAAGTTCCAAAGTCGCAAGGGTGGCTAGTTTTTATCAAAGCCAAGGGTCCTTACATGCTCTTAATTGGAGGTTTGCCAATGACTACCCAAGGGCCCAAGATGATGGTGGTGTGGTGCCTAATGCTATGTGTCCAAAGTGTGGTAGGGATCATGGTGACCCTTGTTTGAGGGATACCAACGCTTGTTTTGGTTGTGGAGATGTAGGCCACAGGATGATTAATTGTTCACGTAATCGCAACAAGGGTAAGGATGTTCGTCCACAAGGTCGGGGTGCTAATGCGGTTCCTTTGGGGAGAGAAGGTCAAGTAGGTGGTGCCCTAAGGCACAATCAGTTCTATGCACTCTAAGGGAGGAAAGGAGTTGATGAAGTGCCCCATTCGTCACCGGTATGTTAAAAATCTGTGACTTTGATGTTTGTGCATTGATTGATCCGGGTGCCACTCTTTCTTTTGTTACCCCCTTTGTTGCCAAAAAGTTTCGTGTTGAGCCCGAATTGTTGTGTGAGTCATATGAGGTGTGTACTTCTATTGGTGCATCTATTGTTGCTAGAAAGGTCTATAGAAATTATCCCATTAGTATCTTTCATAAAATATTGCCTTGTGATCTTGTTAGTTGGATATTGTTTATTTTGATGTCATTCTTAGGATAGATTGGTTGCATGCATTCTATGCCTTTCTTGATTGTAGAACATGTAGGGTCAAATTCCAATTCCCAAATGAACCTGTTCTTGAGTGGAGAGTCATGATGTGGTCATCAAAGGTAGATTCATCTCTTGCATTAAATCCCGTAAGTTGATCTCCAACAGTGTCTTTATCATCTTGTGAGGGTTAGGGATGTGGAGTCCAAAGTACTTCCCATAGAGTCAGTTCTGATTTTAAATGAGTTTCTTGATGTCTTTCCAAATGAGCTTCTCGGTGTCCCTCCCGAAAGGGAAATATATTTTGGTATAGACCTCCTCCCCGATACTCAACCATTTCTATTCCCCCTTACTGTATGGCCTCGGCGGATGTAAAGGATTTGATGGAGAAATTGAGGGATTTGTTGGAGAAGGGTTTTATTAGGCATAGCCAATCACCTTGGGCTGCACCGGTGTTGTTTTTGAAGAAGAAGGATGGGTCTCTTAGAATATGTATTGACTACTGGCAACTTAATAGGGCCACTATCAAGAATAGGTATCCTCTTCCAAGAACTGACGATTTATTTGACCAATTGCAAGGGGCTAGACACTTCTTTAAGATTGATCTTTGATCCGGGTATCACCAAGTGAAGGTGAGGGAGTGTGATATTCCCAATATGACCTTTCGGACTAGGTATGTGCATTATGAGTTCGTGGTCATGTATTTTGGGTTGACCAATGCACCTGCTATCTTCATGGATCTTATGAATAGGGCATTCAAAACCTACCTTGATTTATTTGTTGTGGTCTTCATTGATGATATTTTGGTTTATTCTCATAGTGAGGAGGAGTATGTGGCTCACTTGAGGGTAGTGTTGTAGAGGTTGAGGGAAGAGAAGTTGTATGCTAAATATGAGAAGTGTGAATTTTGGTTGAAGGAAATAGTCTTTTTAGGTCATGTGGTGCCGAGGGATGGTATTAAGGTGGATCCTAAAAAGATGGATGTGATTAGAAATTGGCCTAGACCATTGAGCCCGTGGATATTAGGAGCTTCTTGGGGTTAGCGGGTCACTGTCAGAGGTTTGTGAATGGTTTCTCTTCTATTGCTTCTCCTATGACAAAACTAACCCAAAAGAAAGCTAAGTTTATGTGGACCAATGAGTGTGAAAAGAGCTTCCAAACCTCGAAGGATAAGCTTGTGTTCGCTCTATATTGTCACTACTGGAAGGGGTAGAGGGGTTTGTTGTGTATTATGATGCTTCTAGAACTGGTTTGGGTTGTGTTTTAATGCAAAATGGTAAGGTCATAGCCTATGCTTCTAGGAAACTCAAAGTGCATGAAAAGAACTATCCTACCTATGATCTCGGGCTAGCCGCCATGGTATTTGCAATAAAGATATGGCGTCATTATTTGTATCGGGTGCATGTTGATGTGTTCACTACTCACAAGAGTCTCCAATATGTCTTCACTCAAAAAGATCTCAACTTGAGGCAAAGAAGGTGGTTAGAACCTCTTAAGGATTATGACACGAGTGTGCAATATCATCCCTGTAAGGCTAATATGGTGGCAGATGGTTTGAGTAGGGTGTCGATGATGGTGGTGGCAAAGGGGTGGCTAGGGAGGTCCAACGGTTGGCTAGATTGGGGGTTAGGTTGGAAGAGGTTGATAATGGGGGTTTTGTTGTTGTTTATGGTTCTAAATCATCATTGGTTGAGGAGGTGAAAGCTAAGCAAGATCTTGACCCCTCTTTGTTGGAGTTGAATGCATTGGTAAAAGATGGTAAGGTGGAGATTTCTCCCAAGGGGGAGATGGTGTCCTTAGGTACCAAGGTAGGTTGTGTGTACGTTGTGTTGATGGCTTGAGAGAAAGGATTCTTGATGAGGCTCATGGTTCTTCTTACTCTATTCACCCCGGTTCTACCAAGATGTATAGGGATTTGAGGGATGTGTTTTGGTGGGGAGGTGTGAAGAAGGACATTGCCTAATTTGTTTTCGATTCTCATAGTTGCCAACAAGTCAAAGCCGAGCACCAAAGGCCGAGTGGCTTAACCCAAGACAGAGAGATTCCTACTTGGAAATGGAAAGATATTAATATGGATTTTGTAGTTCGGTTGCCCAAGACTAGAAAGGATTTTGATTCCATTTGGATTGTGGTTGATAAGATGACAAAATCGACTCACTTTCTACTCGTTAAGACTACATGTGGTGTTGAAGATTATGATAAGTTGTACATTCATGAATTGGTGAGACTACATGGGGTACCTTTGTCTATCATATCACATCGTCGCGCTCAATTTACTTCACACATGGTCTTTCCAAAGGGGTCTTAGTACAAGTGTTAAACTTAGTACGACCTTCCACCGTCAAACGGATTGCCAAGCCGAGAGAACTATCCAAACTCTAGAGGATATGCTTAGGGCTTGTGTATTGGAGCTTAATGGTAGTTGCGATGATCATCTTCCGTTGATTGAGTTTGCCTATAACAATAGTTATCATTCTAGCATCATTATGGCTCCTTTGGAGGCCCTCTATGGTAGACATTGTACATCCCCGATTGGATGGTTTGAGCTTGGGAGAGGTGGCTTTTTTGGGACCAGATCTGCTTATGGAGGCTCTAGAAAAGGTTAAGATGATTAGAGAAAGGTTGAAGACGGCCCAAAGTTGCCAAAAGTCCTATGCCGATGTGAGGACAAGGGATCTTGAATTCAAAGTTGGTGATTGGGTTCATTTGAGACTTTCACCCATAAAGGGTGTGATTTGTTTTGGTAAGAAGGGTAAGCTAAGCCCTAGATATGTTGGTCCTTAAAGGGTGATGATAAGGATTGGTAAGGCAACCTCTAAGTTGGAATTGCCTAGTGAAATGGAATTGGTTCATCCGGTCTTCCATGTGTCTATGTCGAGGAAGTGTGTGGGTGACCCTAATTTTATTGTGCCTCTTGATGTTGTCAGGGTAGTTGAAGACAACTTGACATATGAAGAAGTTCTAATAGAGATCGTGGATAGACAAGTGAAGAGGTTGAGGAACAAGGATGTTGCTTCCGTTAAGGTCCTTTCGAGGAATCAACAAGTCGAAAGTGCTACATGGGAGGCCGAAGTAGACATGCAAAAATGATATCCTTATCTCTTCCAAGTCTTCTATGTGATTTCATGTCTCATGTCTCATGTTCCAGCTCCTAAGTCATTTGCATGCATTCATGTTTTTATCGTCAAGGTTCATGGTGATTTTACACTTATGTTGAGATTTTGCAAATGATGTTTTGAGTGTGTTGATGCATTCTTGTTGGGGCTGATCTCTTTATGATAATACTCTTCTCATGTACATCTCTTCGACATTCGGGGACCAATGTTCCCAAAGGGGGAGATATCGAAACAACCCCAAGAGGTTCCTGAAAATGTGCCCTAGAAGTGGCCGGAATCGTAATTTTCATATATCTCAAAATCCATGTATGATATCGGAAAGTCGACTTCATATTCCTATTCAGGGGGCCAATTGAGACTAACCTCGATTTAGGAGCAATCATAGCAAAATTTGACAATCGCAAGCGTTTCTGTGTATTTTTGTGGCCTGTTTTCTATCTCGGTCCAAGACTTTTGGGTCTTGGGCCTAAGTGTTCTCATGCTTGAAAATACTTATACTTAGCCTTATTACACCCTTATATCATTCAAGACATTCATAAATACTCTCTCTCAACTACTTAGACAATATTTCATCTCCAAATTTCAAGTCCCAGAACTCATCCGGATCTTAAGGTTCTCATTCAAGCTTCAAGTCTCCATCTCCAATCTTCTTCAAGGATTCTTCAAAGGTAAGGTATGTGGGTTTCTTTCATGGGTTCCATTCACCCATGATGCCCAAGCTTTAATTTACCTAAAATTGCATGATTTAAAGTTGATTTACTCATGAATCTTATCTATTATGAATTTCACTGCACACTATGTTGGGGTTTCATGAAATTGTGATTGTTTTAGCATGTTTTGAGCCATGAATCTAAGATCTATTGTGAGATTTGATGAACGATTTTGATATATATTGCTTGAGGGTGTTACCAAGTATCTATTGATGGTTTTACATTGAATTTCCTAGCATAAATCCACTCTTGAATTGCATGGTTTTACACTAGCACTACACACCCGTCAAGTATTTGATAAAATGTCCGGTTGATGTATTTTGAGGAGTTGAAGGTCTAATGCATGTTTTATGAGTTCAATGACTTTGTGACGATGAAAGGAATATATGTATATGATATTATCTCTATAGTGTTGGTAATTGACCAAGCGTCACTCGGGGGGTTGTAGGCCCGAGTAACGTTGTTGAGGGGTTTGTACCTTGATCGCTTTACACTGGAGGTGGTAGGCCCATGCAACCAGGTCGATGGGTTTGTACCTTGATAACCTTGTTGGCGGGTTTGTACCTCATCAACCTTGTTGAGGGGTTTTTACCTTATCAAACATGTTGAGGGGTTTGTACCTCATCAATCAATTGAGGGTTTCGTATCGCATTCGCCTCTCCAAGGGGGCAGTAGGCCTTGGATATTCAATATAATGATCACTCCTTACACATGTATTATGTTATTTATAAACATGATTTTACTTCAAGCATCATTAATACATGCCATATTGTTATATGCTATCATTGCCTATGCTTATGCATTTTGATTATGTTACTTATCTCTTGTTGCATTGCATGCATCCTACATACTTAGTACATTCAAATGTACTGACGCATACTCTATGCCTACATGATGTCACCATGTAGGAACCGGAGCCCCACTTGAGCATCCTCCTCCATGTGGCTAGTACAATTTCTCCCAATCTTGTTGGTGAGTCTTCCATTCAGGGGATGATGTGTTTGATCTCATGCTATGTTATAAGACTATCTTTCTTTTAATGTATGTATTGACAATGAGGGTCAGCCGGTTGGTTGTCTTGGCCCCCGCTAAGTTCTATGATTAGAGGTGTTGTTGGACATGTTATGTATCTATGCTATGAGCCTTGACTCTCTTGTTCTTGATATTTATGTTATGATGTTTCCCATTAGTTTGTTTTGCCCTTATTTCTAATCTATTATGTCATTCACTTGCTTCCATGACTAATGATATGTAATGATATATTAAGAGGGTTGCTTGGGGTCCCTTCGGGTTCCCCATGCGTCGTGTCATGTATGGGCCCTAAGCTTGGATTGTGACATTGAAGATGACTTGCATAAGGGTGAAACACAAAAATAACGAGTGAGTTAGTAATACGGATAAAAAGGGAAAATCTGAGGCTGGGTGCTAGAAAAATAAGTGATGCCTTAGTTGTAAGCTGAAAAGCAAAATGAAGTGTAGAAGTAAGGAAAAAAGCTGAAAAATGAAAAGAAAGCACCCAGAAAAGCTTGAAATGGAAGAAGGGAGAATAAGGTGAAAATAACAAAGTTGGTAGGGAAAAAGTTTAGAAAACTGTAGTGTCAAGGAGGGCCATTAGTCACTATTTTTTCCCAAAATATCATACAAAAGCCCCCTAAGCATACATTACAAGCCTAGAAAGTCCTAAATTAATCCTACTCTAGTTAGTTGAAGGTCTGAACCATTAGTATAGGGGCAAGCTTATGGTATTAGACTTTATGCATGAATATCTGTTGTGAGAGTGAGTGATTTTGCATGGTCCCAAGGTTAAGCATGAAAACATCAGTGAGTGTCAAATATGGGACTTCTTCCTGTGAGGGCACTTGCATTTCATTGTTAGCACTAGACTTGTTCGGTGACTATGGATTGTTGATAATTTATAGTTGTGTTTTCACATGCACCAGGTTTTATTGGTTTGCTAGATAGCTATTTGAACTTGTTTTGAAAAGTTTGTGTGGGTATCTGAGTCTAAGATTTATGTGATGTATGCCATCGAGTTGGGGTTTGTGTGTTACTGTATTATCTATATAGATTGAGTTCATCGCTTGAGGGCAACAAAAAATTGAAGTTGAGGGTGTTGCTGTGCTGTCAAAGTACAACACTTTTGATGCTTAAACTTGAAATTTTTTGTGTCATCAATGCGATGTTAGGTTGTTTTATGTGCTTTTGTGTTTATTTATGCAGGATTACAAGTTAGCCTTGATTGGGGAAAATTATAAAAGTTACTAAGTTTTTGCTGTTATGCGAGACCCTTTACGGGGCCGTAGATCAATCTACGGACCGTAGGGTGATTTCATGGACAATTCCAGTGAGGGGCTATTTTCTGAAGTTTAATTTACGAACATGCAAATGAGTCGCAAAGAGTTTTACGAGTCATAGAAGATGGTTCGTGCCTTGAGGATCAAAGACTTTGACGTTCAGAAACTTCATCAGCCAAAACCCCCTTTATGGGTCGTAAACAACTTTACGAGTTGTAGAGCGGTGTCGTAGAGTTGAAGTCCAAATTTCCATCAGCTGAGTACGAGACCCCGTTTCGGGCCATGGAATGCAATACGACCCATAAAATACCTTTCTTATGGCGTGCTGACTAGTTCTCCTATTTTATTTAGGACTTGAAGTTTAATTATTATAAATGGTTTTTTTATGTTATTTTTCATAAGTTTTTGTCTAGTACTCAGAGAACTCAATATTTAGAGCGACAAATTGTAAGGTCATATTGGAGAGACTTTGAGAACACTTGTGTTTGAATTTTACCTTGAAGCTTGTGAATCTTACTGAAGTTGGATTTTTCTTGTTCTTAATTCTATTGTATAAGTGTTCAATTATGTCCACTATATTCATAATTCTTGTGTGTATACATAGCATGAGTAGCTAAATCCACAACTAAGGTTGTTTTTGAAATCATGAAGAACTAACGAAGTAAAATCGGATAATTCATGATTCTGGGAAAGTGTATATGCATGTATTAATTAACTCTCTTTATTTTGCATGTTTTGTTAGTGATTGCCAACATTAGAACCCGCCTAGTGTTACTGACTGGACCAAGGTAGTAATGAATAGGAAAAGAGATTAATTAAAGGATTCAATTGATATGTTCTCATCTAATCCACCAAACTGGGCTAAGGGGAGGTTGTACTACGACTAATAGGTAAGGGTTAGTAATACACACTATGGAGATGGGCTAAGTCGCATAGCGAAATTCACCTCTCACCTTTGACCTAAGGGCTTGGTGAACATAACTTACCTTCATGCATGCTATACACTAGAAAAGAATTAGGTTATCCGGTGATACAAGGTTGGGGAATCATTGGCAACACAATACCCTAGTTTCTCTCTATAATGACTTCTCTGTTGTGATAACTATTTTATTTATACTTCTTACTGGTTATTGCAAACCCCCCTCCCCCCCTCCCGCTCTATTTGGGGAAGTGAGTTGGCTAATCATTCGGATTCCAAATTGGTGAATTCTCTTTCATCAATGTATTCCCTATAGGTTCGACCATAACCTTTATTAGGTTCTATTTATTGAAAGCGATGATTTTATCCTCTAAAAAGGAGGTGTAACTTTGGTGACATCAGTATGGAGATAGATTTCATGGGACCTTTTGTTAGCTCACACGAAACAAGTATATCTTAGTTGTTATGGATTATGTATCGAAGTAGGTTGAGGTCGTGGCTCTACCCTACAATGAGGGCAAAAGTATCACAATATTTATTAAAAAACAACATCCTCTCAAGGTTTGGCACCCCTCAAGCAATCGTGATAGAGGTTTTCACTTTTGGAATAGGCTTTTTAAAGCTTTTCTTGAAAATTATGGAGTGAAATATCTGGTGGCGACACCTTATCACCCTCAGACAAGAGGGCAGGTAAAGGTGTCTAATAGGAAAATTAAACAAATTCTATCCAAGACTGTGAATGCAAACCAGAAAGATTGGTCGTAGAAGTTGGATGATGCATTATGGGTATATCAGACAATATTCCAGACTCCTATAGGCATGTCGCGTTACTAACTTGTCTTTAGGAAAGCATGTTATTTGCCAGTGGAACTTGCATAAAGCAATGTGGGCCTTGAAGAAGTTGAACTTGGATTGGAATAATGCTGTAAACTCAAGGCTGAGCCAACTCAATGAACTTGATGAGTTTTGATTGAAGGCATATGAGAGCTACAAACAAAGAATGAAGCTGCAACATGACTGTTGCATAGAGAATCGCTAATTCGCACCTGGGGTCTTAGTACTTCTCTATAATTTGAATTGAAGTTGTTCCCTGGGAAGCTCGAATCCAGATAGATAGGACTCTTTTGAGTAGCACAGTTCTTCGATCATGGGGCTATTGAGTTGGAGAGATGAAGTGGAGGAACCTTCAAGGTAAATGGCCAATGAGTCAACCCATACCTTGGAAATGTTGAACAGTGGAAGAATGGGATCTTGAGGAAGTTTGAGTACTCAAGCCATCTATGTCGTGCCCCGACAATGAATCAAGCGTTGCTTGGGAGGCAACCCAAGGGACACTAGTGCTTAGGCACCCTGGTATATTTTTTGACCCCTTTATGTTTTATTTTGCTTTGATTTTATGCATCGGGGACAATGCACATCTTTTTTGATGGGGTGTGGGTGGTTTGGGACTCAGTGAAGTTTAAGTAGCTTGGGTCCATAACTACCCCAATTTTTGATCCTAGGGTTTTCTTTGCCCATGTTCTTTTTCCCGTGGATTTTTATTTTCTATTGAACCAATATGTTTAGGATGTTTAAATAGTATTTGTAGCATATAGTACTAACACTTATGGCATATAACATGTTTTTGTGTTTTGTTTGAAAAAATGATACCCACCAAAATTTTTGATTAGTAGTCACATAGCAACCATGCATGTTTAGGTGTGTGACAATGTTTGTTCTAATAAGTGAGGATAAATTGAGATGAAAAGCATGATCTGAAAGTTTTTTGTTGGTAATGGATGCAGTTCCATGTGAGTGTGAGCTTAACTTGATAGATTCATGTGCTTTTCTCTAATTCAGAACTTGCCTTGTTACTCTAAGTTAGCTTGTAAATTAATTGGATCAGGAAAAGATCTTAGGCCATTGTTCTTAATGGTCCAAAACCAATATATCCCTTGTTCTTAATGTTTGAACCTAACATGTACCTATTCTTTGAAAACACCTGATTAACCTAGCCTTGTTAATTGTAAAATCCTAAAATTGGCCCTGGTCCTTCCTTGAACATTGTGCACCTTGACTGAGGCAAAAAGCCTAAGTTGAGGATGGCTACCAAAGGAGCCCTGGTTCTTAGGATGGATATTTTAAACCTCAACACAAGCCGAAAGCCTAAGTTGAGGTTGCCTGGTGTAAGAATGAAATGCAAAAATAAGGGAGTAAGTTAGTGATACAGAAAAAAGGGAAAAATCATGTACCGGGTGCAAGAACAATACGTGATACCTTAGTTGTGAACTAAAAAGAAAAATGAAGTGTAAATGCAAGGCAAAAAGCTTTAAAAAATGAAAAGGAAGCACCTAGAAAAGCTTGAAATAGGAAAAAGGGAGAGTGAGGTGAAAAAGAGTTACTAGGGCAAAAGTGTAGAAAAATGCAGTGTCAAGGAGGGCCTTTAGCCGCTATGCTCCTAAAATGCATATCAAAGCCCCTTGAGCCTACGTTACAAGCCTAAAAAGTCCTAAAGTGATCCTAATCCAGTTAGTTAAAGGTCTTAATCGTGAGTACAGGGGAAAGCCTATGGTATTATGCATGATGCATGAATATCATTTTGAGAGTGAGTGATTTTGCATAGTCCTAAGGTTATACATGAAAACATCATTGAGTGTTAGATATGAGAGTTCCTTCTGTGAGGGCACTTGCATTACATTGTTAGCACTAGACTTGTTCAGTGATTTTGAATTGTTGATAGTACCTTGCTTGTCATAGTTGTGCTGTCACATTAGAGTCTGCATTGGTTTGTTAGATGACTATTTGATTCTGTTTTGAAAAGTTAGTCTGGGTAAGTGAGTTTGAGATTTATGTGATGTATGCCATTGGGTTGAGGTCTGTGTAGTATTGTCTATATAGATTGAGTCTGTCGCTTGCGGATAAGCAATAATTTTAAATTGTAGGTGTTGATGAACTGCCAAAATACATCACTTTTGATGCTTAAAACTTGGATTTGTGTATTCTCAATGCGATGTTAGTTGGTTTTATATGTTTTTTGTGTTTATATTTGCAGGATTACAGGTTGGGCTTGATGTTGGGAAAAGTGCAAAAGTCGCTGGCTTTTGCTGTTATATGAGACCTTTTACGAGTCATAGATTATTCTATGAGTCATAGGGTGATTTCTTGAACAATTCCATTGAGGGGCTATTTTCTGAAGTTGATTCTACGAACACGAAGATAAGCCGTAGAATGTTTTACGAGTCATAGAAGATAGTTCGCGCCCTGAGGATCAGAGATTGAGACTTTCTGAAGTTTCATCAGACAAAACTCCCTTTACGTGTTGTAAATCACTTTACGAGTCATAGAGAGGTGTCGTAGAGTTGAAATCCAAAATGCCAGCAATGGAGTACGAGACCCCGATTACGGGCCGTGGAATGCAATAACCGTGTACCCCTTTTGTATGATGTGTCAACTAGTTCTCCTATTATATTTAGGATTTGTATTTTAAATATAATAGTTTTTTTAGGTTATTTTTCATAAGTTTTTGCCTAATACTCAGAGAACTCAGTAATTAGAGAGAGAAAATTGTGAGATCACATTGAAAAGTCTTTAAGAACACTTGTGTTTGAATTTCATCTTTAAGCTTTGTGATTCTTACTGAAGTGAGATTTTTTTGTTCTTAATTCTATTGTATAAGTGTTCAATTATGTTTTCTCAATTCATAACTCTTGCTTCTACACAAAGCATGAGTAGCTAAATTCACAACTAGGGTTGTGGGAACTATGAAGAACTAACGAAGTAAAACCAAATAATTCATAATTATTGAAAGGTTTGTATGCATGTATTAATTAACTCGTTTCATTTTGCATGTTTTCTAGTGGATGCCAACATTAGAACCCGCCTAGTGTTACTAACTAGAGCAAGGTTGTAATGAATAGGAAAAGATATTAATTAACAGGATTCGATTGATGTGTTCTCGTCTAATCAACCAAAATGGGACAAGGGGAGGTTGTACTGTGGCTAATAGGTAAGGGTTAGAAATGCACACTATGGAGATGAGCCACGTCACATAATGAAATTCACCTCTCACCTTTGACCAAAGGTGTCACGCCCCTAAGTCCCGTTAGGGCGGACTGGCACCCGTTGTCGATAAGGCTCGGGAGAACCAACCTGTAACTAT
>JAPFFP010000001.1:6336321-6358138 GCA_026153255.1 Solanum medicagineum
TATATATATATATATATATATATATATATATATATATATATATATATATATATATATATATATATATATATATATAACACCTCACTATAGTACCTATGAAATGTTTCAGACAAACATTGCTGAGAGATTTACTGTATCTTTTTTTTTTTTGTAAAACATGATACTATCAGTCAAACTTTAATATGGAGTTGTTATGGTATTTTTTCATTTTTATTTAAACAAAATATTTTTTAGTTTGTATAATCATTGGTTGGGGTGGGCGTTCGGTTCTTCAGTTCGGTGTTGTTGAAGTTTGGTGCGTTCGATTCTTTGATCCGGTGTTGTTGAAGTTCGATTTGATTTTTTGGTGTTCGTTATTCGGTTCGGTGTTGTTGAAGTTCGATTTGGTTTTTTGGTGTTCGTTCTTCAGTTCGGTGTTGTTGAAGTTCGGTTTGATTTTTTAGTGTTCGATTTTTTAAAAATGAGCACCATACTCTGCACCAAACTAGATTGATTCGGTTCGATTTTTTCAACTTCGGTTCGATTTATTTCAGTGTTTCTAAAACGATTTTTCGGTGCTAAGTAAAAATAAAATAAAAATGATTTAATCCGTAATAAAAGTATATAATAAATTACTCCAATATTTTAATATTATATACTTTATAGATAATTGTAAATTCATAGCATCACCATCTACAAACAAAATTAAAAAAATCAACTTACTTAATACAGATGTTAAATTAGAACATTATTAAGTGCAGAAGACTTACTAACTGATGGAGTTGCAAATGATTTTTTAAAACCATGCAACTGCTAAACACAACAATCAAGAATACGACAAAAGCACACCATCCAAATGATTTTCTTTCATAATGACTAAAACTCTTTCCAATGGTTAAAATTGGGTTGGACTTGAGTTAACATTTAAATATAAAAATTTAGAAGCACTAAATTATTAATATAATAAAACTTCGATTTTTCGGTGCACCACGATTTTGAGACCCTTACACCGTGAATCAAATTGCAGAACCGAAGTTTCCGAAAAAAATTTGAAATAGAACCGAAAAACCAAAATACCGACACCAAGAAACCAAATTAATTCTGTTCGATTTTTTGATTTTTTTGCCCACCCCTAATCACTGGAGTGGAAGAAATGAAAAACATTACTTTAATATCTATTAAAGGAAAACAAAATAATTTAGGTACGTCAAAAATGATTTATTCACCATAAAGGAACGAAATTAATTTTGATGTTTGAGTGAGCTGAATCCTAAAATAGTTTAGCAAAATTCGAAAATGTTTTGATGAAGTTAATCCGATGGCAAAATAAATTAGAAGTGGAAATTAAATAAAAAAAAAAAATAGAAGTGGAAAGTATTACAAGAGAAAAAATAAAGAGGAAAAATAAACCGTGGAAAGAAGAGGTAGTTAGAGAAAATGGATAACTTATCCAAATATATCATATTTAGAAAAAGATTTACTATTTATAACTATATAATTTAATACTAATAATTTTAATAAATAATGCAAAAATTTTTAATCAAAACAAACCTAATGCATTTTAAGATACTTATAGTACATCTATATTTTATGCAAAATTACTTTTATATGTAATGTAATATATCTATATTACATGCATGATTCAATTTTAAATGTATTTTTTAAAATCAAAATAAGTATAATACATTGTAATACATTTATAATATGAATATTACATAATTCACTTTAATGTATAGTACCATCCCTATAGATGATAAATATTTTCTAAAAACACCAGACCCAAAAAACTATATAAATATTTATAAAAAATTTCATAATTATTGAGTTTAAGTTTTGGGCACCGTCAGTGTACTGAAAATTCTACGCCATCAGGTAAACTTGACCTACTATTGCAACCTGCAGGTTACTTATTTTTTCTAAGTTTTCTTTTTCTTTTTTTCTATTTTCAACTTTATTTTCTAAAATTTAAAATAACTTCCATTAACTCATCTAAGCTGGATTCTCAGTCAAAATCTTATCCTCCATATTATTTTTTCTTATCTTTTTAATCCCATATTCATCTCTCTTTAATGTGATTGTAAAGGAGTTAGATAAATGCACTAAAGTGCCTTAATATCAAAGTCAGTTAGAAAGTTAGTTGCGATTAGTTGAGTTAGTTACAGTTAGTTTTGTATAATCTTGTAATTAGTTGTAGGTGATTAGCAGATAATTAGTATATGGCTTGGATGTATAAATAGCCACTCTACACATTGTAAATGCAACAGTTCCTATCTTCAATACAACAATTTTCTGTAATTTCTCCCAAATTCCTCATAGCTCAACATGGTATCAGAGCATTTGAGCTGAAAATTAGGAGAAATCGATCATTGTCTCCCTCAATTGACAATGGATAATGGAGGAACCACGGAAGAAAATCAGTCCACCACGAACTCACAAGAAAATGTGACAATCGATCATCTGCATTCACTGTATTTGCATCTGTCAGATGCACCAGGATTCCTCAATGTAAGGATAATGCTTATCGGATCTGACAACTACACTTTATGGAGCAAGGCGATGGAGCTAGCACTTCTAGGGAAGAACAAGACTGATTTCATCGATGGAACAATAACAGGAGAGCAATTTTCATGAAACCTAGCTAGGTTGTGGGATCGTTCTAATGCCATTGTTATTTCATGGATTCCTTGCAATGTAAGTAAAGATCTTCAAGGAGAAATACTTTTTTGTTCGAATGCACAAATGATTTGGGGAGATTTGAAGGAAAGTTTTAACAAAATCAATAGCTCACGAGCTTTTCAATTGCATAAAGAGATTGTTTCTCTGGTTCAAGGAGTTTCTCCTATATCGATTTATTATTTTACGCTTAAGGATCTATGGGATGAATATGATTCCATTATGCCTTCACCTTCCTGTAATTGCCCTAAATCTAGGTAGTTTTTGGAGCATTTACAATATCAGAGGATATTGCAATTATAGTCAAGCCAGAGGATAGATTTTACTAATGCAACAAATTCCCAGCAGTAACCAAGTATATGCTATGATTAATCAAGATGAAAGTTAGAAGATGGTGGCAGGATCGAGTAGGGTGATGTCTGAGGGTATGACTCCAACAACAATGTTTACTTCAAAACCCGTGAATAGGAATCAGAAGAAAAAGAAGAACTATAATCCTGGTGCATTTTGTGATTTCTATCGAATGAAAGGTCATGTGAGGGCTGATTGCTACAAGTTAATGAAGTGTGATTTTCGCCACAAAACGGAACTATAAGAGCTGATAAGTAATCCTAAGCATTTACACTATAAAGGTTTGATAGAAAATGCAAGCCAAGTTCAACTACCTACAGGAGATATTGCACAAGTGTCACATATTGAGATCTGTCACTTAGGAGAAGGTGATATTCTTAAAAAAGTGTTATGTGTATCAAAATTCAAGTTCAATTTCATGCCAGTCTCATAGGTGACAAAGGTATTGAACTGTTGTGTCACATTCTTTTGATAATATTGTGTTTTTTAGAATCTCTCATCTAGGAGGGTGAGGGAGAATTGTGAGGAAGAGAATGGACTCTATACATTATGTTCACAACTGGATAGAACAAATGCAACACAGGGAAGATGTTTCACAGCACAACACAACATTGATGCAACTATATGTCATCAAAGACTATTTCATGTCCCATTAAGTATGTTGAGAAAGATCAATGTTTTTCATAATCTTGGTAATAAGTTTTGTTTGAAAAATTGTGAGATTTTTCCCCTTGCTAGATAAACTAGATTGTCATTCTCACAAAGCATTAATAGAGCTTCTTCTATTTTTCAGTTGATTCATATTGATGTTTGTGGCCCCTATAAAGTATATGAGATACTTCTTAACTATTGTTGATGATTTTTCAAGATGGACATGGATTTTTTTGATGAGGTTAAAATCTGATGTTGTTGAACTCTTGAAATATTTTTGTCGTGAAATTGAAAATCAATTTGGTGTGAAAGTTCAGAAGGTAAGATCAGACAATGGGTCTGAATTTTTCAATACTAATTGCAGTACCTTCTTTAAACTTACTGAAATTGTACATGAGAGTTCTTGTCCTTATACACCTCAACAAAATGGTGTAGTTGAAAGAAGACACAAACACATCCTTGAAACTGCAAGGGCTATTAAATTTTAAGCTTTCTTGATAGATTTTGGGGCTTTCGTGTTTTAGCTGTTGTGTATGTATTGAATAGGATTCCATCCACTGTTTTAGGGGATCTATCTCTTTTTGAGAAACTATATGGTAAACCTCCTTCCCTTGATCACATGAGAGTTTTTAGATGCTTTTGGTTTGCCACTAATCTTACCAAGAAAGACAAATTTAGCCCAATAGCAGTCAGGTTTGTACTGGTAGGTTATAGGACTACTTAAAAAGGTTACAGGTTATATGACCCGGAGAATAGGGTGTTTTTTACTTGCAGGGATGTCATGTTCATGGAGAAAATAATTCCTTTTAAAGGCAGTCTTGCTGATTAGCAAACTCAATTTCAGCCGCACACTGATTTTGCCTATGATGATCTGGTTGTACCTCATCGTATTCAGATTTCTGATCCACCAGCACCTCCTCCTACAATTCCAGCATCTCTTCCCATAGCTGTTCACTATTATCCTCCTAGTAGGTCTTCTAATCCTCCTGTGATCAAAAGATCTGTTAGAGAGACTAGACCCCCTATTTGGCTTAAAGATTACATTACACAAGCTGGTTTACACAATTGCTTATATCTTATTGGTTCAGTACTGGATTACACAAGCCTTAAACCTCACTATCAGAGTTTCATTGTCAATCTTTCAACTGACATAGAGCCTACATGCTATAGAGAAGAAGCTAAGGATGCTCGATGGTTAGATGCCATGCAGAATGAAATTCAGGACGTAGAAGCTAACAACACTTGAGAATTAGTTGATTTGCCTCCAAACAAGAAAGCTATAGGCTGCAGATAGGTGTATAAGATTAAGTACAATGCTGATGGGACAATTGATAAGTTTAAAGTATGGTTGGTAGCTAAGGGTTACAACCAAAAGAAAGGTTTTGATTACCAAGAAACATTTTCTCTTGTTGTTAAGATGACAATTGTTAGATGTGTTATATCTATTTCATCTGCTAAACAGTGGACAATTCATCAAATGGATGTATACAATGCATTTTTGCAAGGGGATTTGACTGAAGAGGTGTACATGTCTATTCCTACTAATTTTTACAAGGAATATGGCAACACCAAAGTATGCAAAGTATTAAAATCACTCTATGGCTTGAAGCAAGCTTCAAGACAGTGGAACATTAAGCTTACCACTGCCCTGCTGTCTTTTGGTTTTCAACAAAGTTCCAGGGATTATTCATTATTCACTAAGAGACTTAAGGAGAAGCTGGTGATAGTGCTTGTATATATTGATGACCTTCTGATAACTGGCAATGATGCACATCTGATCAATGAAACTAAAGGTCACCTACAACATACTTTTAAATTTAAGGACCTTGGTGAACTGAGGTACTTCCTTGGTTTAGAATTTGCAAGAAACATATATGGGATTCTAATTCACTAGAGGAAGTATGCCTTGGAAATTATTTCTGAAGTTGGGCTAGTTGGTGCCAAACCCGTGTCTACTCCTACAGAACTGAATCAGAAACTCACTACTCTAAAGTTTGATACTCATTTTCCACCTTCCACCTTCCACCCCTGATCCTTCTTTCCAGGATCCATCTTCCTATCAGAGGTTAATTGGTAAATTGTTGTACCTCACTACTATATGATCAGATATTTCCTTTGCTATGCAATGTCTCAACCAATTCATGCACTCACCAAAGACATCACACATGGATGTTGCTCTACGCCTGGTCAAATATGTTAAATCTGCCCCTGGCCTTGGAATTTTGATGTCTTCATCTAGCACTTGTGTTTTGCACGCTTTCTGTGATGCTGACTGGGGTTCATGTGTCAACAGTAGGGAATCCATTACTGGTTATCTAGTTCAATTTGGTAGCTCTCTATTTCATGGAAATCTAAGAAGCAAGCCACTGTTTCTCGAAGTTTAGCTGAGGCTGAGTATCAGGCTAGGGCTTCCACTGTTGCTGAGGTTGTTTGGCTTGTTGGTTTGTTCCAAGAGCTTTGTGTGTCTATCATCCTTCCTGTTCCTCTCTATTCTGACAACAACTCTACCCTTCAGATTGCTACGAACCCTGTTTTCCATGAACGTACTAAGCATATTGATATTGATTGCCATTTTTTTCGTGAAATGATCCGTGATGGTTTAATTGATGCTACCTACCTGTCCTCATCTAATCAACCTGCTGATGTGCTCACTAAGGCACTTGGACCTGGCCCTCACGCTCATCTCATGTCCAAGCTAGGAATGAAGAACATCTTCCTATCTCATAACTTGAGAGAGGGGTGTGTGTGTGTGTGTGTGTGTGTGTGTAAAGGAGTTAGATAAATACACTAAAGTGCCTTAATATCAAAGTCAGTTAGAAAGTTAGTTGTGATTAGTTGAATTAGATAAGCTTAGCTATGTATAATCTTGTAATTAGTTGCAGGTGATTAGCAGGCAATTAGTATGTGGCTTAAATATATAAATAGCCACTATACACATTGTAAATGCAACACTTCCTTTCTTCAATACAACAATTTTTAGTAATTTCTCCCAAATTCCTCATAGCTCAACAATGATATTGAACTTTATGATTTTGATGTTTATGTGATGTTTGCACGTTAAATGTTTCTTCAAGTTTTTTTCTAAAAAGAAAAAACTAAATATCATTTGCAAGTTTTTACAGATTATGAATTTTGATGCACATATTTTTTCTCTTCAAGATTAACAAGTTGAAGTATAAAAGAATTAGTTCTTGAAATTTTGATAATATTGGAGGTGAAGAGTTATTTTATTAATTAGGATGATTTTGTTGATAGAGAAATATGAAAAAGTAAGATTTGAGTTATGTTGTAAAAGGAAATAATCACTAATTGATGAATTAGAATACAATTAGGATTCTAGTTTTAATATTTTTTTCTAAATTTTAATTATATAAATTTGATTGTATTTATTTAATTTACCTGATGGTGTAAAATATTTTGCACAAAATTTAAATTCTTTTTAGTAATCCAAACTTTTATTTAAAAGTCAAAAGTTTAAAGGGAGATTTGCCTTATTCTAACATGAATTAAAGTTTTTCTTCTAAATTTATATGTGTTGATAATATAATTTTCTTGTAATGTCTCGTATAATGCTACATCACTTATAAAAAAATTATATTATTAATAGAATTGAGTATCAACACTAGTCGATTAAGTTATTCTTTCTATTTAGAGTTATGTTAGCCAGAAAAGATTGAGTCAGTATTCTATGATAGGGGCATTCTAGAAAATATTTTGGTTTAAGTCGAAGGACAAATATGATTGAAGTTTCATAGAAGGGGTAAATATGTTGAAGATAATGGAATTTAATGTTATAGGGGTAACTATAACTTTTTGAGAGTAGTAAGAAAAATATGACCCTAAAATTGAATGAGAGGAGCAAATATGTTGAAAAAGAATAACGAATGATTATACAACTTATTTACACAATCAAGATTGTCACAATCTGATTTCTCAAGTCGTGATGACACCTACTATCCCCAGCCAATAGGTAAGTGAACCTATAAACCGAAACAAGTAATGTGTTCAAGGGTAGAAACTAAGAAATGGAATAACAAAATCAAAAAAATAACACGAGAACAACCAAATATACAGATATAAAATAGAATCCCTCTAAAAACCTGAAAACCTGAAAATCACGAGTGCAGAGCCACTAAATATGAGTACAAATCCCAAAAGTAGACCAAAAGTATATACAACTATAATAGACCTGTCTCAATAACAAATGACAAGTCACAACAATACAGAAAGAAACGACAATGATCCAAAAAGTTATGTGCTCACCTTCGCCTCTGAATGTTGGCTGCTAGAGACTCAAATGTTAGAAGCAGTAACTAATGTTTGGACGTGTATCATGAAAATAGATGCAGAATATAGTATGAGTATAAGAAATAGGTACCCAGAAGTTATTATAAGCTAACCGAGTAAGAAAAGTAAAAGTAATAGGGATGACTAAAATAAACACAGATAAAGGCCAAAAATATAAAATGATAAAGGTAAAACAATAAAGATATGCACACGAATGTAAAAGAACAAGCAAGACATGTAGTAACTAAATCCAGCTGAGCCTCCATAAGCCCAAAAGGTACACACTTGCACAAGTTAAAATATAAACTCGAATGGAGCCCTATAACCCCAATAGGTATGCAGAGAAACTGTACCAAAAATATAAAAATCAAGGGAGAACCAATTATATCCTGAAAGTACTACTGATTCCGAGCTCTAAGTCGAAAGGCATAGAGCCCATACCTTGAGCCATGGGTGTCGCCTCCCTATAAAAGTAATCTAAATAAAATGTAACTTTTTAAAGGTTAGCATAAAGTCCAGACCTCGAACTGGGGGTGTCGCCTCTCCCATTAGTGTAGTAATGGAATCAACAGAATCAGACTCTATATGCAACTTTGTATAGAAGGATGAATCATCAAATTAGGAAAAATGTAGCCTAAAGCTTGAATCACAGATGAGCCATATCAATAGTATCATTCTAGAAGTATCCTAACTGCAGTGAGCTTTCAAGTGTTTCTGTATCAAGTGCTATCAAGGTCTCCTTGAAATGCTATGCACCTTCTGAATATTTCAACACTGCGCGAAAATCCACCCATAAACAGTCTTATTTGCTGAACGTGCCCAAGGATGTAACCAAAAGTGCTAAAGTAAGATATAACAACAACAACATAGCTAGTGAAATTTCATAAGTGGGATCTAGGAAGGGTAAGATATACGCAGACCTTACTACTACCTAATAGAGATAGAGAGGCTATTTCCAGAAGACCCTCATCTCAAAAGTATCAATTCCCATAAGCAGAAGATACTATATATGAAAAAAAGGGAAAAAGAAAATAAAAAGAAAAAAAAGAGTGATAGTATGTAAATACGATAAAAGTAACATAGATAATGACAACAACATAAGATTTAAAGACAAGACTGATTCTACTAACCTACTATATCACAAAGTCAAACATTGCCCTACCTCTACTAGCCTATTAGCCTTTTATCCTAATACGCGACCTCCACTCCTTTCTATCTAAGGTCATGTCCTCTGTAAGATAAAGTTTTTTCATATCCTGTCTTATCACCTCCCTCCAATACTTTTTCGATCTACTTCTACCCCTTTGTGTAACCCATAAATCCAACCTCTCACACCTCCTAACAGCAACATCATGTGACGGCCCGCCACTTGTTCTTAAAAATAAGGAAGAATATAGAGTCAAGGAGAAGAAACTAGAGTCTTGGAGAGGTTTCTAGAAGACTCTAGAACATTGTGGATAGCTCTCCTTGGAAGACTCTAGAGAAGTGTGAAATTCTCTAGAGATGTGTGGAAGATTCTAGAGATGTGTGGAACTCTCTAGAGATGTGTGGAAGATTCTAGACATATGTGGAGTTTGAAGGAGGATCCTGGAAGATTGTAAAAATTGTATAGAAATATCTTGTAGTCTTTAGTTCTTTCTAGAATAGTATGGAAGATTCTAGAGAGGGGACTCTAAAGTGTAAATAAGTGAGGGACTTGTAAGTAATTATTAATTAAACTTTGGCCCCTATGTAGTAGTATAAATAGGAGGACCACTCATTTGTACAAACCATCAAGCGAAGTTGTAACTCTCAAGCCTTGTAAAGCATTCTCCAAGCAATCAAAGTCTTCTTCCTTCAAAAGCTCTCTCTTGTCTTTCAATGTCTAGCATTCCCTTAGTGATCGTAGGCAACAGGCTTACTAGTGTTTGCAAGATCGTGCAAGATTCATGAGCAAACTGACTAGTGCCGCACGGAAGTTCTAGCGTGAGTTCTAGGTCCGTGACAATCAGTAATTCTTCTCTGCACATGTCCAAACTATCACAGTCTTGCTTCCCTCATCTTGTTAGCCACAGGGGCCACCCATAACTTCTTTCAAAAGGTTTCATTCCTAATCTTATCACTCCTGGTACTTCCATACATCTATCTTTATATCCTCATCTCCACAACCTGCATGCACCTTCTGAATATGTAAGTTTTTGATTGGCTAACACTCTACCCCATATAGCAATGATGGTCTAGCCGCCATTCCGTAAAACTTACCTTTATGTTTAGGTGCTATCTTCTAATCACACAATACTCTAGAGACAAACCTCCACTCTATCCATGCTTCCCCAATACAATGTGTGACATCATCATTGATATCACCACTACCCTAGATGAAGAGTATCAAAGCTCCGAAACTGAGTTACTACCAAGCTAAGGTTCATCTCTATCAAACCCAGGTCTGCTATATCAATCTAGGAGCTAATCCATCCGGTCCGACTCTGGACTGAAAAGTAATGTCTATCGACTCTGGAGAATCGCAAGTCTATAAAAATCACTAGTCTAAGCCTAGATTAAGGCAAAACATGCTCTAATATAGTATAAAATTAAGTACAAATCAATTCACAAGGTGTGGATGATGAAAAACAGCAATTCAAATACCATTTGTATTTGAATGCAACCTAAAACATGGGATTCTAGCAAAAATGGCATATTCAACGAGTTCTCCGCCCCAAATTCATGCAAATTCACATGCATTTACATAATCGAACTCATTCTATAGGCTGATTATGCACACTGTAAATTACTGTTCCAGACCTTTTCCCTTTTATACATCCTCAGAATGATACCATACTATCAAAGATAGACTTAATATCAATACGGTTGTTTTAACACGAAAATTATAAAATTAAAAAAATGGACAAATTTTGTAGTCCATAATAAAAAGGTGTGGCCTGCGCTAAAAATTTTGGAATTGACTTTGTAAAAGAGTCCTAAATAAATCTCCAAACTTGTGATCTAGTCTGGGGCTCAAAACAGTGACAAACATGTCATACAATAATTTCTCAATTTTAAGCAAAGACACAAGTATAGCAGTAGCTATAACTCGAAATTTATATCAAACGAAGCTCCTCTGTCACTTTTCTATCATAAACTCACGTATTCTCAATAATTTTGAACACTTGAGACTTAAAATCACTGAATTTAGAGATATATTGATGAAGACATCGCATGTTGAAGCTGACCAAGTGAAGTTGATCGCTCCTTAATTTTAATTAAAAGATTAGGGAATTGTCCTTCATGAACATGGCTATAGTGGCCTATGAATACAGAGCTTTGAAGCATTCCCCTTCATGAATATGACCAAAGATCCACAAATGCGAAGATAATGAGGGATAGGTCATCGTGATTGCGGCTAAGATCCCGCAATCGTGAAGGAAAAAAGGTCAGTTGTGCTCTACAAATGTTGAGTAGGGGTGTGTAATTGAACCGATCAATAAATCGAATCCAAAAAAAGTTATTGGTTTATTGTTATTGAGTTATTGAGTTAATGGGTTTTTAATGATTTTACAAAAAAATTATCTAGTTATCAGTTCGATTTTGGTTTTTAGTATTGGGTAAATCGATAACCCATTAAGACTATAATAATTTACTACTTTATCTCTTCATAAATATTACATATTAATAATTTAACATCATTTGATACTAAATCAGTACTTGTAAGTCATGTATTTGCTTGGTTTTTAATGTGTAACCCTTTTGTTGGAAAGTAAATTAGAATACGAGGTCAAATGCATATTATTAAGTTTAAGTGTTCAATTGATTTGCTTATTTTACTATATCTCAGCATATTGTGTCAAATTGATAGAGAAGTAATATATTTATTTTATGAGTATTTTCAAATTGGATAAACCAAAAATCGAATCATTAAAGACCAAAAACTGATAAATCAGAAATTGATTAAAAAAATCTTATTGGTTTGTTATTAGTTTAGTATATTTAAAAATTGATAACCCGGACCAATAATATATAAACCTGAACCAAGCCAACTGATCCACACTCCTAATACCAAGAATATTTCTCCCTACACCAGCAACTATTAAGAAATCAAATTTTAACATTGTCCAAGTCTTCTACGAAATGTTCAAGATTCATTTGAAATTTCGTGCATACAAACAAACTATGTTATCTCACCAAGTTTGACATTTTGGATTCAATGATGTAGTCAAAATTTTTGTACGCTTGTCTTGACAAAAAATGGATCCTACGCTCAAGTTTCATTTTTAACTAAAATCTATCAAAGAGCTCAGGATTAGTATGGAAGAGTCACGAATCGACTGAAAGGTCGTTCTAGACCAAACCCAACATTCTGAAATGTCACGATCCAAATCCAGATCATGCGCCTACTATAACCACCGAATAGACAAGCCAATCCAAGATTTTTAACTTAATTTAAAATCATTTATATAGTATAAATAATAGTAGAAAGCAGAAGATAGACTAAAATAGCCAATAAATATGAGCAAAAGCGTAGATATGCAATACGATATAAAATATGCTAAACACCTGAGGTAGCCAAAAGACAAACTAACACTAGTGGGCTAATCAATCATCAACTTAAGGAAAACTTTTGAATATCAATAATCAAACTCCAAGTCAATCTACCATCACAAGAATGGTTTAAAATAAACTAGTCCAGAAAATATAGACATCAAATTTATCCATCATTGTCTAGTTTACGAAGTCCCTATCTCTACTGTCTAGATAGAGATGGTGCCAATGATAGGTTCATGGATACCATAAAGAAATAAATGCTAGCACTCTAAGTGAAAAACATAAATGGATCCTTTGAGAGCAAAGAGGTCCCACCACAATCTCTGGATTGAAACAATTTATCCACGGAGCGCCTGTTAACGTTCCCTAACACCTGTATTTGTATCATAAGATGATGGAGTACCAAATGGAATCAATACATAAAATGTACAGTATGTAAAATAATTGAAAAATAACAAGATCAAGATATACTCAATTTGAAGTAACTCTACAAAGTAACATGAGTTTATAAATGAACTTAAGCTTTGGAAAAGACTCAACAATATATTATCAAAACAATTATCTCAAGTACTATTATGACCTATTTGGGAATTTCTCTAACCCACAACCATCATTTATGAGCCTATGATGATACAATGAAGTAATTTTGTTGCCACATCCATCCAATACTTTGGCTAGATAAAGAAGGAGTCACAATTGTTAGATCCATATTCAATCAAATCAAGTCCTCTTTTAGGACAAAAGAGAAATATCTTATTTTATGGTTCAATCATCATCTATGTTGGCTAGGCAGCTTATTGAGTTTGATTCTGGTATTTACTCTCACCCAATTCGGTGCTTGATACTCCTTCCAAGACTCAATATGCTCATAAAACTCCAATCAATTCATTCAATTAAGTCATTCAACTAGTCTTATTGCACTCTCATCAATTCAATTATACTCTTATAAGTAATTTTTTCAACTAATCATGAGTTTAATTCATACATATATTTGAAATAAAATAAACTCTATTTTTAAGACAATGGTTATACTTTAGATGTTCAAGTTCAATAAGGTGAGGACCTTCAATGACTATTCAATCTTCATTCATAATTTAACTCATTCCAATTCAAGACATTCACAATTCATATTCTCAAGTTCAATCAATAAATATGGATGGTAGGTTAAATGCAACATTTAACTAAGGTAATATGAAATAATATATAACCAGTTACGTTAAGTACTTAACTCATAATCACATCAATTTATGTAGTAATACGCAAGAATTTAGTAGGATTAAAGGATATTTCCAAGAACTAAGTCATGTGGAACTCAAAGACTCAAACTAGACCATCAATTCTCCTAAACAGGAAAATAGGGCACATGGACAAACTGAATCCATGTTTTAGTTAGCTTTACATACCCAGAATGAAGACTGGACACTCAAGAATGTGAAGAATCAACTTGCTTCTCTTCAACCTTATCCTTTTTTTTTCTCCTCAGCCCTAGTTCTTCAAGTATTAGCGCATAAATGATAGAAATATCATGCTTAGGAACTGATATGGGGTCGAAAATGTTAGGACCAATAGGAATCAAGTGTTTATGTGGAAGTTAGCAAAGCAACCTTGAAAGACCAAGAGTATGAAGATAAACGAGAAATATACCATAAAGAGACATAAATATTTAACATGATTCGATCAACCGACTTACATCCACAAGAGAAGATGAACAATCCACTATATAAAAGAGAGTACACAATATTGAGAGAAATAACCTCACCAATTCACTCAGACTACAAAGAGGTTCACATACACTTGTGTCTCATAATTTCTCTCCTACACACAAAACTTTCAAGCCCTCATTACATTGTGAATGCTACCAAGTTAGAAGGAATGAACTTCTATTTATAGAATCATAAACCTTTTCCTATTAGAAAAAGGATTCATCAAATAAGGAGAAATTCTATTTTCCTTTTCCTACTAGAAAAAGGATTCACCAAATATGAAGAAATTCTGTTTTCCTTTTCCTAAATTGGAAACCCCAATTATAGTAAGAAACTCAGGACAAATACCCAACAAATCTCCTCCTTGCCCTGAATTTCTAACAAAATAAATTTGCTCCACCTTCTTCACACAATCTTCTTCAGGTTGAATTCCCTTTGCAAAATCTCTCTTGCAAATTTCATGTCTCGTCACAAAGAACCTCTCTAGAAAAATTTTCTCCAACAAAATCCTCATTATTATCAAATATGTTGCATCTAGAACTGAACCCGCCAAGATGAACACTTGTTCTTATCCTCGTTTTGATTTCACTTATTAGTACAACACGTACTGCCACCCTAACTCTATATTAGAATGATAATGTCTGCTTTAGGCCATGTCCTCAAAGATTATTTTTGGGTACATCCCAAAAGCCTCATACTAATAGAGTTGGGTGAGCATATATATATATATATATATATTGGTACATTTCTTTTTCTCATCTGATATGGGATGGGTTTGTCATACCTAACAATCCTCCCCCTCAAACCAAGACCACACAATTTGATCAGCTAACCATTTTGCACCACCACTACCAACCAGTGGGACATGCCACTTGACCACCACTTTGCCAAGAAGATTTTCGACACAAGACATCAACCGCAAATCTCTAGTCTTGTTATTGCATCGGGAACTTCTCATAAGACATAGTCCACTACTCCGATATTCCCAAACCTAGGCTCTAATAACAATTGTTAGGACCGATAGAAATCAAGTGTTTATGTGAAAGGTAGTAAAAACCTCAAAAGATCAAGAGTATGAAGATAAACGAGCAATTTACCATAAAGAGACACAATATTTAATGTGGTTCGCGCAACTGACCTACATCCACAAGAGAAGATAAACAATCCACTATATAAAAGTGAGTACACAATGATCAAAAGAAGTTTTCTTGTATCCCTGATCTTCAATGACAGATAGTACCACTGCCTTGGAGCTTGTTTCAAGCCATACAAGGTTTTTCTCAATTTGCAAACATACTTTTCTTTTCCTTTGAACACAAAACCTTCAGACTGCTCTATGTAAATCTCTTCAGTTAAACCACTATGAAGAAAATTAGACTTGACATCCATTTGCTCAACCTCTAAGTGTATACTTGCGGCTAAGGCTAGAACCATGCGAATAGAAGACATTTTCACAATAGGAGAGAAAATTTCATCAAAGGTAACTCCCTTTCTCTAATCAAAATCTTTGAAAACTAACCTTGCCTTGTACCTTGGTATAGAGTTATGTTGATCTTTCTTTATTCTAAAGATCCATTTATTTGTTAGAGCTCTCTTACCTTTCGGTAACTCTACTAGCTCATATGTGCCATTCTCGTGAAGTGACTTCATCTCATCCTCCATTGCTTCTATCCATTGATTTCTATGAGTATCTATCATGACTTCATCTTAACCTTTAGGTTCTCCCATATCAGTTAGAAGTATATACTCATTTGGAGAATAACGTGTTAATTTTTGCTTCTCCCTAGTAGACATTCTATAAGAGGTTTCTGGAGCATCCAAAGTAGTTATCTGAGCAAAAGTTGGTTGATGATCAACCATAACATCACTATCAGGAGCATCTACAGATTCTACACTCTCATGATCATTTTGATCTTGGTTCCCATCTCCATTATTTCCTTGGATTTCTTCTTGTGCAAAAGATAAATCGGTATTATGAACTGGATCAACATCAAAGTACTAAGCTTTCATCAATATGATAATCCATTTTCTCAGTCTTGTTAATATCTTTAATGGTTTGGTCTTCAAAGAATACTTCATCACGACTTCTAATTAGCTTCTTATCAACTGATCATAAAAGCGATATCCAAACTCATGTTGACTGTATCCAATGAAGATGCACTGCTTAGTTTTCACATCCAATTTGGATCTCTCATCTTTTGAAACATGCACACAAGTTTTACACCCAAAGACTTTCAAGTGATAGTAGGAAATATCCTTTGCATTCCAAACTCTGTTTGGAACATCACCATCCAAAGCAATAGTAGGAGACAAATTGATAACACAAGCAACAGTGTTAAGTGCCTTAGCCCAAAAGGAATTTGGAAGTTTAGCCTCTGAAAGCATGTATCTAACTCTCTCAACTAGAGTTCGATTCATCCTTTTTGCCAAACCATTCAATTAAGGCATCTTGGGAGGAGTCTTCTGATAACGAATTCCTTGTGATCTGTAGTAGTTATCAAGGGGACCAATATATTCCCCTCCATTAGCGAATCAAATTGGCCAAAGGTGTGCGTAAATGCATTTTAATTTCTTTGCAGTTTGTCTCTCAGATAAGGCTTGAAACTCTTTAAACACATCAAGCACTTGATCTTTGGATTTTAAAGGATATACCCAAAGCTTGCGAGAGTGATCATCAATGAAAGTTATAAAGTAAAGTACACCACCTTTTGAATTCACTTTAAAAGGACCACATAAGTCTGAGTGTACTAGCTATAATAGTGCAGATTTTCTTGAAGGAGGATTATTCTGAAAAGCAACTCTTTTTTGCTTTCTAGCTAAGTAGTGAACACATCTTTTCACCTTTGCTTGTTTCACACCAGCAAGTAAATTCTTCTTTGCCAAACAGATGATCCCCCTCTCAGTCATATGGCTAAGCCTCTTATGCCACAATTCTTATAAAGACTCACTTTCTACCAAATTTATAGAGTCAGCAAGGATTGATCCTTGTGTCATATATAAATTTGAATATTTTCTTCCTCGAACTATGATCAGTGAGCCTTTGGTAAGTTTCCATTGGCCATTGAACAAGTCGTTTTGATAGCCATCATCATCAAGTTTTCCTACAGATATCAAATGCAAAGGAATATCTGGAGCATGCTTAACATTCTGAAGGACTAATGTTGTACCAATATTGGTCTTCAAAAAAACTATGTCAACACCAAATACCTTGACCTCGCTAGAATTACCCATCTTTAACACGCCAGAATTAGTAGGAGTATAAGATGAAAAAAGTCTCTTCTTGGTGTGACATGTGAGATAGCTCCAGAATCTTCTAACCAACTTGTTTCCTGAGACACAAAATTGATGACACTTTTATCACAAGCAAAGAGAAGGTCATCTCGGACAACTGCAACAACATTGTCTCCATTATTTTCTTCCTTTTTCCCTTCTTTGAGGTCTTGCTTTAACTTATAGCAAAATCATTTAATATGTCCTTTCTTTCCATAATGATGGCACACATTATTTTGATACTTGATCTTGACTTGCTTCTACTTTTACCTTTACTTCTCGAACCTTTTGTTTTACCTACGTCTGACTGTGAGGATGTGCCTTGAGATCTTCTTCTAACTTCTTCATTCAACATACCACTTTTTGCATATTTCATAGTCACCTTACCATTGGGAGCAAAATTTGTTAAAGAAACTCGAAGAGTTTTCCAAGAACCTGGTAGAGTATTAACAAGTCAAAGTCCTTGTATTTAATCGTCAAATTTGACACTCATTCCTGACAACTAATCAAGAACACCGTGAAAATTATTTATGTGATCAAGAATAGGACTCCCCTCCTTGTATTTAAAGGTTATCAATTGCTTTAGCAAAAACAACTTGTTATTGCCTGTTTTTGAAGCATAAAACGTCTCCAGCTTTTCCCATAAGGTTTTAGCATGTTTCCTATTCACAATGTGATTGCGAACATTGTCTTTAACCCATTGTCTTATATATCCACTTACTTATTGGTGCTCGAAGTCCCAATTCTCATCGGTTACATCCTTAGGTTTATGAGCAGTAAAAACAGGAAGATGCATCTTCTTCACGAACAGTAGATCTTTCATCTTGCTTTTCCATATGTTGTAGTTACTCCTGTTTAAACACACCATCTTGCTCATATTTCCCTCCATTGTAGAATTCTTGATTAGACAATCAAGCTCTGATACCACTTGTTACGATGGAAGGATGCAAAACACGAAAGTAGAGAAAATACAGAACACCAAATTTAACATGGAAAAATCCTTCAAAAAGAAGGTAACAACCATGGATCGCTGAGATCCAAATTTCTCCACTATAATAATAAGAGGGTTACAAATATTCTCCTTAATGACTATACAACAATTGCCAAGCAAGAAGAAGCAATAGCTACACCAACAAAAAGAAGAAGGAAGAAAAACACCCAAATCAAAACTACTATTCGGGACCCCAAAGTGGATGTTATTGACCATTAAATCTAATCCGTACCGTTCAAATCAAAGACTAAGATGTTAGGCACACCCATTCAGAATTTCAGCCCAATCCAACGGTTAACAAATCAAAAAACACAATTTGAAAGTAGCTGGTTAGAGAGGAAAAAACTGCTGCGGAAAATACCATTTTCTTCTCTTTTCTCTCTTATTGAAAGCTCTCTCAAAGACCTCTCTTATGTGCTAATATCTCTGAAAGATGAATCACAGTGACCAATGCATAAATTTATCAGAAGTTGTCCTATTTAAAGATAATGAGTTGTTGTTTTCCTTAAGCCAAAACCAACTCTAAATAGGACAATTCCAATTCTTTTCCAAATAGGATTAGAATTCCAATCCTCCAATCCTTTTCCAATTAGGATTGGAAACCAAAAGAGAATAGGATTAGGTCATGGGACTTTGACTGGAACATGGGTTATTGCCCAATAAACTCCCCCTCCAACCAAGGGGCTAATAGACTTTAAGTGAAGGAACTTTTGACAGGCTTTATGCCTGCCGCAGTTCTGCGACATTCATGCTTCTATGCAATCACTACTTTTGGAAGAACATCCGAAGGATTGTTATCAGTGTGTATCTTCTCAATCTCAAATAATTTTTCTTCTACCGTCATTCTTATCCAATGATACTTTCTACTAATATGCTTGGACTTAGAATGAAAGGTGGAGTGCTTAGTGAGATAAATAGCACTCTGATTATCACAAAATAATACGAACCTTGACTGCTCAAAGTCAAGTTCTTTGATAAATTCCTTCATCTAAAACAATTCTTTGGCACCTTCAGTGATCACAATATATTCGGCTTCTGTGGTAAATAGAGCTATGGAGTTTTGTAATCTTGATTGCCAAGAAGTAGCTCCCCCTACAAAAGTGATCAAATAACCAGAAGTAGATTTTGAATTGTCAAAATTTCCTCCTAGATCAGAGTCTGTGTAGCATACAAGTTCAGGCTTGCACTACCAAAGCATAACTCCATGTCTGAAGTACCTTTCAAATATCTTAGTATCCATTTCACTGCATTTGAATGTTCCTTTCCAGAATTAGAAAAAAATCTGCTAAGAGTACTAACAACATGTGCAATATCTGGTCTAGTGCAAACCATAACATACATCAAACTAACAACTGCAGAGGAGTAAGGAATACATGACATCTCCGTTTTCTCTTTAGTTGTAGATGGACTCTGGGTCGTACTCAAATTAAAGTGTTTAGCAAGAGGAATACTAGCCACTTTTGCTCCTGTCATGTTGAACCTCTTAAGTACTTTCTCAATGTACTGCTTCTGGGATAATGATAACTTCTTTTTACTTCTGTCTCGATGAATTTGTATGCCTAAGATTTTTCTTTGTTTGCCCCAAGTCCTTCATCGCAAATGATTTTCTCAACTCCTTTTTAAGGACGTACTACTAAAAACTACCTGAAAAACGACGGCCAAAAGTGATGGACTATTTTTTTTCGACAAAATCGACGAAAAAGCGATGCAGTCTAATCCATCATTTTTTTGTCGACACTTTTCGAAAAACGACGGACTACATTGCTTTTAAGGCGACGGACTGCATCGCTTTTCATTTTTTGTCGCTTTTTGAATAATTTGTTTTTAAAAAAGCGACTTACATAGTGTCAGTATCCATCACATATTTAAAAAATTACTTTAAAATAAATTTAAAGAAGCGATGACATGGGGTCCCTGTCCGTCGCAAGTTAAAAAAATTACTTTAAAAAACTTAATGAAGTGACAGACATGTGGCCCCTATCGTCGCAATATGTAAAAATAAATTTTAAATAAATTGTATAAAACGATGGACTTAGGGACGCAGTCCGTCACTATCTCTGCATTTTTTTTGATAGCAGAAACCTGCAGTTTCTGTTGCCCATGTGCAATTTACAAAACCATTTAATTTCAATCAAATAAGCAACCCAACAACAGCAAAAACAAGTCCAACAATAAAATACATGACACCAATCAAAATCAAACATTAAAAATGAATAAAATCCAACAATTATAACATTTTAAACCAACATAAAGTTCATGAAATTGTCCAAAATATAACTAAAGTGTCCAAACATAACTAAATTGTGCAAAACATAACTAAAAGGAACCTAGAGACTATTCTCAACAAAATCATCATCTTCAGTATCATATTCGGGAGTGGAAGGATGTGGTACAGGCCTATGGGCGAGGTTGAACACTTGTTCTTTGATTATACCATTTTTTTTGTTGTTTAACCCTCCTTGCCTCAGAAGTTGCAAATGCATTTGAAAGTTCTTATATTTTTTGAGACATTGCAGCCAACTGAATCTGGTCAAGGGACTCGGCCTGTCTTGACGATCCAATGCCTTCTAAACCTGATTGGATTCGTCGTATGTCATTCCTAGAGCCCATCCCATATATCCGGCCTTTTTGGTTCCCGCCAACCACTTTCTCAGTCCAAATTTGTTGGGACAACTCAGGCGTAAGTTCGACATCATCTCCAAGCTCACGGACGTATCGCTCGTACTCTTGCTGCATATTACAAAAATAATTCAGAGTTAGAATGAATACTTAATATATATATGAAAGTGTTAAGAAGCTTACGTAAGCTTGTTCGGCATTCGGCTCGACCCACACATCCGGGTATGACTCATTATCCTTCTTTCGAATCTGATTTCTCTTGAAAAGCTCATGCTGAAATGGAATCCGTCCCATTTCTTGCTCCCGGTAGTGAAATTTAATAATATAATTAATGAAATAAAATTTCAATCAATTTTTTTTAAGATTATGAATTTAAAGTTTAAATTTAAAAATCTTACCATCTCCCGAGAAATTGTCCTAACACTTTTTACATCTCCGATGTGTAATGAGCCACCCTTTAGACTCTCTCTAGCCTTTTTTGCTTGGTCAGACAAGGCTTTGAATTCCTCGGTGTCCCAATACCGATGCAACTCCTCATATATGTGTCGCTGTAACCAACCCCTGGGCTTTCCATTATCTCGCGCTTTCTTGAGCCAACTAGATAGTCTAGAGCTCGCTTTCCTCTCAAATGTCATCCCAATGACAATGTTGTACTTTTCGTCCTAAGTACACATAGTCTGGACAAATAAGAGGGAAAATGTTACATAATTAGTTAGATAAAGTATATTATAAGTAATAAACTTAACTTAAAATAAATATGTAAACTAATTATATA
>JAPFFP010000001.1:6358238-6383569 GCA_026153255.1 Solanum medicagineum
GCGTGCCGACCCCGGGCAGGGGAATTGAGCTACACACCCCTCAATCTTGTAGTAAGTCGACCCCACCGCCCCCCCCCCCCCCGACAAGGTGATTGAGGTACATATCCCTCAAAATGGTAGTATGGGCATGCCACCCCCCGACAAGGTGATTGGGCATGCTACCCCCCAACAAGATGCGGTCAACTTGCAATACCATGGATACTTTCCATAGACTCAATGCATATATACAATCCCTTAATCATCATAACATCATTATACTTGTAAACCATGCAATAGACCATCAATAACCCAAGAATCCTTGTTAAGACATTTTATCAAACACTTGGCAAGTGTGTAATGCTAGTTCAAAATCATGCAATTCAAGAGTGAAATAATATGAGAAAACTCATTGTAAATCAAACCCACCAACACACCAATCGATTGAACTGCAATAATACCTACAGCTTCCCCCAATTCAACTAGGTCGCCATGAGTAGGACTACGGCCATAACATAATCGACAAATCCAAGATGTACTCCTACAAGTAAAGGGAGTTCGAATAGAGATTGGTTGTGCTCGAAAGGTTATGAATCGATTTACAAGTCCAATGCCAATGGCTTGGTTTCTAGTGGCAATACATCAAACCCATGTATATATCATCCGCTAATACATGGCCAATTAATGTTTGACTAAAAATTCTTTCCGGTATTATCCCATTCCTAGGACTCACAGAAATACCCCGGGCGGTGCCACAATCCATTCGACGTACAACAATGTGTTAAACTACTTCAACAAAACACTCATGTAAGATACCTTGAAATCTATCATCAAATATCATAATAGACCATAGTTTCATTGCCCAAAACATGCATAGTCTCCATAGACGCAACCAATTCATAGTATAAGCTTGGAATAGATAAACATGCATAGACCATCAAAATTTCACAAAGCCCCAACATAATTTATAATCAAAATTCATAATAAGAGATACCCATAGATAATACAACTTGAAGACATGCAATTTTCATAAAAAGGGAGGTTGCACACCATGGATGAAAGGACCCAATGGTTGAAACCCACATACCTTGAACTTGGATTTTCTTGATGTAGACTTGAAGGAGACTTGAAACTTGAATGGAGTTCTTGAGATCAGTAATTAAGCTTTAGACACTTGAATTTGGATGAATTATTTGGCTAAGTGTTAGAGAGGGTTTTGAGAGTTTCTTGAGTGATATAGAGTTAAAAAATGGCATGGGGCCAGGGCCCCAATGTCTTAGGCCGAATAGGAACAATTAAGGAAGTGCAAACACACCTCCGCGACGGGTCCGCATCGCGGATACCTACTAGAAAGTGAAATTTTGGGGAAAATCATTTTTCACTACGGGTCTTCTAAAATCAGGGTTATACCCATTTCCCACTCAATTTTTCCCCATAATCACAAATATGAAGTCGAATTTTTGATATCACATACGGATTTTGAGATATATGGAAATTACGATTATGGGCATTTTCGGGGCATTTTTGGGGTGTTTCATACATAGAAATATTCCACTCTTCAGTGATGATCTACAAGCCTTCCGCAAACAAAAGTGTTTTTCTCTCCAAGTTGTAAGCCGCAAGTTTTCATATTTCTGCGATGGTGATTAAAGATTGGTTCCGCATTCGTAGTGAAATATCAACAAGTATTTCTTCGATTCAAGAACAAAGTGAACTCTTGAGTTGATGATCATGAGGAGAAAAATTAGAGGATTACATCTTCTTCTTTTTTTTAAGATTTTATAAGGATTGGAACCTTCGTAAATATTATTGATGTTAACATCATAAAGGCGCAACATCATGGCAACACGTAAACAATAAAAGAATTTAAAAGAAAATAATTTAATTTAGAGTCGCCACTAAATTTTGAGAATAATTAGGAAACCAAATAATTATTTACAAAATAGTCTGCGAACCAAAAATTCCAGGTAAGTGTTCAAGTTATTCCGAAGGGAAGGTATTAGCACCCTTCAAAATCCAGGCTGAACTCATTTTTTCAAATTGAGAAGATAAACAATAGAATACAAGTGTAACGATCATAAAATGTACCCAAAGAACAAAATAAATAATAATACGAGACACGGCATACTATTTGTCCAACGTTAATAATATACACAATAATGAATAAATAAAGAATAAACTAAAATTATTCCATGTTTTTAAATGGGGAGGCCTCAAAATCCGACGAATAGATTTTTCATTGGCCAACTTTAATAAAAAATGTACATACGTGAACATAAAATAAAATTTGGAATCTTAACGTGTAACAAATATTAATCCAAACTAAATTTTCCACCCTTTTTAAATGGAGACGCCTCAAAATCCGACGAATAGATTTGTCATTGGCCAGGTTAAGTAAATGATTAACTTATTATAGAAACTTGAATTTTAACATGTAACAAATATGAATATAAGCTAACTTTTTCCGTCATTTTTAATGCAGAGGCCTCGAAATGTGACGGTTAAATTCGTCATTGGCCAAGTTTAACAAACAATATGTAAATGAATAAATAGAAAGAATGAAATATCATGCTGAAATGGTAAACAAATGATTGTTGTAATTTAACAATATGAGAAGTAACATCACAGTAATGATAAAATAAGAGATAAAACACTAAAGATGGTAACTCCACAAAATCTAGAAATTTCCAACAAAATTTGTCAAACAGCAAGAGATCAGTCCAAAATGCATAAGAATTTATTAACAAAAAAAAATAAAGGTTAATAGATGCTAGTAACAATAACTATAGTCGTGATAAATATTCTCTATAATAGTTCAAATAATGATAATCAATTAGTAGTATCACAGGGATGAAACATAATAATCAATATAAATATGGCTAAGGCAAAGTATAAATAGAACAAATATAAGGATAATAATGATAAGAAAAGAAAAGTAAATAATAAAAATAAACCCACAAGAAGCAAACACATAAGAATAACAGTACTCTATACATGAAATTAAATAAGACTAATATTGTGATTAAAATGGGGATTACCGGAGTATTCTTGTCCGGTCAGATATGGAGTCTGGATACTTGATGGTTCTTGAGTTGTTGTTACAATTTGCACAGTGGAGGAGATGAGAGGGTCGGTTTGTTGTGGTTTTGGGGGCTGAAATGTTGGGGTTCGCCATTAATGGCGGAACTCGGCAAGGATGAGGGGAAAAGAAAGGGTTATTTGGGGGGTTGTGGTGATGCATTTTAGGGTTGTCTGGTTGTTGTTTCATGTAGAAATCGAGAGTGAATGGTTATGGTTTTTGCTATGGTGGTCTGACGAAGATGGGGCGACATTTGTGTGGCGGGTATCGCCAGAGGAGGAGAAGTGTTTTGGTCGCTTCAGGTGAGCTTGATTTTGCTTATTGCTGCCATTGTTAGGGGCTATAAAGTTGTTGATTGATGGTTTGAACTCGATTGGCGGCTGGTTTGGGCTTATGGTGGTGGAGCATCAAGGGATGAAGAGGAAAATGGGATGGAGTAGACGAAGTATGGAGGTTGACTGGTGATTTTCGGTGGTGCAAAGAGATTGACGACTTTGAGGGTGGCTGGCTGATTGTATATTTTGGGGAAAACAAAATAGAAAGAAATTTGCTTTTAGGATTACTAAAGTTAAAGGGATCCTCTATTCAGTTATTGGTGCAGACTATATACACTCCAAAACCTAAACCTAATGGGCTTAAAAGATATGGGCCCAAATTGTAGGCTAATTAAACATACATGCATAATTATACCTGGACAATAAAAAAAGTGAATTGTTACACTATGTTACAAATGTTAAAACAAACAAAACAAATATAACCAATCATAAGTAAATAAATAAAATAAACAAAAAATATGTAATTTATCACAAAATAATGATTTAACAAGAACTAAAAATAATAACATAAAAGTATGAACTTTAGAAAAGTTAGGTCAAAATTGTGTGTCAACACTTGAAATACAAATATTGTTGTTTGCCTCTTTTTTTCTTTTTTTGATTGTTATTTTTCAGGAACGAAACAAATTTGCCAATTTTTAATCTACTAATTTTCGTTCTTGAAAAATAGCAATCAAGAAAGGAAAATAGTGACAAACAATGATATTTATATTTCAATAATATGTGTGAAGATTACAATAATTATGAAATCTGATGAAAAAGATTTAATCCTCTGATTCCTCTCTTAACGATCTTCAACTCAAGAGCTTTGATTTGTTCTTCAATCGATAAGACACTTGCGGCTCAGCACCTGGAGATGAAGACTTTTTGGTATGCAGAAGACTTACAAATCACTACTGAAGAGCAAGGATTCTCTATGTATTTTTGTCTGTCGTTTGATCTTATGAAGACTCCTTTGTGTAGGTGTGAGCTAGGGTTTTTACACAATATCCAACAATGCCTCTAACATAGGATTGGTCAGGGGCCAGTCACCCTCAAAGTAAATATAACAGTTAAAGGACAACATAGGTAGAAGGGTAGTGGATCATCCTTGGAAGATAGGACTCACCACTACAAGCAGACTTGAGATCCGAGCTAAGCGTTGTATGGTGGATGATCAAAGTCTTCGGTCCCTAAATGGTGAGATAATGTAGGCAAGAATATACAGTAGAACGTTAGAATGTAATAAGTTTGTGGGATGCAATGCATGTAACTGACCAAACATGCACTTTAATGTTAGATGACAAAGGCACATAATATAAAAAGAGATATATAGCAAGGAATATACTATAACAAGATGCCGTCAAGTTCATGATACATGACGTACAAATGATGCTCATATATATAGTGGGTATATGACTTCATCAGACAAAAGTAAGACCAAGCGAGCTATTACTGAAACAACCCCCAAAAGTGCCTGTAAATATGCCTCGAAGTGCCAGGAATCGAAATTTTTATATATCTTAAAATCAGTGCATGATATCAAAATCCAACTTCCTATTCGTGATTAGAGGAAAAAATTGAGTGGGAAATGGGTCTAACCCCAATTTTAAGGCAAACAAATCGCAATTTCATTTTCACAAAATTTCGATTTCAAGAATCGATCCGCGATCTGTGTAAATCTATCCTCTGTGATAAATCCGCATCGCGGACAAAATGGGGACCTGTGTAGTTCATTGCCAGTGATTTTTATTTTGGTCCAAGGCTTTTGGGTCTTGGGCCTAAGTCTTTCCATATGTAAAAATATCTATATTTAGCCATATTTCACCTTCATATCATACAAGACATCCCACAATACTCTCTCAAACCTTTAGACAAATATTTCCCCTTAAATTCAAGTGTCAAAACTCAATCCAGATCTTAAGGTTTTCATTCAAGCTTCAAGTCTCCATTCCCAATCTTCTAAGATTCTCCAAAAATCAAGGTATGTGGGTTTCAACCATTGGGCCCTTTCACCCATAGTGACCAAGCTCCCTTTTTACGCAAATTTCATTTTTCTAAGTTAATTTTATTTATGGATCTTCTATTATGAATTTGAGTATGAACTATGTTGAGGTTTTGTAAAAGTGTGACTATTTTAGCATGTTTTGAGACAAAAATCTTGGATCTATCTTGAGATTTCAAGAAGTGTTTTGATGTATATTGTATGACGATGTTATCAAATATTGGTGAGATGATTTACTTCGAGATTTCTTGCATGATTGCACTCTTTAATTGCATGGTTTTATTATAGCATTACACATCCGCCAAGTGTTTAATAAAACATACGGACTAGGGTACTTGAACCATTCATGATCTATTGTATGACCTATGACTTATATGACTTTATGATGATGAAAGGATGATATAAATGTGTTTATTTCATGAAAAGTATCTATAGTGTTTAAGGTTGATCAATTGTTATTTCATGAAAAGTATTTATAGTGTTTAAGGTTGATCAATTGCCTTATTAGGGAGGTCGCAGGCCCGAACTACCATGTTGGGGGGTATGTACTTCAATTGCGTCGCTAAGGAGGTAGTAGGCCCATGCAACCATGTTGGGGGGTTTGTACCAAAATTGACTCTCTTGGGAGTAGTAGGCCTTTGCAACGATGTTGGGGGGTTTGTACCTCAATTGCCTTACTCAAGAGGTAGTAGGCTCGTGTAACCATGTTGGGGAGTTTGTACCTCAATTGCCTCGCCCGAGTGGTAGTAGTCTTGTGCAACCATGTTGAGGGGTTTGTGCCCTAATCGCCTCGCCAAGGAAGTGGTAGGCCTTGGTTACTAATAATGGTCTTTTCTGACATATGTAATATGTTCTATATATCAGCATGATTACTTCAAGTATCATTCATGAATACCATATTCTTATATGATCATCCATTTCATAAATATGCATTTTCATTACATTGCCTATCTCTTGTTGCATTGCACCGTATATACTTAGTACATTGAAACATACTTATGCGTACTCTATGCCTGCATGATGTCATCATGTAGGAACCGGAGCCCCACTTGATCATCCTCCTCTTCCATGTCGCTAGTACAATTTCTCTAAAAAGCTAGTGGTGAGTCCTCAACTTCGGGGACAATGTCTTGATCATATGCTATGTATAAGGACTTTCCTTCCTTTTTTTGTATGTTTGAATATAAGGGTGAGCCCGGTTGCTTGTCTTGGGCCCCGCTAAGTTCTATGTTTAGAGGTGTTGTTGGACAAGACATGTATTGATGCTACGAGCCTTGACTCTCTTGACTCTATGATGTTTTATGCTATGAAAGATGTCCCTTAGCCCTGGTTATCCATTTTTTATCTCTTATTGTTATTTTATTACTCCTGTAACCAAGGATGTGTAATGATATGTCAAGAGGCTTGCTTGGGGTCACTTCTGGTTCCCCATGCACCATGTCATGTCTAGGCGCTAGGCTTAGGTTGTGAAAAACATGGTATCAGAGTACTAGGTTGTTAATGGTCCTCGAAATCCAACATACCACATCGATTAGAGTCTTATTCATGGTTATGTTGTGCACCACAACTATGAGTAAGAGGCTATGAGACGTTTTAGGGAATGTTTCCCTTCTTCTTACTCTACATCGTGATATAGAAAGTTAAGGTAAGGTTTCCCCCCTAACGATAGTTCTTTTCTATGTTAGATCATTCCTAACACAAGAGAAAGAAGAGCCTGCACACCAGAGCCTGCTCTCACTATGCTTGTACAAGTTGTGTCTAATCAATCCAATTAAGGGGCCAAAGCCCCTCATGCTCCTACTCCGACGTCTCGGGTGAGGGACTTTATGAGGATGAACCCACCAGAGTTCAATGGGTCTAAGGTGGATGAGGTCCCTCAAGATTTTATTGATGAGGTATACAAGGTTTTGTTCATTATGGATGTGAGATCGGAAGAAAGGTGGAGTTGGAGGCTTACCAACTCAAGGGGGTGGCTCAGATATGGTACACTCAATGGAAGGAGGAGAACGGGAACAATAATGTGATACTATTGGAGGAGTTTAAGGCAGCTTTCCTCATCTGGTTCTTTCCTCTTTAGCTTAGGGAAGCCAAATTGGTGGAGTTCATAAACTTGAAGTAAGGATCTATGAGCGTGAGGGAGTATGCCTCACGTTCAACCAACTCTCTATGTATGCTCCATACTTGGTTGTCGACCCAAGGTCTAGAATGAATATGTTTGTGATGGGTGTTTCCGATTTGGTAAGTAAAGAATATCGTACCGCTATGTTTATTAATGACATGGATTTGTCCTGCTTGATAATGTATGTCGAAAAATTGGAGGGGGAGAAATTGAGGAAGAGAAGGGGTCATGAGGCCAAGAGGGCCCGTTTTGATGGTAAGTTCCAAAGTCACAACGGTGGTCAGTTTCACCAAGGCCAAGGGTCTTCTCATGTTCCTAGTGGGAGATTTACCAATAACTACCCAAGGCCCCAAGATGCGGGTGGTATGATGCTTAGACCTACGTGTCCAAGATGTGGTAAGGGTCATGGTGGCCCATACTTGAAGGCTACTAATGCTTGCTATAGTTGTGGGGAATTTGGCCACAAGATAATGGATTGCTCACGTAATCGGAACAAGGGTAAGGATGTTCGTCCTCAAGGTCGGGATGCTAATGTGCTCCCTTTAGGGAGAGGAGGTTAACAAGGTCGTGCCAAAAGGCACAATCGGTTTTTTGTTTTTCATGGGAGGCAAGGGGTTGATGAGGTACCTAATATCGTCACCGGTATGTTAAAAGTCTTTGATTTTGATGTGTATGCATTGATAGACCCGAGTGCCACACTTTCTTTTGTTACTCCTCTTATTGCCAAAAAGTTTCATGTTGAGCCCAAAGTGTTGTGTGAGTCTTATTAGGTGTGTACTCCTATTGGTGCATCTATTATTGCTAGAAAGGTGTATAGAAATTGTCCAATTTGCATCTTGCATAAAATATTGCCTTGTGATCTTATTGAGTTGGATATGGTTGATTTTGCTGTCATTCTTGGGATGGATTGGTTGCATCCATACTATGCATCTATTGATTATAAAACCCGTAGGGTCAAGTCCCAATTCCTAAATGAGCCCATCCTTGGTGAGAGAGTCATGATGTGGTGGTCAAGGGTAGGTTCATATCTTGCATTAAAGCTCAAAAGTTGATCTCTAAAGGGTGTCTTTATCATCTTGTGTGGTTAGGGGTGCGGAGTCCAAAGTGCTTCCCATAGAGTCGGTTCCAATGGTAAATGAGTTTCTTGATGCCTTTCCAAATGACCTTCCCGGTGTCCCTCCCGTAAGGGAAATAGACTTTTGTATAGACCTCCTCCCCGATACTCAACCCATTTTTATTCCCCTTGCCGTATGGCCTCGGCTGTGTTAAAGGAGTTGAAGCAACAATTGAGGGATTTGTTGGAGAAGGGTTTTCTTAGGCCTAGCCAATCACCTTGGGGTGCACCGGTGTTGTTTGTGAGAAAGAAGGATGGGTCTCTTAGAATGTGTATTGACTACCAGCACTTAATAGGGCCACAATCAAGAATAAGTATCCTATACCAAGAATTGGTGATTTGTTTGACCAACTTCAAGGGGCTAGCCACATCTCTAAGATTGATCTTCGATCCGGGTATCATCAAGTGAAGGTGAGGGAGTGTGACACTCCCAAGACGGCCTTCCAGACTAGGTATGGGCATATGAATTTGTGGTTCTGTCTTTTGGGTTGAACACTGCATTGGCTATCTTCATGGATCTTATGAATATAGTCTTTAAACTCTACCTTGATTTGTTTGCGGTGGTTTTAATCGATGATATATTGATCTATTCCCATAATAAGGAGGAGCATGTGGCTCATTTGAGGTTAGTACTACAAAGATTGAGGGAAGAAAAGTTGCATACCAAATATGAGAATTGTGAATTTTGGTTGAAAGAGGTTGCCTTTCTAGGTCATATACTGTCGGGGGATGGTATCAAGGTGGATCCTAAAAAGGATGTAATTAAAAATTAGCATAGACCATTGACCTCATCAGACATTAGAAGCTTCTTAGGCTTAGCAGGTTACTATTAGAGGTTTGTGAATGGGTTCTCTTCTATTGCTTCTCCTATGACTATGTTGACCCAAAAGAAGGCTAAGTTTATGTGGACTGATGAGTGCAAAAGGAGTTTCCAAAACTTGAAGGATAAGCTTGTCTCCGCTCCTGTCTTGTATCTATTGAAATGGTTGGAAGGATTTGTTGTGTATTGTGATGCCTCCCGGATTGGTTTGGGTTATGTGTTGATGCAAAATGGTAAGGTGATAGCCTATGCTTCTAGGCAACCCAAAGTGCATGAAAAGAATTATCCTACTTATGATCTTAAATTGGCCGATGTGGTTTTTGCTTTAATAAATTGGCGTCATTATTTGTATAGGGTGCATGTTGATGTGTTCACCGATCATAAAAGCCTCCAATATGTGTTCACTTAAAAAGATCTCAACTTGAGGAAAAGAAGGTGGTTAGAACTTCTTAAGGATTATGATATGAGTGTGCATTATCATCCCGGTAAGGCTAATGTTTTTGGTGGATGCTTTGAGTAGGGTGTCTATGGGCAGCATAGCTCATGTTAATGGTGGGGGCATAGAGGTGGCTAGAGAGGTCCATCGGTTAGCTAGATCGGGGGTTAGGTTGGAAGAGGTTGATAATGGTGGAATTTTGGTGGTTGATGGTTCAAAGTCTTCCTTGGTTGATGAGGTGAAATGATCTTGATACCTCCTTGTAAGAATTGAAGGCCTTGGTGGAAGAGGGCAAGGTGGAGATTTTCTCCCAAGGGAGAGATGGTGCCCTTAGGTATCAAGGTAGGTTGTGTGTGCCTTGTGTTGATGATTTGAGGAAGAAGATTCTTTATGAGGCTCATAATTCTTCCTATTCTATCCACCCCAGTTCTACCAAGATGTATAGAGATTTGTGGGATGTGTATTGGCATGCAGGTATGAAGAAAGACATTGCCAAAGTTGTATGTGGTTGCCATAGTTGCCAACAAGTCAAAGCCGAACACCAAAGGCCAGGTGTCCTAACCCAAGACATAGAGATTCCTACTTGGAAGTGGGAGGAGATTAACGTGGATTTTGTGGTTGGGTTGCCTAAGACTAGAAAGGGTTTTGATTCTATTTGGGTTGTGGTTGATAGGATGAAAAAGTCTACTCATTTCCTACCGATTAAGACTACTTATGGGCCCAAGACTATGCTAAATTATTCATTCATGAGTTGGTGAGATTGCATGGGGTGCCCTTATCTACCATATCGGATCGTGATGCTCAATTCACTACACATTTTTGGAGATCCTTCCAAGGAGGTCTTGGAACCAAGGTAAAGCTTAGTAGGACCTTTCACCCTATCCGAAAGAACTATCCGAACTCTTGAGGATACACTTAGGGGTTGTATTTTGGAGTTTAAGGGTAGTTGGCATGATCATCTTCCATTGATTGAGTTTGCATATAACAATAGCTATCATTCTAGCATTGGTATGGCTCCTTTTGAGGCCTGTTATGGTAGACGTTGTAGATCACCGGTAGGGTGGTTTGAATTTGATAAAATGGCTTTGTTGGGTCCGGATTTGGTTATGGATGCTATGGAGAAGGTAAGGTTGATTAGACAAAAGGTTAAACATATCCCAAAGTCGTCAAAAGTCCTATACCGATGTGAGGAGAAGGAAGCTTGAATTTAAAGTTGGTGATTGGGTTTATTTGAAGGTGTCACCCATGAAGGGTGTGGTTCATTTTAGTAAGAAGGGTAAATTAAGTCTAAGATTTTTGGGTCATTATAGGGTGATAAGGAGGATTGGTAAGGTTGCCTATGAGTTGGAGTTGCCTAGTGAAATGGAATTGGTTCATCCGATCTTCCATGTTTCTATGTTGAGGAAATGTGTGGGTGATTCAAATGTTGTTGTTCCATTAGATGTTGTGGGTGTGGTTGAAGACAACTTGACATATGAAAAGGTTCCAGTAGAGATCTTAGATAGACAAGTGAAGAGGTTGAGGAACAAGGATGTTGCTTCCGTTATAGTCCTTTGGAGGAATCAACAAGTTGAAAGTGCTACATGGGAGACCGAAGCGGACATGCAAAACTGATATCCTTATCTCTTCCATTCTACTCAAGCCTAAGGTAATAATTCTAAGTCTTTTAAGTGATTTCATGTCTCATGTTTCATCCCCTAAGATATTTGCATGCATTTATTTTTACATTGACAAAGTTCATGGTGATTTTTACACTGATGTTGAGATTTTGAAAATGGTGTTTTAAGGGTGTTGATATATTCTTGCTGGGACTGATTTCTTCATGATTACTCTTCTCATATACATTTCTTTACATTCAGGGATGAATATCCCCAACAGGGAGGTATTGAAACGACCCCAAAAAGTGCCCGAAAATGTGCCTCGGAAGTGCTTGGAATCGTAATTTCCATATATCTCAAAATCCATGCGTGATATCAAAAATTCGACTTCATATTCGTGATCAGCGAGACAAATGGAAAATGGGTCTATCCCCGATTTTACGGCATGCAATTTCATTCTCCCAAAATTTTGATTTCCAAAATCGATCTGCAACGGTGTCGCAACGCGCAGCCGTCGCGGACTTGTGTAAATCTGTCCTCTGCGATAGGTACGCGTCGCGTCCTGTGTATTTTTTTCCAGTGATTTTTATCTCGGTCCAAGGCTTTTGGGTCTTGGGCCTAAGTCTTCCCATGCGTAAAAATACCTATACTTAGCCATATTTCACCTTCATTTCATACAAGACATTCCCCAATACTCTCTCAAACCCTTAGATGATTATTTCACCCTAAATTCAAGTCCCAAAACTCAATACAGGTCTTTAAGATTTTTATTCAAACTTCAAGTCTCCATTTCCAATCTTCTTTTAAGATTCTCAAAAGTTAAGGTATGTGGGTTTCAACCATTGGGTCCTTTCACCCATGGTGCCCAAGCTCCCTTTTTACACAAATTTCATGTTTCTAAGTTGATTTTACTTATGGGTCTTCTATTATGAATTTGACTATGACCTATGTTGGGGTTTTGTAAAAGTCTGACTGTTTTAGCATGTTTTTATCAATGAATTTTTTATCTATCTTGAGATTTGATGAAGGGTTTTGATGTATATTGTATGATGATGTTATTATCAAGTATTGGTGGGATGATTTACTTCAAGATTTCTTGCATGATTTCACTCTTTAATTGCATGGTTTTACTCTAGCGTTACACACCCACCAAGTGTTAGATAATATGTTCGGATTAGAGTTCTTGAACCATTGATGATCTATTGCATGACCTATGACTTGTATGACTTTATGATGATATAAGGATGATATAAATGTGTTAATTTCATGAAAAGTATCTATAGTGTTGGAAATTGATCAATTGCCTCGTTCGGGTGGTAGTAGGCCCGAACTACCATGTTGTGGGGTATGTACATCAATTTCCTCGCTCAGGAGGTAGTAGGCCCATGCAACCATATTGGATGGGTTTGTACCTCAATTGCCTCGCTCGGGAGGTAGTAGGCTATGCAACCATGTTGGGGGATTTGTACCTCAATTGCCTCGCCTGGGAGGTAGTAGGCCTGTGCAACCATGTTGAGGGGTCTGTACCTCAATCGCCTCGCCAAGGAGGTGGTAGGCCTTGGTTACTAATAATGGTCTCTTCCTACACATGTAATATGTTCTATATACAAGCATGTTTACTTCAAGTATCATTCATGCATACCATATTGTTATATGATCATCTATTTCTTAAATATGCGTTTTGACTATGTTGTCTATCTCTTGTTGCATTGCACCCTACATATTTAGTACATTAAAATGTACTAAAGCATACTCTATGCCCACATGATGTCACCATGTAGGAACCGGAGCCCCACTTGATCATCTCCCTCCTCCACATGGCTAGTACGGTTTCTCTACAAAGCTAGTGGTGAGTCCTCAACTTCGGGGACAATGCCTTGATCAGATGCTATGTGTAAAGACTTTCTTTCCTTTTCTTGTATGTTTGACTATGAGGGTGAGCCCGATTTCATGTAGTGGGCTTTGCTAAGTTCTATGTTTAGAGGTGTAGTTGGACAAGACATGCATTGATGCTACGAACCTTGACTCTCTTGACTCTATGATGTTTTATGCTATGAAAGATGTACCTTAAGCCCAGTTAGCCCTCTTTACTATCTCTTATTGTTATTTTATTGCTTCCGCGACCAAGGACGTGTAATGATATGTTAAGAGGCTTTCCCTGGGTCCCTTTGGGTTCCCCATGCATCGTGTCATGTCTAGATCCTAGGCTTGGTTCATGACAATTACTTGGAATCCTGATGAAATCCCCTCATCAGTAAGGAGGTAGGCTACTTGCCAATGGTAAACCATACTTCAAACTTACGGGCAACCCCATTTCTTCTAAAGTAACCTTCCTTTTGGGCAACCCCATTTAGGCTAGGGTTTTCACATATATCATATCATATCAATTCTTCTCCTTACAGGCAACCCCCTTTCGGAGGCATCTTTCCTTACGGGCAATCCAATTTCGGAAAGGACCCTATGCTAGGCACATAGTTTGAGGAAAGGGAGAGGGCCCTTAGGGATAGCCCTAACGCCCCCAATCCATCGGTGCTAAGTCATCATCCCATAAGAATACATATACGTATATATATACATGCTTTCAAAAGAGATTATAGTCATTTCCAAAACCATTTCAATACATTCTTAGGCTTAAAGGCCAAAAACCATTCATAATAATTCATACTTAGGCTCAAATGCGAAAATCATAGTTCATATTCATAATACTCATGCATAATAATAGCTCATTCATATATACAACATGGTGCAAGCACCCAAATTTCTTAAAGAGCCATAATCATAGACATGTATGTGATCACATTCTTGTCATAACAATTATCTTATCAAAATTATATCATTAGAACATAATTTTGCTTAACCCACTTCATAATTTCCATAGAAATTCAATGTCATGAATCCAAATTCCATGAATGACGTGAGGACAACATGGGTAATTAAGATTCAATCTAATATCAACAATATAATATGAAATTCAAGTGAAAACATAAATAAATCTACATATAAAATCATAATATAAATCATTCATACATAGACAAGCCTTGAAAAGGGACATACATATCCATATCTTCAGAAATTCAATGTAATTTCATCATATTATAGTTTAAATCAACTTAAAATCATCAAATAATTACGACCCATACATTAATTGAATTTAATAAGCAAAACAATTGAAAATCCAACTTTAAAGTGAGTAAAATTCATGAAAAGTGCTAGAAAAGTTTTGGATCTCTTTGCTTGAAGGGAACCAAATATCAAACCCACATACCTAGACCGAATGAAGAAATCCCAAGAGAAATTTGCAGAATTGTGTTAGCCTTGAACCCCAAGCTTGAATTTCCACAAGTGTTCTTGAGAGGAGTATTTGAGTGAGTTTACAATGAGAGAATGAATTTGAATGTTTTAAAGGTCATTAGAAAGTTTTCAGATAGCAGACAAAGTCCCAAAAAGTCATTAGAATAAATTAAATTTACCAAAACATCATTAATTAAATGGATGGAAAATTTGTCCGTAGCCACCCCATTAGAGGGCATACGGCCCATGCGGCACTCCACGGTGTGGAGCCCGTACCCTCTCACTTAGCCAAAAATTTGAATGTTGGAGCCATGTCCCAACACTTAGAAAATTTGTTGAAAATGAACCCCACTGTTGGCCACATGGATCGTGTGCCTTCACACGGTTCGTGTGAAGGGCCGTGGCACCAACCTTAAGCAAAAAAACTTTCCACACCAAGAATGAGGCAACACTTAGAATTTTTCCCACCTTGAAGGCCATACAGACCATATCAAGTCATATGGCTCATGTGGCTGCGCGTGTGACCACACTAAGGCGAAAAATTGTTGGTTCAAGCACAAAGACATCTATACGGCCCTTCACAAGGTCCATGAGGTGTCACACGACCCATATAGGGTCCAAGTGTGACATACCATCGATCGAAACCCCACACCAAGGCCACACACTCAAAATTAATGCCAAGTATTGTACAACTGGAGGCCACACGGTCCATGTGATCTCACAGTGGTCGTGTGGTCTCCCTTGAGATGACATTTGATCAAAAATGAAATTCTCTAGTTCCGATGATGTCGTAAATCTGGGTCATTATACGGAGTCGCCATTTTGCAAGTCTTCTACATACAAAGATGTCTTCATCTCCAAGTGTTGAGCCACAAGTATCTCTTCGATTCAAGAACAAAGCAAAGCTCTTGAGTTGAAGATTGTGAAGAGAAGAATCCGAGGATTACATCTTGTTTATCTGATATTACAAATATTGTAACCTTCACACAAATTATTGAAATACAAAAATTTGTAAGCGACGAAGTTTCGTTCTTGATAAATAACAATCAAGAAAAGAAAAATAGAGGCAAACAACAATATTTGTATTTCAAGAATTTGTGTGAAGGCTACAATATTTATAAAATCTAAAAAAAATGTAATCCTCTGATTCTTCTCCTTGCGATCATAAACTCAAGAATTCACTTTGTTCTTGAAAAGAAGAAATACTTGTTAAGACTTCATTACGAATGCGGAGCCAAGCTTTAATCACAGTCGCAGAAATATGGGAACTTGCAGCTTACAACTTTGAGAGAAAAACTCCTTTGTATGCGGAAGACTTGCAAATCATCACTGAAGAGTAGAACTTTTCTATGTATTTGTCTTCTTCTTGTTCCTCCTCTTCTTTTTTTGCAGTTTTTTTTATCAGTTTTAATTGAGCTTTTCTTTGACATGGTTAAGGGTTCTTCCTTTTTGGTCTTGACATTCTTAGGACTCTTTTTCGAAATGGGTTCTTCAAAATCATCATCTTCTTCTTCTTTCTTCATCTTAGCAATTTTGGGAGGCTGGGATTTTGAATCAGGATTGTTGTTAGGTTTCCTTTTGCTGTTTAAAAGAGACAAATGCTTTCGTCGTCATCAACTTCTTCTTTACTCACTAGTTTTGAGTCTTCAGACAACATTTTTCAGTATTTCGTTTGAAAAAATCTGTTGAAAAATATCAAAATATTGGTGAAAAGTGGAGGGTTTCTCGACGAAGATAAAGTCGTTGGTCTTCTTACTACAAGGACCTAGTCAACAACTTGGAAGGACCTAGGCCATACCTTTTTGTTGAAAGCATGAGAAAGACGAGCTTGATAACATTCAAGCCCCAAGTACTTCCAAGTTGGTGATCCAGTCCTTGCAGTAGGAAGACCAAAAGCTTCTTCATCGTTGAGAAACCTTTTCACCAACTTTTCAATATTTTTATAGCTGTTTTTTTAATTAAATCCTGAAAGATGTCATCTGAAGACTCAAACTGAGTGAGTAAAGAAGAAATTGATGGCGGCAAAAGCATTAGGTCTCTTCTGAACAGTAAAACGAAACCTACCAACAATGCCGATTCAGAATCCCAGCCTCCCAAAATTACTAAGATGAAGAAAGAAAAAGAAGATGATGATTTTTAAGAACCCATTTAGAGAAGGAGCCGCAAGAATGTTATGCCCAAAAAGGAAGAACTCTCAACAAGTCTTAGAAAAGCTCAATTAAAACTGATAAAAAAGTTGTAAGCAAAAAAAGAAGAAGAGGAACAAGAAGAAGACAAATACATAGAAAAGTTCTACTCTTTAGTGATGATCTACAAGTCTTGCGTATACAAAGGAGTTTTTCTCTCAAAGTTGTAGCTGCAAGTTCCAATATTTCTACAATATTGATTAAAGTTTTGCTCCGCTTTCATAGTGAAATCTCAACAAATATTTATTTGATGCAAGAACAAAGTGAACTCTTGAGTTGCTGATCATGAGGAGAAGAATCAGAGGATTACGTCTTGTTCTTTTTTAAAATTTTATAAATATTGTAACCTTCGTACAAATTCTTCATGTTGACATCCCGAAGGCACAACATCGTGGCAACTCGTAAAAAATAAAAGAAGTATGGATATAATTTAATTTCTAGTCGCCACCTAATTTTGAGGATAATTAAGAAACCAAATAATTATTTACAAAATAGTCGGTGAACCAAATATTCCAGGTAAGTGTTCAAGTTATTCTGAAGGGAAGGTATTAGCACCCTTCAGAATCACAACTCACGGTCCCAGCTGAACTCATTTTTTTCAAATTGAGGAGATAAACAATATAATCCAAGTATAACAATCATAAAATGTACACAAAGAATAAAATAAAAATAATATGAGACACGGCCTAGTATTTGCCTAACGTCAATAATATAGACAATAATGAATAAATCAAGAATAAACTAAAAATTGTTCTATCTTTTTAAATGGAGAGGCCTCAAAGTCAGACGGATAGATTTTTTATTGGCCAAGTTTAACAATGTATATACGTTAACTTAAATTAAAATTTGGATTCTTAACATGTGACAAATATTAATCCAAACTAAATTTTCCGCCCTTTTGAAATGGGGACACCGCGAAATCCAAAACATAGATTCGTCATTGGCCAAGTTTAGCAAATAATGAAATTATTATAGAAAACTTGAATTTTAACATGTAACAAATATGAATATAAGCTAACTTTTTCCGTCATTTTGAATGAGGAGGCCTGAAATCCGACGGATAAATTCATTATTTGCCAAGTTTAACAAACAATATGTAAAAGAATAAATAGAAAGAATGAAATATCATGCTAAAATGGTGAACAAATGATAACTGTGATTTAACAACACGAGAAATAAGATAACAGGAAATATAAAATAAGAGATAAAACACTAAAGATGGTAACTTCACAATATCTAGAAATTTCGAACAAAATTTTTCAAACAGCAAGAGATCAGTCCAAAAATGCATAAAAATTTATTAACAAAATAAAGTAAAGATTAATAGCTACTAGTAACAATAACTATAGCCATGACAAATATTCTCTACAATAGTTCAAATAATGATAATCAATTAGTAGTATCAAAAGGATGAAACATAATAATCAATATATATATGGCTAAGGCAAAGTATAGATAGAACAATCATAAGGATAATAATGATAAGAAAAAAAAAGTAAATAATAAAAATAAACCCACAAGAAGCAAACACATAAGAATAACAGTACTCTATAATTGAAATAAAATAAGACTAATACAGTGATTAAAATGGGGATTTCCAGAATATTCTTGTCCAGTCAAATATGGAGTCTGAAGACCTGATGTTTGTTGAGTTGTTGTTACTATTCTGTGAAGTGGAGGAGAGAAGAGGGTCGGTTTGTTGTGGTTGTGGGGCTGAATGTTGGGGTTCGCCATTAATGTCGGAACTCGGCAAGGATGAGGGGAGAAGAAAGGGTTATTTAGGGGGTTGTGGTGACGCATTCCAAGGTCGTTTGGTTGTTGTTTTGCGCCGGAATTGAGAGTGAACGGTTGGAGTTTTGGCTATGGCAGTCGGAAGAAGATGGGCGATGTTGGTGCGGCAGGTTACACCAGAGGAGGAGAAGGGTTTTGGTCGCTTCAGGTGAGCTTGAGTTTGCTTATTTTGGCCATTGTTGGGCACTGTGAAGCTGATGATTGATGGTTTGAACTCTATTGGTAGCTGGTTTGGGGCTTATGGTGGTGGAGCAACAAGAGATGAAGAGGAAAATAGGATGGGATAGACGAAGCATGGAGGTTAACTGGTGATGTTCGGTGGTGCCAAGAGGTTGATGGCTGTGAGGGTGGCTGTCCGGTGGTATATTTTGGGGAAAACAAAATAGAAAGTAATTTTCTTTTAGGATTTATAAAATTAAAATGGCTCCCCTATTCAATTATTGGTAAAGATTATATACACCTCAAAACATAAGCCTAATGAGCTAAAAAGATATGGGCCCAAATTGTGGGTCAATTAAACATACACGTATAATTATATCTGGACAAGAAAAAAATAAATTATTATACTACGTTAAAAATGTAAAATGAACAAAATGAATACAACCAACAATAAGTAAATAAATAAAGTAAACAAAAAACATGTAATTTAACACAAAATAATGATTTAACAAGAACTAAAAATAATAATATAATAGTATGAACTTTTAAAAAGTTATGTCAAAATTGGGTGTCAACAATTTTCCCTCTTTGGGTATGATCGATGAAAGAGCTCGTGGACAAAGAAAGTTGATGAACCTAATTTTGACCAAACACTTAACCTTCAAATAAGAGTGTCTTGACTGCGATGGAAGTTGCAGAATTTTTGAGTTCTTCTTTAAAAATGTTGTTCCAGTTATATGCACTAGCATGATCTCCAATCTTGACCTGCTATGTCCTTTCAGACGTAGTCCACATTTTGTATTGTAGCATCTAAGAAAACTTGTTAGTAGAAAAATGGAACACAAATACGAATATAATTCGTGCAAACTTAGTTTAACATGTCATATTGATGGAGATGACGATGCATTTTTAAGTGTACTGCTCATGAAGGAAAAGATGATCCAAAGTAGCATGTCAATCACATTGAAGAAAGTGATGTCCAATTTAACATATCACGTTGAAGGAAATGATGCTCGAATAATGCTGTGACATGTCACATTGAAGGAAGTGGTACTCTAATAATGATTTTAATGTGTCAAGTTGAAACAAGTGACTCTCCAAAATGATGTAACATGTCACATGGAAGGAAGTGACACTCCAAGAATGATTTTAACATGTCACGTTGAGGGAAGTGACTCTCCAGTAATGATTTAACTTGCTCCAATTTTAATATGTCATGTTGAAGGAAGTGACTTGCCAAAATAGTTTAACTTTTCACGCTGAAGGAAACGACACTCTGATTGAACATGTCACGTTGAAAGAAGCGACTCTCCAACAATATTTTAACTTGTCATGTTGAAGGAAGTGACTCTCCAAAATAATTTAACTCTTCAATAACTTAACTTGTCATGTTAAAGGAAGTGACACTCCAACTATGGTTTAACTTGTCATGTTGAAGAAAGTGACTCTCCAAAATAGCTTAACTCAGTCGTCACGTTGGAGGAACTGAATTTCCAAAATAGCTTAACTTGTCATGTTGAAGGAAGTGACTCTCCAAAATAGCTTAACTTGTCACACTGAAGGCAGTGACATTCCAATAACAATTTAACTTCTCACATTAAAGATAAGTGATGTTTCGATAATGATTTAACTTGTCATGTTGAAGGCAATTGACACTTTAATGATGACTTAACTTGTCATGTTAAAAGCAAGTGATGCTACAATGATTATTTAACTTGTCACATTGAAGGCATGTGATGCTCCAATGATTATTTAACTTGTCGCATTGAAGGCAAGTGACGCTCCAATAATAATTTAACTTGTCATGTTAAAGGAAGTGAATCTCCAATAACGATTTAACTTGTCACGTTGAATGCAAGTGACGTTCCGATATTGATTTTTTGTCATGTTGAAGGCAAGTGACGCTCCAATGATGACTTAACTTGTCACGTTGAAGGCAATTGACGCACCAACGATGATTTAACTTGTCATTTCGAAGGAAAGTGACGCTCCAATGATCATTTAACTTGTCACATTAAAGGCAAGTGACACTCCAATGATGATTTAACTTGTCATGTTGAAGGCAAATGACGCTCCAATAATGATTTAACTTGTCACGTTGAAGGAAGTGATGCTCCAATGATAACTTAACTTGTCACGTTGAAGGAAGTGACACTGTCACGACCCAAGCCTAGGGCCTAGATGTGACACGACACATGTGGAACCCGAAGAGACCCCAAACAAGACTCTTAACATATCATTACACATCCTTGGTCACGAAAGAATTAAAATAAATATAAGAGATAGTAAATAGGGATAAATAGGGCTATGGGACATCTTTCATATCATAAAGTATCAAAAGAGTCAAGAAAGTCAAAGCTCACAGCATCATTACATAACTTGTCCAACAACACCTCTAACATAGAACTTAGCAGGGGCCAAGAAAAACAACAGGGCTCATCCTCGTAGTCATAAGTAGCCAATATAAATGGAGTTAATATATATAGCATAATTAAGAGAAGTATGTCCTCAGAGTTGAGGACTCACCAACATGCTTTGAGAGATATCGTACTAGCCATGTGGAGGAGGAGGATGATCAAGTGGGGCTCCGGTTCCTACATAGTAACATCATGTAGGCATAGAATATGCGTTAGTACATTTGAATTTACTAAGTATGTAGGATGCAATGCAACAAGAGATAGACAAGCATAATTGAAATGCATATTTAGGCAATGAGCATATAGCAATACGACATGCATGAATGATGCTTGTAGTAAAACATGCTTACATAGAACATTATACATGTGTAGGAAGAGACCATCATTAGTAATCGAGGCCTACTATCTCCGGAGTGAGGCAATTAGCGATTATGGTACAAACCTCCCAACATGGTTGACAGGCCTGCTACCTCCTGAGCGAGGCAATTGAGGTTGAAACCCCCCAACATTGTTGCTTGGGCCTACTACCCCCCAAGCGAGGCAATTGAGGTACATACCCCCCCCCCCCAACATCGTAGTTCAGGCCTACTACCCCCAAACGAGGCAATTGATCATCTTCTAATACTATAGATATTTTTCATGAAATCAACACATTTATACCATCCTTCAATCATCATAAAGTCATTCAAGTCATAGGTCATGCAATAGAACATCAACGGCTCAAGAACCCTAAACCAGACATTTTATCAAACACTTGGTGGGTGTGCAATGCTAGTGTAAAACTATGCATTTCAAGAGTGAAATCATGGCAGTAAATTCAATATAAAACCACCCACCAACACTTGGTAACACCCTCATGCAATATACATCAGAACCCTTCATAAAATCTCAAGATAATCAAATATTAATAGCTCAAAACATGCTTAAACAGTCACACTTTACAAAACTGCATCAGAGTTCATAGTCAAATTCATAATAGAGGACCCATAAGTAAAATCAACTTAGAAACATGTAATTTAGGTAAAAGGGAAGCTTGGGCACCATGGGCGAAAGGACAAATGGTTGAAACTCACATACCTTGACTTTGGAGAATCCTTGATGAAGATCAGAAATGGAGACTTGAAGCTTGAATGTAATCCTTAATATCCAGATGAGTTTTGCGACTTGAAATTTATGGTGAAACATTTGTCTAAGTGTTTCAGAGAGTATTGCAAAATTTCTTGTATGATATGAAGGTAAACTATGGCTAAGTATAGGTATTTTAATGCATGGAAAGACTTAGGCCCAAGATCAAAAAGCCTTGGACCAAAATGAAAATTGCACAAAAAAAGTACAGAGGCGCGCCCTTGGCGCATCACACCTTGGGCGCGAAAACCTCTCTAGAAATTGCATTTTACGATTTCCAAAAATTTTGATACGATTTCTTAAAAATCGGGGTTAGACTGATTTCCCACTCAAATTTGCCCGCTGATCAAGAATATGAAGTCGGATTTTCAATATCATGCATTAATTTTGAGATATATGGAAATTATGATTTCGGGCATGAGGCACATTTTCAGGACACTTTTTAGGGTCGTTTCAATATCTCCCCCTCGGGAAATTTCGTCCCCAAATGTCAAAGAAACATATATGAGGAGGGTAATCATGAAGAAATCAGCGCTAACAAGAATGCAACAATACACATAAACACCATTTTCAAAAATCTCAATATAAGTGTTAAAATCACCAAGAACTTTGTCAATATAAACATGAATGCATGCAAAAGATAGGGGCTGAAACATAAGACTTGAAATCACATAAGGGACTTAGAATTAGTACCTTAGGCTTAAGTAGAATGGAAGAGATAAGGATATCACTTTTGCATGTCCGTGTCAGCCTCCCGTGTAGCACTTTTAACTTGTTTATTCCTCCAAAGGACCTTAATGGAAGCAACATCCTTGTTCCTCAACCTCTTCACTTGTCTATCCAAGATATCTACTGGAACTTCTTCATAATTCAAGTTTTATTCAACAACACGCAACAACATCAAGAGGCACAATAGCATTAGGATCACCCACACATTTCCTCAACATAGACACATGGAAAACCAAATGTACCAAATCCATTTCACTAGGCAACTCTAACTCATAGGCCACCTTAACAATCCTCCTCAACACCCTATAAGGACACACAAATCTTGAACTCAATTTAGCCTTTTTACCAAAACAAACCACACCCTTCATGGGTGACACCTTCCAATAGACCCAATCACCCATTTTAAATTCAAGCTCCCTTCTCCTCACATTGACATAGGACTTTTGGCGACTTTGTGCTGTTTTCAACCTTTCTCTAATCAACCTTACCTTCTCCATAGCATCCATAACCAAATCCGGACACAACAATGCCACTTCTCCCACTTCAAACCACCCAACTGATGATCTATAACGCCTACCATAGAGGGCCTCAAAAGGAACCACAGAAATGCTAGAATGATAGCTATTGTTATAAGCAAACTCAATCACTGGAAAATGATCATCCCAACTACCCTTGAACTGCAAAATACAAGCTCTAAGCATATCCTCAAGAGTTTGGATAGTTCCTTTAGCTTGGCTATCCATTTGAAGGTGAAAGCTCGTACTAAGCTTTATCTTGTTTCCAAGACCTCTTTGAAAAGACCACCAAAAGTGTGAAGTGAATTGAGCACCACAATCCGATATGATAGACAAGGGAACCCCATGCAATCTAATTAACTCATGAATTTACAATTTAGCATACTCTTTGGCCCCATAAGTAGCCCTAATTAGTAGGAAATGAGCAGACTTTGTCATTCTATCAACAACAACTCAAATAGAATCAAAACCATTTCTAGTCTTAGGCAACCCAAACACAAAGTCCATATTGATTTCCTCCCACTTCCAAGTAGGAATCTCTATATCTTGGGTTAGGCCACTTGGCTTTCGATGTTCAGCTTTGACATGTTGGCAACTATGACAACCAGATACAAATTTGGCAATGTCTTTCTTCATACCTCCCCACTAAAACATATCCCTCAAATCCCTATACATCTTTGTAGAACTGGGGTGAATAGAATAGGAAGAATTATGAGACTCATCAAGAATCTTCTCTCTCAAGTCATCAACACAAGGCACACACAACCTACCTTGGTACCTAAAGGAACCATCTCCCCCTTAGGAGAAAACCTCCACCTTGTCCTCTCTCAGCAAGGCCTTCAATTCTAACAAGGAGAGATCAAATCTTGCTTTTCTTTTACTTAACTAACCAAGGAAAACTTTGAGCCATCAACAACCACAATGACCCTATTATCAACCTCCTCAAACCTAACCCCCAATCTACCCAACCGGTGAACCCCTCTACGCACTTCTTTGCCCCCATCATCTACATGAGCTAGGCTACCCGTAGACACCCTACTCAAAGCATCCGCCACAACATTAGCCTTACCGAGATGATAACACACACTCATATCATAATCCTTAAGAAGTTATAACCACCTTCTTTGCTCCAATTGAGTTCTTTTTGAGTGAAAACACATTGGAGACTCGTAGGATCGGTGAACACATCAACATGTACCCCATATAAATAATGACGCCAAATTATCAAAGAAAAAACCACGGTGGCCAATTCAAGATCATGAGTAGGATAATTCTTTTCATGCATTTTGAGTTGGCCAGAAGCATAGGCTATTACCTAACCATTTTGCATCAATACATAACCCAAACCAATCTAGGAGGCATGACAATACACAACAAACCCTTCCAACCCTTCTGGTAGAGACAAGATAGGAACGAAGACAAGCTTATCCTTCAAGGTTTGGAAACTCTTTTCACACTCGTCGGTCCACACAAACTTAACCTTCTTTTGAGTCAACATAGTCATAAGAGAAGCAATAGAAGAAAACTCATTCACAAACCTCCGGTAGTAACCCGCTAAGCCCAAGAAACCTCTAATGTCTATCATCATCAACATACCCCAGTGCCTCAAAAGGCTCCCGCTCATTGCAGGGTGAGGGGAGGTCGGATGTACGCAGCC
>JAPFFP010000001.1:6383669-6406897 GCA_026153255.1 Solanum medicagineum
TTGCCCCCCCCAACCCACCACGACACCGAACCAAAAAATCGAATTAGTTTGGTTTGGTTCGATTTTTTAATTTTTTGGTATTTATGTCCGTCCCAATAAAAAATTTTTAAAAAAAGTTAATTCTCCTCCCATCGCGACACCAAATCGAAAAATCGAATTAGTTTGGTTTGATTTAATATTTTAATTTTTCGGTAGTTATAATCGTTAATTCCCTCCCCCTCCAAATTTTTTAAAGAAACATAAAAAAGTTATGTACACAAAAATTTTTTTAGAGCAATTAAGAATTTTTTATTATAAATTGAGGGATCTATGAATCTATATGGGTACACATATTTTATTTATTTTGATCATATTTATATGAACTTTTAAAATAAATCAACTCATTAACATAATATGAACGATTTGTTAAAATAAATATAAATTAAATAAATTTATTTACTTTATATGAATTGAAATTATAAGCCATGTAGAGCCAATATTTGATTGAGTCAACTAAGTGATTACCTTTCCATCCACCTCAGAAGTGGGTGGACAAAAAGCCAGAAAAAAGGTAGCAGAACCATTGGGCTAGCTTTGAATCTGACTCTTCCGAGTATGATACTTAAATGGGATTTACAATAAAAATCCTTATAAGCGGCACCCACTTGCCTAACACTGGTCAAAGGAGACATTTCACTTTATATGATATTTTTTAAGTCGATTTTGAAAAATAATGAAATATTTATATTTATTAATAATTTAATTTTAAAATATTTATTTTATTCCTTAATGAAATAATTTTTAGACACATAAATATTTATTAATTAATATAGACCAAAAATTTCTAATATTTTTCTTTCTTTTAAAATTTTTTATGTTAAATCAAGATAGCTTATATAAATTAATATGAAAGGAGTACAATTTTCAATACTGTCTGTGTATAAATATTTGGGATCTCAAAATAATTGTCATTCAATAATAGGTAACAAGAATAAAGTAATTATCTACAAAATTCTTTTTTCCAATATCTGTTTGGGTTTTCCAACCAATGTTTCTTGAGGACGGATTAAATTAACAAATTATGTCGAAAATTCTCATATACATTTCAATTCTAAAAATTAGTAAGTAATTGACTAATAATTATTTCCTCCATTTTACTTAGATTGTTTTACTTTCTTTTTTAGTTAGTTTGTTACGCTTTGTTTTTTAGTTTTTTCAAACAAAAAAAGATTTTTTTCAATTATTTAATTTTAACGTTCTAAGTAATATGTTTAATATCACAAAATTAGAAGTTATATAGATACATTTTACGTAATTTAGTTTAAGCCCAGATGGTTTGTAAAAAATTGTCTTTTAGTTTTCAACCTTTATGTCAGGTCAAAATTTACAAAAACAGATTAAAACGAAAGAAGTGCTTAATAAGTAAATGTATTCTTCGTTGACCAAAAAAAATGTATTCTTGTAGTTTTAGTTTGAATAGAGCGGAAATAATAGATATTTTGTACATTTATACCAGAATGGAAAAAAGAAAAATAAAAAGGAAGATAGTTGCATCCTCGAAGCCCACCAACCGCGTAAAATATGTATATATATATATAGGTCTAAAAGCGAAGCTATGCAAATAGGAGTAGTAGTTTAGCATTATTACTCAAAAGAAAAAGTCAAGCACGATGGCATTGGATGAACTAATTTTCGACCTCGATATGGCTTTGACGATGCCTGAGCCTGATGAATCTTGTGTGCGTAATAATGGCAGCCACAGAAAAGCAACGTCGGTGGATGTTTCTTTCCCCCAAATTGTTGGTGAATTGCCTACAGTTGAAGCGGTGGATGATGTTTGTACAGTGTGCATCCAATGTTTCGAATCCACTATTGGCGCCAAACAAGTCCCTTGTGGCCATGTCTTCCATTCACATTGTCTTATCAACTGGCTTTCTCTCCACAACTCTTGCCCTCTTTGCCGCTTCCAACTCACTCTGACCCAGCTTACGCCTCTTTAAACTATATATACTCTTTATTTTTCCTTTATTCTTTTATCATACTCGAATTCATAACATCAACATGTACTATTGTCCATTTATTTGAGAATGAAATTAAGTAATCAGCCCTTTTATCATTCTACTAGTAGTGTTAGAAAAGCAAACAACAGAAAACTTTGAGCCTGGGTAGACCATTGATTTGATACAATTTTGGGATTTGTTGTATCATAAAGAAAACTGCTTGGATTTTCCCTAATTTCTATGTGGACAATATTTCTTTAAACAAAGTGGATTCTTTCAATTCTCAAATTAATTTCTTCTTTGGTTATTTTTTCCTATTTTTTCTAACAATTTAAAAGAAATTGATCAGAGTTGCAAAAAGAAATGCAATAATATTATGTAAGGTTGAATTCTCAAGTCATATTTTGAATTAACTAATGTTACGTAAGATCGAAGCCTTATGCATGTCATTATTTTGATTTAAGATAACTGTCACAGAATGGTTACTTTTTTTCACTAAGAAAAAAATGATAGACAAAAAGATGACGGACTGTGTCTCTAAAAAAGTGACGGACTAAAGGACACAGTCCCTCGCTTTTTATCTTTTTTTTTTTTTATTTTTAATCAGTACTAGCGATGGACAATGTCTAGAAGTGCATCACTTTTTCTTTTTCTTTTTTTTTTTTGCATTTTTTTTGCAATTTTTTAATTAATGTTTAATTATTTAATAGAAAAGTGACGCCGTCCGTCACATTCTTTTATTAATTTTAAAAAAGCAACGAACTAGAAGATGTCGTCCGTCACTTTTATAAAAATTTTAAATAATTTTTTAAATTATTTTTCTGGTATACAAATCAATAAATTTTAATTTTTTCTAAAAGTAGTGATGAACTTTGTTGCTCAGTCCGTCCCTTTTGGTCAAAATCAGTCAACTCATTTTAATGAGGGGCAACAGACTCAGTTCATCGCTCCTCCTTAACATATCAGTCCCTCCAACAATTTTTCCCCTCATTTTCCCCTTTCTCTCGATTTCACTCTAAATCCTCCACTCCCCTCTGCACTAGTTCTCCGCCCCTCCCCCCGCCTACGCCGCTACTGGCTTCCACCATTGCCCCTCCTTGCCGTCGTCCCATCCTCCCTCTCACTCTAACGTACTATATTTCTTATTTTTCCACTCCATTTTAGTGTTTAAAGTTATTGTTTATAATTTATGAATTTTGTGTATATGTTTTTAGGTGTTTTGCTTATTTTGTTGATATTTTGATAATAAAACACTTAGGAGTTGTTTGGTAGGATGGATTATTTGAATAGTTCTTCGATTAGAATTTAGTCCACCTAGTACATTTTTTGTTTGCACAATACAAATCAAGCATATACCTAATCCTTGGATCACTTAATACATCATATGTGGTCTTTTCTAATACCAAGGATATCTAGGGATGACTAATACCCGGTTTAGTAATCCTTGGATAAGAATATAAAATGACTTAACTACCCTTTAAAATAAAGGCTTACAATTTTTTAAATAAGTTAGTTTAGAGTATGTATGTTGCACGTGTGCATTCCGTCAATTCATACAAAAAGACAAGATGAATACTCTATTTATAAAATTTATTTAATGATATATTACATGCAATTATTTTGATAAATAATGAATTATATAAATATAGGAGTACCTAAGACTAAGTTTAAATTGAATTTAAAATATGTAGAAGGATTAATTACAACCAAAAAACTACGGTAGTAGTAGTTTTATTTTACCAAAAATTACAACAATTCATGTTAACATTATATTTTTATCATATATTTTACGATAATTTATATGAACTTTAAGTTGTGAAGTTTGAGCTATAATTTTAATTTTAAGTTTAGGAATTTTTTTGTTTGAACTTTTATTTTAGAACTTTACATACTTAAGAATTAAATTATAGCCTTTAATAACTGAGTAGATATAAAGTTTACTAATGTTGATTTATTATTGTAAGATAGAAGAATTCTAACTTGAGTTTAAATCTTTAACTTTACGGTTTTTTTAAGTTGAACTTTAAGATATTTTTTGTTGAACTTATTACAATGTCATGGTATGTGTAATTTTTTTAAATAAGTACTTAAAAAAATTATTTTGGTTTGTGAAAATTCTTGACTCTAGATTGTTGAACTTTAATTATATATATACTTAGCGTTTGAAAATTAATTTGTACTTTAATTATACTTGAAATTTTAGGATTTCAATATTCGTCAATGCCAAACGAAGTACCACCGACCCCTCTATCTCCAAAGCTAATTGAAAAAAAAAAATTTAATTATTGTGTATACATGTTATATATATAATGATTTGTTATAATTAATTTGATATATAATGATATGTTTGAATAAATCTTTTAGAGAATGCTTAACTGATAATGAATTTGTTTAGCATAGGCGACAACATTAGTTGATCCAATCGATGAAAAAATTGATTTTCTGACAAAATCGATTTGTGTCCATCTAGTGTTGACACTTAGCTTTTTAATTTGTTGATAATGAGTTTGTTTAGCATAGGTGACAACACTAGTTGATCCTGTGATGACAAAATTGATTTTCTTGCAAAATTTATTTGTGTCCATCTAGTGGTGACACTTATCTCTTTACTTTGTTGATAAATGAGTTTGTTTAGCATAAGTGATTTGAGTTATAAACATCACCCTAAGGTTTCTGCCCTGATTTTTGTTTCATTTAACAAGCGCATTTTATCGTGTTATCTTAAGCGTCATGTTGATTAGAACTTACGGGCTGTTGTATATAAGGTTATTATCCCATGTCCTTCATGACTTCTTAAGTGCTATTATAAGGCTGTTTTAGGTATGTTTATGTATGTAAATGTTGCTGGAACAGTTTGGTTAGAGTTGGAATAGGTTTGGAGTTATCAACGTCAAAATGTAGCAAAGGAAGGTAACGTTATGCTGTTCATTTTTAGATTGTGTGGAATTGTGATGTGTTGTGCTTTGTGGGATGTGGTAAGACTGTTATGGCATTGAAATAGTCTATACATGATGTGTACATGTAGCAACTTTCTGCACAGAATCTGTCCAACAATTTCAGCAAGCGTAACTAACATCTATCTCTTGTTTTTCATGATAAAAACATACTAAATACACAACTATAATTACTTACCTTTGCCTTCAAGGTTTAGAGGCTCCCTAAGAACCCTAAAAGAGTCATTTGGCTTCTTCACAAAGTGAAGAAAAGTTGAGAGAACTTTAGAGACAAATCTGGTTTTTTTTTTTGTGTGCAAGTTGAGAATGAATTGTGGAGCTGCTTTGTAGCCTCTTATAAAGAGGTCTTTGGCTGACCTTCCCTTGAATTTTGGACCACCTCATACCACACATTATCAAGCTGGTTATCCACCAGCTTGGCCCTCACACTTGGGCCTTTTTGGAGCACCAACTTGATGGACATGGGCTGCCTATTTTCCAACTTTTGCTTACTTGGTTTTGGGCCCAATTTGCTAGGTGTGTTGTGATGTCTTTGGGCCCTTTTTATTATACTTCTTGGGCTGCAAATGTATCCCATTTATGATGCTAAAACATGGGCCAAAGTTACACCCTTAATACGGACTTTTTTCGTAATCGAACTTGAACAAATTCGACGTCGAACCTCGTCTCCGTTTAATTAACAAATTTAAGCTAAGCAAGTAGGTGACTCACCTGCTAGCTTCTAAGTCCTATAAGCACCTCAATTCTTTTACTTCATTTAAGGCTGTAATCTCCTTAATTCGACACAAAACATGTATTCACTCGACCCTCTTAAGCGTTAAATGCACATATAGCTCATTAACACGAGATTCAAGCACTTTTAAAATTTAGCGTCAATTTGTCCAAACCATGTCATGTTTCATTTGAATTGTGCCAATATTATAAGGTGTGGGATGTTAAAAAAGATTTGGTAAAAGATGGAAATGTAGAGGTCTTTTTATAAGGGGATATGGTGCATATGCGGTACCAGGGTAGGTTGTGTGTACCCAATGATGATGAGTTGAAGAACATGACTATGAAAGAATCCACAACTCCTCATACTTCATTCATCCCGACACTACCAAAATGTATAGATATTTAAAAGAGATCTATTGGTGGAATAAGATGAAAAAGGACATAGCTCGATTTCTGTCCAAATGTGACAACTGCCAGCAGGTAAAAGTTAAACACCAAAGGTTGGATGGCTTATCTCAAGATATTAATATTCTTACTTGGAAGTGGGAAGAGATCAACATGGATTTTGTAGTTGGGTTTCCAGGAAGCAAGAATCATTTTGACTCCACATGGGTGATAGTTGACCGCATGAGTAAGTCAACCCATTTCTCATCGTTGAAAAGCACATTCAGTGCTTAGGACTATGCCTACATATATATTCTAGAGTTGGTGAGGCTGTATGGGATTCCATTGTCCATTATATTGGATCGCGATTCAATTCACTTCCCACTTTTGAGGGTCCTTCCAAAGAGGACTGGGCACTAGAGTGAAGTTGAGCACAACTTTTTCATCCTCAAACTGATGGCAAGCTAAAAGGACTATTCATTTCATGACCCAAGACTAGGGCCTAGACGTGACACAACAAATGGGAAGTCTGAAGACATCCCAAACAAGCCTCTTAGCATATATTATACACATCCTTGGTTGCGATAGTGAAAATAAACATCAACAAGAGTCAAGTATAAAAAGGGAAGCGGGACTAAGGGAAGTCATTCATAAACATCGAAACATAAGAAGAGTCAAGCTCGAAGCATACACAAACTTAGTATCTGATAACACCTCTCCTTTAGAATGGAGCGGGGGCCAAGACACTTCCTGAGCTCACCCTCATGATAATACGTGTTCAACATAAAAGAAGTCTCAACATAGCATGAGTAACATTGATATTATCCTTGGAGTTGAGGACTCACCAAAGCTTTCTTTCAAGTACCAAACTAGCCACGTGGAGGAGGATGATCAAGAGGAGCTCCGGTTCCTACATGGTAATAACATGTAGGCATAGAGTATGTGTTAGTATATTTGAATGTACTAAATATGCGGGGTGCAATACAACAAAGACATAAGCCAATATATTCAAAATGCATAATCATAATCAATGGATATATAAGCTCAATATGACGTGCATGATCAATGCTTGAAATAAAACATGCTTGTAAACTCATTAACTTGCATAATACATCATACATATATGGAAGGAGACCTTAATCGACATAGAACAAGCAGATACAACTTGGAATTCAAGGCATGACACCTCCTCGGTACAGGTGACCCGGCATGACACCCCCCGATGAAGTATGGTTTACTTGCCAAGGTAAACCAAACATGATAACAGGAACTAAATGGATCCACTCGTATATCAAGGGTAAAATACATAATCCTATCATGGCACATAGTTTAGAGACTAAAGACTTCATATAAGGACCCCTTATGTCGAGCCCCATCTTAAACCTCAATCGGTGATAAGACTAATCCCATTGAATACTTGAAATAATCATACTTTAATCATAACATGAATAACTTGTAAGAGATATGATAGCTTGATATGAGTAGCTCATTACATGTTTGACCTCTTCTAGAGAGCTTAACTTGAACATGAGGGTAAATAGTAATACTACATGATCCCTTGCCTTGACATGAATAGCTCACAAGAGGTAAAAATCTTGAAATAGCACTCAACTCGATACTTGTAAAATCATAGACACTTTTCATGAATTCAATACATGCTTGAAATCCCTTAGTCATCATGAAATCACTTGACTTGTAAATCATGTAATAGTTCATCAACAACTTGAGAATGCTTTTCATGTAATTTCATCACACATATGGTGGATTCATGATACTTGTTCAAAATCATGCAATTCAAGAGTAAATCAAGAAGAGTAAACTCAATGCAAACCAACCACTAATATTGTAGTAAAACCCTCATTTAGAGTATCTTGAAATCCATCACAAAAGCTCATATTAGTTCATAGTTTCATAGCTCAAATCATGCATACTCTCAATAGACAAAGTCAACACATGAAATAAGCTTGAAATATATGTTCATGCGTAATCAATCAATACTTAATAAAATCTCAATATAATTCACATTCATAATAAGAGATACCTATAGGTAATATAACTTGAAATCGTATAATTTTCATAAAAAGAGAAAATTATGGAACAAGGTGAATAGAATAGGATGAATTACACCAAAACACCTCCCTCAAGTCTCTATACATCTTTGTGGAACCAAGGTTAATAGAATACGATGAATTATGGGCCTCCTTCAAGATCAACTCCCTCAAGTCATCATCATTAGGCACACACAACCTACCTTGGTACCTAAGGGTACCATCTCCCCTTTTGTAGAAAACCTCCACTCTACCATCCTTCACCAAAGCCTTCAACTCTAGCAAGGCGAGGTGAAGGTCTTGTTTTGACTTAACTTCCTCAATCAAAGAAGATTTGGAACCATCAACTACTACTACACCATCATTTTCAACTTCATTCAACCTAATCCCTAACCTAGCAACCTGGTGAACATCTCTAGCCACCTCTATGTTACCAACCTCAATATGAGCTAGACTACCCATGAACACTTTACTTGAAGCATTAGCCACAACATTAGCTTTGCTGGGATGATAGTGCACACTCATGTCATAGTCGTTAAGGAGTTCTAACTACCTTCTTTGTCTCAAATTAATATCTTTTTGTGTAAACACATATTGGAGACTCTTGTGGTCTGTAAACACATCAACATGAACCCCATATAAATAGTGATTCTAAATTTTTAAAGCAAATACCACAGCAATCAATTTAAGATCATGGGTGGGATAATTTTGCTCATGCACGTTAAGTTTCCTAGAGGAATATGCTATAACCTTGCCATTTTGCATCAAAACACACCCCAAACAAATCTTTGAGGCATCACAATAAACTACGAAACATTCTAGTCCTTTTCGTAAAGCCAAAATAGGAGCAGAGATAAGCTTGTCTTTCAAAGTTTGAAAACTCTTTTCACATTCATTGGTCCAAACAAATTTTGCCTCCTTTTGGGGTCAACTTTTTCATAAGGAAAGTAATAGAAGAGAAACCATTCACAAACCTCCGATAGTAACCCGCCATACCCAAGAAACTCCTAATATCCGTCAGAGTCAGGGATCTAGGCCAATTTTTTATCACCTCCGTCTTCTTAGGATCCACCTTAATGCCATCACCCAACATCACATGCCCTAGAAAAGAAACCTCTTTCAACCAAAATTTACACTTTTCATATTTAGCAAACAACCACTCATCCCTCAAGATTTGCAACATCACCCTCAAGTGATTTACATGCTCTTCCTCACTCTAGGAATAGATCAATATATCATCAATAAAGACCACCAAAAATATATCAAGGTAGGGTTTAAAGACCCTATTCAGGAGATCCATAATATAGCCGGTGCATTGGTCAACCCAAAAGACATTACCATAAATTCAGAACGCCCATACCTAGTCCAAAAATCAATCTTGGGAATATCACATTTCCTTACTTTCACTTGGTGGTATCCAGACCGAAGATCAATCTTATAAAATTTACTAGCCCCTTGTAGTTGGTCAAAAAGGTCATCGATCCTTCGTAGAGGGTACTTGTTCTTTGTAGTGACTCTATTAAGTTGCCGGTAATCAATGCACATTCTAATTGAACCATCTTTTTTATTTACAAACAACACTGGTCACCCCAAGGTGACTTGCTAGGCCTTATGAAACCTTCTCCAACAAATACCTCAACTCATCCTTCTACTCCTTCAACTCCGCCGGGGCCATACGGTAAGGGGGAATAATGGGTTATGTATCGGGGAAGAGGTCTATACCAAAGTCTATTCCCCTTATGGGAGGAACACCAGGAAGCTCAGTAGGGAAGACATCAAGAGACTCATTGACCACTGAAACCAATTCAATAAGAAGTATTTAAAACTCAACTTTCCTAACCCTTACAAGATGGTAAATGTAACCCTTAGAAAACAATTTTGTTCTGGGCTTTAAGACACGAAATGAATCTACCCTTGACTACCACCTTACAACTTTGCCACTCAAGAATGGGCTCATTAGGAAATTGGAAACTCACTTTATGGGTTCTACAATCAATAGAAGCATGATATACATATAACCAGTCCATCACAAGAATAATATCAAAATCCACCATGTCGAGTTCAAAAAAATCACAAGGCAAGACTTTATACAATATGAACACACAATTTCTATAAACTCTTTCAACAACATTGGACTCACCAACGAGGGTAGACACTTCATAAGTTTCACACAATAATTCGGGACACGCATGAAGTTTTTGGTCAACAAAAGGAGTAATGAAAGTGTGACACCCCATAACTTTATGCTCTTGTATATCCATGTTTCAAGCCTCATTTGGTTAGGTTTGGGGTGTATTAGGTTCATGGGAGACTCCTAGTACCTAAACGAGTTCAAGACTTCCCTAAAAGTTGAGTTTCGGGTGATGGTTCATGCAAGGGTCAACTTCAAACTAGCATAACTTTTAGCACATTTGGAACTAGTGGCCCACGACATTTCAAATGAAATCCTTTTGAGTTAGCTTCACAATGATTTGATTTCACCTCATTCCGAGGTCGGATGAAGGGGTTATGATTGTTTTCGTGAGGCCCTCTTGTGCAATGTTGTCACACGGGTAGCTTGACGACCAGTGTGCCCTTGGACGGGCCGTCTGGGTCACTTGGGGTTGGAGAGGGCCATTTTTGGCCTAAGGAAGGTGACACGGCCAGTGGTATGGGCCGTGTAGCTTGCAACTGACTGTGTGGAGGGATCATAAGATGCGTTAAGGAGGGTTGTTGGGCATGGGAAAAAGTATGGCTAAGGTTGGTGCAATGGCCACCCTTGACGGGCCGTTGGAAGAGGGACAGCTCGTGTGACCTAGGCATGAGGTGGCCTAGCCTCATTTTTGCAGCCAATAATGGTACAACAGAACATCAAACGGACTGTGAAGCATCACACGGCCCATTAGGTGGTCCGTCAAAGTGATGAGACGTCAATTTTTCTAAGTTTCCTGACTTCCATTTTTTTCACTAAGGCACTTCACACGGGCAGTCCACATGACACGTGGTGTGCGACACCGCTAGTCAAGTCTCTAGTGAGGTCACACTTTTACAATTTCTCCATCCGTTCACTTATGACATCTTCGCAAATTTTAATTACTCTAAACCCCTTTTTAAACTTTCAATGCTGTCTTAACCTTCCTAAAAGACCTAAACAATATTCCAAAGGATCAAACTCATTACTCTCATCTCAAATACACTATTAATTCTCTCAAAAGCCTCCATCAAGCCCCAATTCAATTTCAATGAAACCCAAGAACAAGATTGGATTCAAAGATCATTTCCAAGCCTCCCTTCTTCCCAATCTCAATTACAAGCAACTCTAGACCTAAGGTATGTGGGTTTCTTTCATGGGTTCCTTTCACCAATGATACCCAACCCTCCTTTTACACAAATTGTATGATTTAAAGTTGATTTACAGATGGGTCTTGATTATTATGAAATTCACTACACACTAAGTTAAAGCTATGTGAAATTGTGATTGTTTGCTATGTTTTGAGTTATAAACCCTTAATCTATTGTAAGGATTGAGAAGGGGTTTTGATGTATGTTTCTTGAGGGTGTTGCAAGGTATTGATTTGTCGTTTTACAATGGATTTTCTTGCATGATTTCATCTCTATATTTTATGGTTTTATAATAGCATTATACACCCTCTATGTGTTTGATAAAATATCTGGATGTAGTTTCTTGAGGAGTTGAAGTTCCAAACCATGCGATATGATATGATTGACTATATGATGATGAAATGAGCTTAGGTATATGATATAGTATATATAAAAGTGTTGCATGAGACCATGCTCAATCCGGGGGGGGGGGTCTAAGAACCTGAATAACCGAGATGGGGGTTTTTACTCATCAACTGAGGGAAGGGTTCGTACTTCTCCACCTAGGTGATGGGGCGACATTATCACTAATCGAGATGGGGTTTTGTACTAATCAACCTAGGGAAGGATTTTTACTTCTCCACCTACGTGATGGGGTGGCATTGTCACCAACGTAGTGAAGGGTTACTACCTCACCACCTAAGTGATGGGGCGACATCATCACTAACCTAACAAAGGTTTTGTACTTTGAAAATCTAGCTTGGTCTATTCTACATATTTGATATCCGATGTGAGCATGAGTTACTTAAGAATGTTTTACTTAAGCATTGATCATTCATGTCATATTATATATTATGACTATTGCTTAATATTATGCATTTTGATTGTGTGCCATTTATTATTGCATTACATCCTACATACTTAGTACATTCAAATATACTAACACATACTCTATGCCTACATTATGTCACCATGTAGAAATCGGTGCCCAAGTTGATCATCCTCTTCCATGTGGCTAGTTTACTGCTATTCAAGCAAGTTGGTGAGTACTCCTCTTCAGGGACCTAGTCTACATTTCTTCCATTATGTATTGAGACATTCATCTTTATTGTTTATTTTAACTATGAGGGTGAGCCCAGATACTTTGTCTTGGCCCCCACTCTTATCTATGTATTAGAAGTGTTTGTTGGACATGTCATGTATCTACGATATAAGTTTAACTCTTGTCTTTTCACCATGATATTGTGCAAGCTTTTCCCTTAGCCCCAACTTCCCCATTATTTTATCTTTGATGCTTGATTTATTGCTTCCGCGACTAAGGATGTGTAAGGATGCTTTATGAGGCTTGCTTGGGGTCCCTTCGGGATCCCTTTGCGCCTTGTCACTTCTAGGCCCTAGGCTTGGGTCATGACAAACTTGATATTAGAGCAATAGGTTGATAGATCCTCGAAGTCCAAAACACCACGTCGATTAGAGTCCTATTCATGGTTGTGAAGCGTGCCATAACTATGAATAGGAGGCTATGAGACGTTTTAGGAAATGTTTCCTTTCTTCATGTTCTAAGTCATGCTATAGAGTTGTGGTAAGTTTTTCTGCCCTAACGATTTGTTCTTTGCTACACTAGATCATGCCAAACATTAGAGGAAAGGCGGGCCCAAACTCCCGAGGTGCAACTTACCAATGATGAGCACCGGGGTGCTCTCACCATGCTTCCCCAATTTGTGGACAACCAAATCAATCAAGGGGCCCAAGCCCCTCATGCTACTACCCCGGGAGCTAGGGTAAGAGATTTCATGAGGATGAATCCTCTAATTTTTTATGGGTCAAAGGTGGATGAAGACTCACAAGAGTTCGTTGATGAGGTCTACAAAATCTTGAATATCATGGGAGTAGGGCCGAATGAAAAAGGAGGAGTTGGTGACATACCAACTCAAGGGAGTAGCCCAAATTTGATATGATGTGGAAGGGGGAGAAGGGAAATGGTTATGTGATACTTTGGGAGGATTTCAAATTGACTTTCCTTAATTTGTTTTCCCCGCTTGAGCTTAGGGAAGCAATGTTGTTGGAGTTTATGAACTTGAAATGAGGTGCTATGAGTGTGGGAGAGTATGCCCTCAAGTTTAATCAACTTTCAAAGAATGCTCCTCATTTGGTGCCTGATCCTAGATCTAGGATGAATAAATTTGTCATGGGGGTCTCCGACTTGGTGAGTGAAGAATACCGGTCCGCCTTCTTAAATGGTGACATGGTGTTGTCTCGGTTGATGATATATGTTGAACAAATGGAGGAGAAAAAGTTGAGGAAGAGGAGGGGTCATGAGGCCAAGAGGGCCCGTTTTGAGGATAAGTTCCAAAAGGGTACTAGACTTTATCAAGGCTAAGGGTCTCATCATGCTACTAATAGAGGGTTTGCCAATGACCTCCCTAGGCCCTCAAGGTGTTGGTGGTATGGCTCCTAAATATGGGAAGAGTCATAATGGCCGGTGTTTGAAGGGCTCTAATGTATTCTTTGGTTGTGGGGAACTTTGTCACAAAAAGATAGATTGTCCAAGAAACCGTGGTAAGGTCCAGGGTTTTGTCACACATTAAAATTTATTTACTTAGTCAACTATATCTTTTAAATTTATAATATTTTTTTTCTTAAAAAAAATGTTTGATTATCTCTCTACATTGGTAAAGAGCAAACATGACATGTGATTACAAAGTGATTATGTTGTCATAGAAAAAAGTTTCTTATTATTTCTATATTATGTGATATCGCGGTATATTGTTGTAATGACTCTTTGGGTCGATTCTGTGTTTCTCTGATATTTCTGCCATTTTGAGCTTCTGTATAGTAACCTCAAACCTTTTATCACTTATTGGGATTGTTGGAATGGCTGTGGGTGGTTTTGTGCGAGTTTGTGGGTTAACGAAAATTTAAAACTAGAAAAATGAGATTTCTGACAAAACCCTAGCAAACAAACTTGGAATGGGATTCTGACAGTTATATCAGTTCTAGAATGGCCACTTTAGGCTACAAGGGTGGTTTGTCCGAGAATGGAGGGTCCCCATATGATTTTGAGCCAAAAGTTGCAAAATGAGTTCAACTGAAAGTTAAAAAGTATATTTACATAAAAACCCAGCTAAATGCACTCAAAATAGAAATCTGATGGTGTGGTCAGCTTCAAAATGTCAAAAATAGTCTAGACTGACCCTTCGTCAGTTGACAAGTGTTGACAGGTGGTAACTCGATAAAAAAATAATAAAATAAAAGAATTTAAAAAAATAATTTAATTTATGAGTTTGAGAGTCGCCACCTAATTTTAAGGATAACTAGGAAACAAATTAATTATTTACAAAATTTTCTGTGAACCAAAAAATTCTAAGCAAGGGTTCAAGTTATTCCGAAAGGAAGGTATTAGCACCCTTCAGAATCCACAACTGTGGGTCCCGGCTGAACTCATTTTTTCAAATTGAGGAGGAGATACACAATATAACACAAACATAATAATCACAAAACATACACAAACAATGAAATAAAAAATGATATGAGGAACATTCTTATAGTTGTCTAACATCAATAATATGCACAATGATGGATAAATAAAGAATAAACTAAAATTGATCCGTCTTTTTTAATGCGGAGGCCTCGAAATCAGATGGATAAATTTATCATTGGTCCATTTTAACAAATAATACTCAAATGAATTTAAACTAGAAAACTTGAATTTTAACATATAACAAATATGAATATAAACTAATTTTTTTCCGTCTTTTTTGAATGGGAAGGCCTCAAAATCCAACAGATAGATTTTTCATTGGCCATACTTAACAAATATTATATAGTTTTCAAATGAAGAATCATACAGTATAGATAAAAGATAACGTCCAATGTATACTTTCTAACTATTATATAATCATCCTAATGAAAACAATCTTGTAATACAATTCACTGAAATGTCAGGTGTAAAAAACATAAAGCAAATAAAATAAAACACTATAGAGAAAATGAAATTGATCGAAAACACTCCATCACAATAAGCTTAACTAAATCAACTTGATAAAATCGTAACTGATTCGACAACTAAGACGTAAAGCAATCAAAAACCATTAATAATAAAATCAAAAGAGGCCACATACTAATTTACATTCAAGACAAAAATTAGACCAATGGAGAGAACCTGATCGTTGGAGCTCACTGACTTATCCTTTTGGCAAGAAATTGAGCTCGCAACGCGAGTGGTTTACTGGAATTGTTGTTTGCTGGCCCTCCTTCTAACGCCTCTTTTTCTTTTTTTTAGTTGCTCGATTTTTCAGAGCATAAAGCTCTTTGGTCATTGTTGGTTGTTTTTCTAGTGGGTTTGATGATGGGGTTTTGGGTTTTTGGGGGCGGCGTCCCGCAGCGGTTTCGTGGTGGTTTTAATGAGGTTTTGTGATAGTTTTGAGGCTTTCATGGCTGTTTTAGCGAGGAAGAAGATGGGTTAATGGTTTTCAGGACAGGGGTCGAAAATGGTGTTGACATGGTGTCATTTGGTGGCTGTTTGGAGATGGTTTTGCAGCTGGATTTTGGTGGTTGATGGCTGATTTTTTTGGTGGCGCGGGGCGGCTGAAACAGAACTGTTTATGGTAGGTTTGGGTCTTGATGATGGTAGAGAAATGGAGCGGAAAGGAGAGATGAGAGTGTGTCGGTTGTGCTTGCTTCTCCGGCGATGGCCGCCGAAATAAAAAGGAAGAGGAAGTAGATATTTTTTAGGGTTTCTAATATTAATAAAATGCCCCTCCAGTCAAGTATGGTGATAAAGATTATATACACCTTAAAATATAAACCTAATGGGCTAAAAAACTATGGGCCTAAATCGTGGGCCAATTAAACATTCGCATATAATTATATCCGGATAAGAACAAAAATGAATTACTATCTTGCGCTAAAAATGTTAAAATGATTAAAACAAATATAACCATAAATAAAATAAACAAACTTGTAATATAACACAAAATAATGATTTAGAAAGAAACTAAAAATAATAATACTAAAGTATGAATTTTTTAAAACATTAGGCCAAAATTTGGTGTCAACAACGAGGGCATCTGCTTGCGTTTGGATCCCACAGTTCTTTTAACTAAAATTAGCCAGAAAGAAGTCGGAACCTCATTTTTTTCGTAAGATGCTCCATTGGAAATTTCAACTGCACCATTGCATCCAAAATATAAAAATCCATGTGCTTGCACTATTGTTTATGTAAAATGGACACCAAGATGCCCCGAGAATGCCCGGTGGAAGTTTTTAAGTTGGCTAGTGCAGCACCAGGTGAATTAACCCTCTGCATTCGTGGAGATCATAGGTGTATTCACGGAGGGAAGCGTGCACAGATCTTTGCATTTGTGTGTTCACATCCACATTTGTTGAGAATGGCAAGTCCCCAAAAGCTCCGCTTTTGTGAAGGCTATAGAGGTGGCTTATATGGAATTCACTCTCGTGAAGCAGCCCTCGATTCCAATTTCTTCAGCTCGTAAAAATTATAATATAGTCTATTTTTGAGGATTCAAAGGTCTACGTGACCCAAATTTTTGCAAAGAACGTTGTGGTGAAGTTGGACTCAAGATTCGATATGTATTTCGAGCTAAAATAACTATTTTAGGATTATGTTCTTAGAATTAGTGAAAATTTTGCGCGTTGATATCTTGTCCAATTCTTGACGAATCTAAGTGAAATTTGAGACTAAATTGTTCAACATTTTGAGAGAAACATTGTTGTATGCTAGGTTTTCGTTTAACTTAATCATTTTTCATAAATTTTGATCGAGAATGGTTTGAAAAAAATGATTTTTTGATAATAATTTTAATTTGGTTTGTGGGCCTTCTCTTTGTCTTCAGTAGAACATTTTGGGCCTAATTTTTTTGTTGTAGACTCAGCTTATTGTGGAGATCATTTTATCATGGTTTTGTATGGGATTTTAGGCATGGACCTTATTTTTTCCCATTTTAGCTTTCATTGGTCAAATTTTACCTATTTTCGATGATATTACAACCAATACGCCCATGTGAACCTTGTGAACTATATTTTAATAACAACAAAGCATCATAAAGGTATCAGGAGGGGAATAGTTCACCTGGATCAATTCAAAGTGTGAGACGCTGGTTGCCTGGTTGGCTGGGCTTTCCCTAAACCTTATACTAAATGAGACTATATGCGTGTTATACGTTTTTGTGGAATTTTACTCCTGTATTGGTGGTTTTGATTGTTGTAATTTTGATATATTATTGTACTATGGAATGTAGGGAGGCCTAATAAGGGTCGTATATGGGTTGATGTCGTGGGGCAGATATATATTAGTTTTGATATATTCTGGTACTACGAAATATAAGGAGGCCTAATAAAGGTCTTATATGGGTTGATGCCGTGGGGCAGATATATATTCTGACTGAACTCGTGTTTGTGATGGTATGTTGACATTTGATGTGACACTCTCTATGACCTTTATTTATACCTATTTTTTTCTTTTTTTATTAACTTTTATTTATTGAATTATTTATTTTATATATTTATATCATGAAAGTGTTTATATTTAATTACACAACTTTTCACCTTCAACTATAATATATCTTCTTCAATTTTTCCTTTGCCCATCATCTTTTGTCCACTATTTAACATTGAGAAGAAGAATTAGGTTTTGGATTCTAACTCTTTGCCTTCAACACTCGCTATCTTGATGTAATTCATCGTTTCTCTCCTCAATTTGGGATTTGATCTCTTAACTTTCCATCTTCACATGCTTTCTCCTCCTTCGTCTCCATTCGATTTTTGAATTTGCTCTTAGAATGTTTGCCTGCATTTGCTTTAAACTTTTATATATGGCTTGCTGAAGTTGAAATCTGAGTAGAATTGAAACTACGGCTAAAATCATAGTATAATGGAGAACCATTAAAAAATAAAAATTGAATATGTTTGATAAAATCAATCACAATTTCTTTTTTTTTTTAAAAAAAAACTTTCAGATCAGTCCTTAAGAAAGAATCCTCTTTTTGTTCTTTCTATCCCTTCTCCTCTAGCATGGGTTCTGTCAAATCCAAACCAATAAAACAAAGGAAAGATCACCTTAAACTTATTACTTAAATTAAATTGGGAAATAAATAAATGGAAAACAAGAAAATTATAATTTAACAATTAGGAGTCCTCGACTTGAAGTAAACAATTACTACATAGGTGATGAGAAAAGAAGAGCACTAAATTTGTAGCACATCAATGTAGAGTGTATTCCATATGCTTAGAAATATTTTAGGTCAATTCTTCATATCTCGATGGTAACAACCGGTTTCGTTTGCCTACAAGTTATGATAAGCAAGAAAGAGATACTAGGAATTGTTATCGAGTTCATTATAGGTGGAGAGTTATCTGGAAATTGGTAGTTCAAACTCATTTGGTGCTTACATGTTTTGGTGATAATTGACTTTAATTAAAGCTTATCACATGATTTATTGGCATAAAGATAAATTATGGGTCAATGTATGAAGAATATGCAAGGAAGTATTTGTAGCAACTAATTAGTATTATTTTGTTGTTGTAGCACAGAGATCTAAAGGAGAGAGTTTCACTGTTGTAGCACTTGATAGATTATTTGTGATCTTTTTGCTTCTTTCTCTATTTCTATAACATCTATGCTATCTTTTTTGCGGATTTAACTCATATATGGTGACAATGTAGACTTGTTTTTTGGTTATTATATTAAAATTATTTGATATGATGATGTCAAAGAGTTTCACACTGTGCATAGAAATTAAACCTTCTTTTTGTTGTGCAGCCTAAACATTTACTGTTGGATGCTTTGTGAGACCTCAAGATTTCTAATTTTGGATTAAGTGTTCTATCCCAACAAGTTAGGATAACTATTCTGTTTACTTTCGAGTTCTCCTTAACTTTGTCAAATGAAATCCTTACCTCTTTCTTTACTTTATTGTTTAGTAATGTAGCATAAACACAATTAATTAAGCTCTTACTCAATTTGTTAACTAAGGAAAGCTATATAAACTTTAGTCTTCCACCCAATGTTGTGAAAGTCGATCGCCTTGTTGCCAATGGTGAGAGGTGAGGCAAGGCGAGGTGACCCTTCATCACTTTTTAGCTTTATAGTGAGGCAATCTTCAAAAGGGAATGCCATAGCGATAAGGCGAGAAATACATCACCTTTTGTATTTTTTTAAAACAAAGGGGACCTATTTAGGTTTTTAAAAGTTAAAGATAATTTTAGGATTTTTGTTCCAAATTTTCACAATTTCACTCTTATGCTTAGACTTCAACTCCAACCAAATGACTTGCCTAGATTTTTCTGGCGACCAGCCAAACTTTTCCAGAGATAGTCCAACCAATCCATATTTATTTTCTTCTTCTTGAGGTTTTGATTAGTTATATATATAGTTATGTATTTTGACTTTTTTTATATTAATTGATGTTGTGCTTCAAAAAGATCAGCACCTCGCTGCTCACCTTTCCTTGCAGCGAGGCAGACCCTTGTCGCCTTTTACTGTCCAAAACAATGCCTCCACCGATCTCGAATTTCATAATTTTTAATTATTTTAAGATAATTCTTTTCAATGAAAACCAACTTAACATCAACATGCATAGGCGAGCAATATTAAAATCAACCATCATTGGTTGTGGGGAGCTTTGTCACAAAAAGATAGATTGTCCAAGAAACCGTGGTAAGGTCCGGGGTGCAAATGCGATTCCATTGGGTAGAGGTGGTCCTCAAGGTGGTTCCCCAAGGCAAAATCCGTTTTATGCTATTCATTGGGAGGCAAGGGGTTGCTGAGGTTCCCAATATTGTTACCGGTATGTTGAAAATCTTTGACTTTGAAGTATATGCTTTGATTGATCCGGGTGCCACCCTTTTCTTTGTTACCCCTTTTGTTGCTAAAAAGATCCATGTTAACCTCGAGTTGTTACATGAGTCATATGAAGTGTCTAATCCTATTGGTGCCTCTATTGTTGGTAGGAGAGTTTATAGAAGTTGTCCTATTTGCATTTTGCATAAGTTGATGCCTTGCGATCTTGATGAATTAGACATGATAGATTTTGATGTCATTCTTGGGATGGATTGGTTGCATGCCTAATATGCTTCCATTGATCGTACAACACATAGGGTCAAGTTTTACTTTCCAAATGAACCCATCCTTGAGTAGGAAAGTAAAGATATCGTGGTTAAGGGTAGATTCATTTGATGCATTAAAGCCCGTAAGTTAATCCCTATAGGGTGTCTTTACCATCTTGTGAGGGTTAAAGATGTGGAGTCCAAAGTCCCTTCTACAGAGTTGGTTACTGTTTTAAATGAGTTTCATGATGTCTTCCCAAATGACCTTACTGGTGTCCCTCTTGAAAGGGAGATAGATTTTGGTATAGATCTCCTTCCTGATACTCAACTCATCTCCATTCCCCCTTATCGTGTGGCCCCGATGAAGTTGGAGTTAAAGGAGCAATTGAAATATTTGTTGGAGAAGGGATTTATTAGACCTAGTCAATCATCTTGGGGTGCCCTGGTGTTATTTGTGAAAAAGAAGGATGGGTCAATTAGAATATGCATTGACTAGCGACAACTCAATAGGGTCACTATAACGAATAGATATCCTCTTCCAAGAATTGATGACTTGTTTGACCAATTGCAAGGGGCTAGCTTTTTCTCTAAGACAGTGCTGTCACATGAGCATCTTGATGGCCAGAGTGCCCTTGGATGGGCTATCTAGGTCACTTCGGGTTGGAAAGGGACATTTTTGGCCTAATGAAGGTGAGATGGCCAATGGCATGGGCGGTGTCACTTGCCACAGACCATGTGGAGGGATCACAAGGTGTGTCAACGAGGCTTATTGGGCATGGGAAAAAATGTGGCTAAGGGTGGTGCCACGGGCACCCTAGATGGGCCGTTTGAAGGGGTACGACTCATGTGGCCTGAGCAAGAGGTGGCCTGGCCTTATTTCTGCAGCCAAGTATGGTTCAATAGACCATTAAATAGACCGTGAAGCATAACACGGCCCGTGAGGTGGTCCATCAAAGTGACGAGACGTCAATTTTTCTAAGTTTCCTAACTTCCATTTTTTTCACTAAGGCACTTCACACGGGCACTCCACACGACTCGTGGAGTCCCAGACGTCCATTCAAGTCTCCAATGAGATGACACTTTGCCAATTTTTCCGTCCGTTCACTTATGACATCTTCGTAAATTTTAATCACTCTAATGCCCTTTTAGACTTCCAATGTTATCTTAACCTTCCTAAAAGACCTAAACAATATTCCCAAGGATCAAACTCATTACTTTCATCTCAAATACACTCTCAATTCCTTCAAAAGCCTCCATCAAGCCCCAATTTAATTTCAAGAAAACCCAAGAATAAGATTGGATTCCAAGTTTATTTCCAAGCCTCCATTCTTCCCGATCTCAATTCCAAGCAACTCTAGACCTAAGGTATGTGGGTTTCTTTCATGGGCTCCTTTAACCTATGATACCAAACCCTCTTTTTACTCAAATTTCATAATTTAAAGTTGATTTACAAATGGGTCTTGATTATTATGAAATTCACTGTACATTAAGTTAAAGCTATGTGAAATTGTGATTGTTTGCTATGTTTTGAGTTATAAACCCTTGATCTATTGTAAGATTTGAGGATCATTTTTGATGTATGTTTCTTGAGGGTGTTGCAAGGTGTTGATTTATGATTGTACAATGGATTTTATTGCATGATTTCATCTCTATGTTTCATTGTTTTATACTATTATTACACACCCTCTAAGTATTTGAAAAAATATCCGAATGTAATTTCTTGAGGAGTTAAAGGTCCAAAATATGAGATATGATATGATTGACTATATGATGATGCAATGAGCTTAGATACATGATATAATCTATATAAAGGTGTTGCATTAGACCATGCCCAATCTAGGGAGGGGGATGTGTCTAAGAACTCGGATAACCGAGATGGGGTTTGTACTCATCGACCGAGGGAAGGGTTCGTTCTTCTCCACCAAGGTGATAGGTTGATGTTATCACTAACCAAGGTGGGGGTTTCTACTTATCAACCTAGGGAAGGGTTTGTACTTCTCCACCTAGGTGATGGGGCGGCATTATCACCGATTGAGTGAAGGGTTAGTACTTCACCACCTAAGTGATGGGGTGGGATCATCACTAACCTACCGAAGGGTTTGTACTTTGGAAATCTAGCTTGGTCTATTCTACACATGTGATATCCTATATGAGCATGGGTTACTTAAGTATGTTTTACTTAAACATTGATCATTCATGTCATGTTGTATATTATGCCAATTGCTTAATACTATGCATTTTAATTATGATGCCTATCCTACATAATTAGTACAGTCAAATGTACTAACATAACTCTATGCCTACATGATGTCACAATGTAAGAACCGGTGCGCAAGTTGATCATCCTCCTCCACGTGGCTAGTTCGGTGTTGTTCAAGCTAGTTGGTAAGTCCTTCACTTCGGGGACCTAGTCTACGTTTCTTCTATTATGTATTGAGACATTCATCTTTATTGTTTGTTTTGAATACGAGGGTGAGCCTGGTTACTTTGTCTTGGCATCGCTCTTATCTATGTATTAGAGGTGCTTGTTGGACATGTTATGTATCTATGATAAAGGTTTGTCTTTTGACCATGATATTGTGCAAGCTTTTCCCTTAGCCTCGATTTCCCCATTATTTTATCTTTGATGCTTGATTTATTGCTTCCGCGAACAAGGATGTGTAAGTATGCTTTATGAGGCTTGCTTGGGGTCCCTTCGGGTTCCCCTTGCGCCGTGTCACGTCTACGCCTTAGGCTTGGGTCGTGACACAAAGAAAGTGTGGCGCCCGGATCAATCAATGCAT
>JAPFFP010000001.1:6406997-6419460 GCA_026153255.1 Solanum medicagineum
GTCTATATAAGACTCTCAATTGTAAACATTAGAGGTAGCTGCAATTTTAGTCCTTTCTAAAATTCTCCGAACCTCTTTACTCTATTCATTGTAATTTTCCAGCATCCGTGTTTCTCCTTAATAAAAAGCTGGTTTTGTAAGTATATTTTCTACTATTTTTTGATGTAGACCTAGAGCTTGAAATGAGTCATTGAGTCCCAAAATTGAGCTTGAAATCCTTAGATTTGAATGAGAGAATTGATAAAGTCTTAGAGAGGTTTTAGAGAGGGTTTTGTGAGTTATAGAGTCTTAAATGAGTGATTTCACATTTGAGTGGGCATGGCTATGACCCTAATGCCCTTGTTCTAAATAGAAAAAGTAAGGAAAATATTTGAAGCGACCCCCCAAAAGTGCCGAAAATGTGCCTCGAAAGTGGATGGAATCATAATTACCATACATTTTAAAATCATTCGTGATTTCAAAAATTCGACTTCATATTCTTGATCACGGGGCAAAATTGAGTGGAAAATGGGTCTATCCTAATTTTAGAGCAAATAAATAACAATTTCAGTTTCCCAAAATTTCCTTATCCAGAATGAGTCTACGCCCCTGGCGCGATGCGGCTAGGGCGCAGACTAGTGTTATTTTTGCCCTGTTATTTTTAGTTTCATCCAAGACTTTTGTTTCTTGGGCCTAAGTCTTCTCATGTGTGTAACCACTTATACTTAGCCCAATTTCGCCTTTATATAATATAAGACATTTCCCAATACTCTCTCAAACACTTGGATAAATATTTCACCCCAAATTTCAAGTCCCAAAACTCATCCGGATCTTAATGATTTTACTTAAGCTTCAAGTCTCAATTTCCAATCTTCATCAAGAATTCTCCAAAGTTAAAGTATATGAGTTTCAACCATTGGGTCCTTTCACCTAGGTGCCCAAGCTTCCTTTTTACCTAAATAAGTTGATTTTATTTATGGGTCTTCTATTATGAATTAAACGGTGAACTAAGTTGGGGTTTTGTAAAAATGTGCCTGGTTACGCATGTTTTAAGCTATGAATCTTAGATCTATCTTGAGATTTGATGAATGATTTCGATGTACATTGCATGAGGGTATTACTAAGTGTTAGTGGGTGGTTTTACATTGAATTTACTTGCATGATTTCACTCTTGAATTGCATGATTTTACACTAGAATTGCACACCCTCCAAGTGTTTGATAAAATGTCCGGTTAATGTATCTTGAGTTGTTGAAGGCCAAGTACTTGGTATATGAGTTAAGTTACTTTATGTTGATGAAAGAGATGTGTATATATGTTGATTGCATGAATGGCATCTATAGTGTTGGAAGTTTATCAATTTCCTTGCTCAGGAGGTAGTAGGCTTATGCAGCTATGTTGGGGGGGGGGCTTTGTACCTCAATTGCCTCACTCGGGAGGTAGTAGGCCTGTGCTACTATGTTGAGATGTTTGTACCTCAATTGCCTCGCTCTGGAGGTAGTAGGCTCGGGCAACCATGTTGCGGGGTTTGTACCTCAATTCACTCGCTCGGAAGGTAGTAGGCTCGTGCAACTATGTTGAGGGGTTTGTACCTTAATAGCCTCGCCAAGGAGGTAGTAGGCCTTGGTTATTAATGATGGTATCTTTCTACATATGTAGAATGTTTTATGTAAGCATGTATTATTACAGACATTGATCATGCATGCCATATTTCTATATGCTCATTTATTACCTAAATATATATTTCAGTAATGTTGTCTATCTCTTGTTGCATTATATCCTACATACTTAGTACATTCAAATGTACTAATGCATACTCTATGTCTACATGATATTTACCATGTAGGGACCGGAGCTATATTTGATCATCCTCCTCTTCCATGTGGCTAGTACGATTTCTTTACAAAGCAAGTTGGTATGTCCTCAACTTTAGGGACAATGTCTTTGATCTTATGCTATGTATAAAGACTCTCTTTCCTTTTTATTGTATTCTTGACCATGAGGGTGAGACCGGTTGCTTGTCTTGGCCCCTGCTAAGTTCTATGTTTAGAGGTGTTGTTGGACAAGTTATGTAATGAAGCTATGAGCCTTGACTCTCTTTGACTCTAGGATGTTTTATGATACGAAAGATGTCCATTAGCCCCATGTTCCCTTATTTCTACTCTTTTATTGTTATCTAATTGCTTTCATGACCAAAGATGTGTAATGATATGTTAGGAGGCTTGATTGGGGTCCTTTTGGGTTCCCCATTCCTCGTGTCACGTCTAGGCCCTTAGCTTGGGTCATGACGAATTTGGTATCAGAGCACTAGGTTGTTAATACTCCTCGTCATCCAACACACCGCGTCGATTAGAGTCTTACTCATGGTTGTGTTGTGCAGCACAACTATGAGTAAGAGGCTATGAGATGTTTTAGGAAATGTTTCCCTTCTTCTTATTCTATGTTGTTCTATAGAAGTTAAGGTAAGGTTTACCCTCTAATGATTATTGTTTGCTATGAAATATCTTGCCTAACCCAAGAGGAAGAAGAGGCCGCACATCTGAGAAACAACCGGCTCATGGAGAGCTCCAGGATTCTCTCACCTTGATAGCTCAAGTTGTGGCTAATCAAACTAACCAAGGGTCCCAAGACCTTCATGCTCCTACTCCACCATCTCAGATGAGGGTCTTTATGAGGATGAACCTGCCAGAGTTCTATGGGTCTAAAGTGGATGAGAACCCTCAAGAATTTGTTGATGAGGTATACAAAGTGTTGGCTATCATGGGTGTGAGGTTGGAAGAGAAGGCGAAGTTGGCAGCTTACCAACTCAAGGGGGTGGCCCAAATATGGTACACTCAATGGAAGGAGGAGAAGAGGAACAATAATATGATCCTGTGGGAGGAGTTTAAGGCGGCTTTCCTCAACCGACTCTTTCCTCATGAGCTTAGGGAAGACAAATTGGTGGAGTTCATGAATTTGAAGCAAGGCACTAAGAGTGTGAGGGAGTATGCCTTCAAATTCAACCAACTCTCTAAATATGCTCCACACTTGTTTGCCAACTCGAGGTCTAGAATGAATAAGTTTATGATGGGTGTTTCCGATTTGGTGAGTGAAGAATTTCATGTTGCCATATTGATTAGTGACATGGATTTTTCCTACTTCATGACTTACGTCGAACAATTGGAGGGGGAGAAATTGAGGAGGAGAAGGGGGAATGAGGCCAAGAGGGCCCTTTTTGATGGTAATTTCCAAGGTCACAAGGGTGATTGATTTCACCAAGGCCAAGGGTCTTCTCATGCTCTTAGTGGGAGATTGTCCGATGACTACCCAAGCATCCAAGGTGATGGTGGTGTGGGGCCTAATGCTATGTGTCCAAATTGTGGTAAGGGTCATGGTGGCCATGCTTGATGGCTACTAATGCTTGCTATAGTTATGGGGAAGTAGGCCACAAATTGATGGATTGCCCTCGTAACCGAAACAAGGGTAAGGATGTTCATCCACAAGGCCAGGGTGCAAACACGATTTCTTTGGGTAGAAGAGGCTACCAAGGCATAATCGATTCTATGCTCTTCAAGGAAGGCAAGGGGTAGATGAGGTGCCCGATGTCGACACTGGTATGTTAAGTCTTTGATTTTGATGCGTATGCATTGATAAACCCAGGTGCCACTCTTTCTTTTGTTACTCCTTTGGTTGCCAAAAAGTTTCATGTTGAGCCCGAATTGTTATGTGAGTCTTATGAGGTGTCTACTCCCATTGGTGCATCTATTGTTGCTAGAAAGGTCGATAGAAATTGTCCCGTATGCATTTTGCATAAAATATTGCCTTGTGATCTTGTTGAGTTGGATATGGTGGATTTTGATGTTAGTCTTGGGATGGATTGGTAGCATGCATATGATGCCTCTATTGATTATAAAACCCGTAGGGTCAAATTCTAATTCCCAGATGAACCCGTCCTTGAGTGGGAGAGTCATGATGTGGTGGTAAAGGGTGGGTTCATCTCTTGCATTATAGCTTAAAATTTAATCTCTAAGGGGTGTCTCTATCTTTTTGTGAGGGTTAGGGATGTTGAGTCCAAAGTCCTTCCTATAGAGCCAGTTTCGGTGGTCAATGAGTTTCGTGATATTTTTCCTAATGACCTTTTCGATATTCCTCCCGAGAGGGAAATAGAATTTGGTATAGACCTCCTTCCCGATACCCAACCCATTCCTATTCCCCCCTTACCGTATGGCCTCGATAGAGTTCAAGGAGTTGAAGCAGCAATTGAGGGACTTGTTAGAGAATGGTTTTATTAGGCCTATCACCTTGGAGTGCACCGGTGTTTGTGAAGAAAAAGGATGGGTCTCTTAGAATGTGTATTGACTACCAACAACTTAATAGGGTTACCATTAAGAATAAGTACCCTATCCCAAGAATTGATGATTTGTTTGACCAACTTCAATGTGACAAACACTTCTCTAAGATTGATCTTCAGTCCGGGTATCATCAAGTGAAGGAGAGGGAGTGTGACATTCCCAAGACGACCTTCCGGACTAGGTATGAGCATTGTGAATTTGTAATTATGTCTTTTGGGTTGACCAATGCACCGACTATCTTCATAGATATTATGAATATGGTCTTTAAACCCTACCTTGATTTATTTGTGATGGTTTTCATTGATGATATTTTGATCTACTCTCATAGTGAGGAGGAGCATGTGGCTCATTTGAGGGTAGTGCTACAAAGATTGAGGGAAGAGAAGTTGTATGCTAAATATGAGAATTGTGAATTCTGGTTGAAAGAGGTTGCCTTTCTAGGTCATGTGGTGTCGGGGGATGGTATTAAGGTGGATCCTTAAAAGGCGGAAGTGATCAGAAATTGGCTAGACCTTTGACCTAGTCAGAAATTAGAAGCTTATTGGGCTTGGCGGGTTACTACCGGAGGTTTGTGAGTGGGTTCTCTTCTATTGCTTCTCCTATGACAAAGTTGACTCAAAAGAAGGCTAAGTTTGTGTGGAACGATGAGTGTGAAAAGAGTTTCCAAACCTTGAAAGATAAGCTTGTCTCCGCTCCTATCTTGTCTCTACCAGAAGGGTTGAAGGGTTTGTTGTGTATTCTAATGCCTCACAGATTAGTTTGTGTTGTGTGTTGATGCAAAATGATAAGGTAATAGCTTATGCTTCTTGTCAACTCAAAGTGCATGAAAAGAATTATCCTACTCATGACCTTGAATTGGCCGTCGTGGTATTTGCCTTGAAAATTTGCCGTCATTACTTGTATAGGGTGCATGTTGATGTATTCACTGATAATAAGAGTCTCCAATATGTGTTCACTACAAAAGATCTTAACTTGAGACAATGAAGGTGGTTAGAGCTTCTTAAGGATTATGATATAGTGTGTATTATCATCCCGGTAGGGCTATTGTTGTGGCGGATGCTATGATAGGGTGTCTATGGGTAACCTAGCTCATGTTGATAATGGGGGCAAAGAGGTGGCTAGAGAGGTCCATCGGTTGACTAGATTGGGGATTAGGTTGGAAGAGGTTAATAATGGTGGTATTATGGTTGTTGATGGTTCAAAATCTTCCTTGGTTGATGAGGTAAAAGCAAAGCAAGATCTTGACCCCTCCTTGTTAGTATTGAAGGCCTTGGTGAAAGAAGGCAAGGTGGAGGTTTTCTTCCAAGGGGGAGATGATGTCCTTAGGTACCAAGGTAGGTTGTGTGTACCTAGTATTGATGGCTTGAAAAAGAAAGTTCTTGATGAGGCTCATAATTCTTCCTATTCTATTCACCCCGATTTTACGAAGAGTATAGCAATTTGAGGGATGTGGTTTGGTGGGAAGGTATCCCAAGAATAATATCAAAATCCACCGTGTCAAGCTCAACAAAATCACAAGGCAAGATTTTATGCAATATAGACACGGGACAAACCCTATAGAATCTTCTAGCAACAATGGACTCACCAACGGAGGTAGACACCTCAAAAGGTTCACACAATGATTAGGAATACACTTCAACCCTATTACAAACAGATGGAGTAATGAAATAGAAAGTGACACCCAGATCCAATAAAGCATAGACATCATAATCATAACACTTTAACGTACCATTGACAATATTGAGGGCCTCATCCATATCTTGCCTCTCTTGATGATCATAGAATCGGTTTACATATGGACTTGCTCTTAGTGTTTGGGTTCCTTCTTGCACTTTCCCTCTTAGAACCTCTTAACTATGAGGACACTCTTCTTCACCTCTTTTAGTAACATAAGGAAACTCAGAGATTTGGTACCCCTTTTTCCACAAAAAAAACCAACCACCTGGCCCTCTCAAGCAAATGTCTCCATGGTTCTTCCCATATCTCCGTCACTTAAGAAAGTATCACCACCACCCTTGGAACCACCTTGTGCCTTTTGAGTTCCATGAGAACCATGTCCTTAAGGACGACCATGCTTACTTTATTTTGAGCATATGGACAATCAACAATCTTGTGGCCTATCTTGCCACACAAAAACATGCACTCGTATTTCTCAAACATGTTCCAACATGACTCCTTCCACACTTTGGGAACCTAGGAGGATTTGGTACACCATTACCACCAAGCTTAACGTATGGAAGTCTACCTTCAAATCATGTCCTTCTTCTTTCTTATACGGAGGCCACAGGACAATCTCTCATCTTATTTCTGAAACCGCTACACTTGAAACAACCCTCAGTGCCAGCATTTGCTATTAGTACTTGAGTGCCGGTAAACTAGCAGAAGATAAAGAACCATCAAGTCGGGCCCCCTTAGCCTTACTCTCCTCCTGCTTATCATTTGTAATCTCAGGGTTACCTATTATTCATTTGGTTGAGCGGTTACAACCTTGGCCAATAGCCATAGAGCATTGCGAATCTCTGCATTTGATATGTCATCGTTGGGAAGTTGATCCTCAAGCGATGTCACGACCCAAGTGTAGGGTGTAGACATGACACGACGGCTGGATAACTCGATGGAACCCCAAACAAGACTCTTAACATATTATTACACATCCTTAGTCGCAGAAGTAGTTCAACAATAATAGAGAATAGAAAGAAGGGTAAAAGGGACTAAGGGAAGTCTTTCTTAGCATTAAAACATACAAGAGTCAAAGCTCATAGCATCATTACATAACTTGTCCAACAATACCTCTACACTTAGAATTAAGCGAGGGCCAAGACAACTTTCCGGGGTCACCCTCATAGTAAAAAGCATACAAATAGATAATGAGAGTCTTTACATAACATAAGAATAAGAGATATTGTCGCTGGAGTTGAGGACTCACCAAACTTGCTTTGAGAAGGAACTACTAGCCACGGGGAGATTAGAATGATTGTGAGGAGCTTCGATTCCTACATGGTAATATCATGTAGGCATAAAGTATACATTAGTTCATCATCACAAAGTCATTCAAGTCATAGGGCATGCAACAGATCATTAATAGCTCAAGAACCCTAAATCATACATTTTATCAAACACTTGGTAGTTGTGCAACGCTAGTGTAAAACTATGTAATTCAAGAGTGAAATCATGCAAGAAAACTTGTAACAAATCAACCCACAAATACGTGGTAATATATGTTCAAACCCTTCATCAAATCTCAAAATATATCTTAGATTCATATCTCAAAACATGCTTAAACAGTTACACTTTTATGAAACCCCAACATAGTTCATAGTCAATCTCATAGTAAGTAAGACCCATAAGTAAATCAACTTAGAAACATGAAATTTATGTAAAAAGGAAGCTTGGGCACCATGGGTGAAAGGACCCAATGGTTGAAGCCCACATACCTCAACTTTGAAGAATTTCTTGATGAAGGTTTGATTGAGAACTTGAAGCTTGAGTGAAGTCCTTAAGATTCAGAATGAGGTTTGGCACCTGAATTTCGGGTGAAATATTTGTCCAAGTGTTTGAGAGAGTATTGGGGAAAGTCTTGTATGATATGGTGTTGAAATATGGCTAAGTACAGGTAAAAAAATACGCATGGAAAGACTTAGTCCCAAGACCCAAAAGCATTGGATTGAGATAAAGAAATGGCACAAAAATACACAGAGGCGCGCCCTAGCCGCATCGCGCCAGGGGCGCAAAAAGCTCTCTGGAAATTTCATTTTGGAAATTTTAAATTTAGATACCGTTGATCTAAAATCAGGGTTAGACCCTATCACACTCAATTTTCCCCTTGATCAAGAATATGAAGTTGAATTTTCGAGATCAAGCACAGATTTTGAGATATATGGAAATTACGAATTTAGTCACTTCCGAGGCAATTTTTTGGGCACTTTTTGGGTCATTTCAATATCTCTCCCAACATTCATCCCCGAATGTCATAGAAGCGTACGTAAGAAGAGTAATTAAGAAGAAATTAGCCCCAACAAGAACAAAATAATGCACTTAAACACCATTTTCAAAAATCTCAATATAAGTCTCAAAATCACCATGAACTTTGTCAATATAAACATGAATGCATGCAAATGACATAAGGGCTGAAACATAAGATTTGAAATCACATAGGGAAATTAGAGTTAGTCCCTTAGGCTTGAGTAGAATGGAAGAGATAAGTATATCACTTTTGCATGTCCGCTTCGACCTCCCATGTAACACTTTCGACTTGTTGATTCCTCCAAAGGACGTTAATGGAAGCAACATCCTTGTTCCTCAACCTCTTCACTTTTCTATCCATGATCTCTACTAGAACTTCTTAACAAATCAAGTTGTCTTCAACAACACCCACAACATCCAATGTGACAATAGCATTCGTGTTACCCACATATTTCCTGGACAAGGATACATGAAAGACCGAATGAACTAAGTCCATTTCCAACTCGTAGGCTACCTTACCAATCCTCCTCAACACCCTATAAGGACCCACATATCTTGGACTCAATTTACCCTTTTTACCAAAATGAATCACACCCTTTATTAGTGATATCTTCAAATAGACCCAATCACCAACTTTAAATTCAAGATCCCTTCTCCTCACACCGGCTGAGGACTTTTGATGCCTGTTGTCTGTTTTCAACCTTTCCCTAATCAACCTTACCTTCTCCATAGCCTCCATGACAAGAAATAGACCCAACAATGCCATTTTCCCTATCTTAAACCATCCAACCAAGGACCTACAATGTCTACCATAAGAGACTTAAAAGGAGCCATACCAATTCTAGAGTGATAACTATTATTATAAGCAAACTCAATCAGTGGAAAATGATCATCCCAACTACCTTTAAACTCCAAAACACAAGCTCGAAGCATATCCTCAAGAGTTTGGATAGTTCTTTCGGCTTAGTGATCCGTATGAGGGTGAAAGGCTGTAAAGCTTTACCTTGGTACCAATACCTCTTTGGAAGGACCTCCAAAAGTGTGAAGTGAATTGAGCACCACAAATCGATATGATAGACAGAGTCACCCTATGCAATCTTACCAACTCATGAATGTACAATCTAGCATAATCTCGACACACAAAGTAGTCTTAACCGGTAGGAAATGAGCCAACTTTGTCATTCTATTAACCACAACCCAAATATAATCGAAACCCTTTCTAGTCTTAGGAAACCTAACCACAAAATCCATGTTAATTTTCTCTAACTCCCAAGTGGGAATCTCTATATCTTGGGTTGGGCCACCCAACCTTTGGTACTAGGCTTTCACTTGTTGGCAACTATAACAAATGGACACAAACTTTGCAATATCTTTCTTCATGCCACCCCAACAAAACACATCCCTGAAATCTCTATACACCTTTGTGTTACAACAGGGGCTAATAGATTAGGAAGAATTATGAGCCTCATCAAGAATATACTTTCTCAAGTCATCCAGACAAGGCACAAACAACCTAGATTGATATCCAAGGGCACCATCTCCCCCTTAGGAGAAAACCTCCACCTTTCCCTGCCTCACCAAGGCCTTAAATTGTAACAAGGAGGGGTCAAGATCTTGCTTTGCTTTTACCTCATCAATGAAGGAAAATTATGAACCATCAACAACCACAATACCACCATTATCAACCTCTTCCAACCTAACCCCAATCTAGCCTACCGATGAACCTCTCTTGCCACCTCTTTGCCCCCATCCTCAACATCAGGTACGCTACCATAGACACCTTACTAAAAGCATCGGCCATAACATATGCCTTACCGGGATGATATTTCATACTCATATCATAATCCTTAAGAAGCTCTAACCACTTTCGTTACCTCAAGTTGTGATATTTTTGAGTGCACATATATTGGAGACTCTTATGATTGATGAACACATTAACATGCACTCCATACAAAGAATGACGCCAAATTTTCAAAGCAAATACCATGACGACCAATTCAAGATCATGAGTAGGATAAATATTTTCATGAACCTTGAGTTGTCTAGAAGCATACACTATCACCTTACCATTTTGTATCAAGACACAACCCAAACCAATCCACGAGGCATCACAATACACAACAAACCCTTGCAACCCTTCCCGTAGAGACAAGATAGGAGTAGACACAAGCTTATCCTTCAAGGTTTGGAAACTCTTTTCACATTCGTAGGTCCATACAAACTTAGCCTTCTTTTGTGTCAACTTAGTCATGGGAGAAGCAATAGAAGTGAACCCAGTGACAAACCTCCAATAATAACCTACTAAGCCCAAGAAGCTTCTAATATTCGACGGGGTCAAAGGTCTAGGCCAATTTCTAAAGACATTCATTTTCTTAGGATCCAACTTAATACCATCCCCCGACACCACATGACCTAGAAAGGCAACCTCTTACAACCAAAATTCATATTTCTCATACTTAGTATAAAACTTCTCTTTCCTCAATTTTTGAAGCACCAACCTCAAATGACTCACATGCTCCTTCTCACTATGGGAATAGATCAAAATATCATCAATGAAAACCACCACAAGCAAATCAAGGTAGGGTTTAAAGACCCTACTCATAAGATCCATGAAGATGGCCGGTGCATTGGTCAAGCCAAAAGACATAACAATAAACTCATAATGCCCATACCTAGTCTGAAAGGCCGTCTTGGGAATGTCACACTCCCTCACCTTCACTTGATGATACCTAGACAGAAGATTAATCTTAGAGAAGTGGCTACCCCTTGAAGTTGGTCAAAACAAATTATAAATCCTTGGTGGAGGATACTTATTCTTGACGGTGACTCTATTAAGTAGCCGGTACTCAATACACATTCTAAGGGACCCATCCTTTTTCTTTACAAACAACATTAGTGCACCTCAATGTTGATTAACTAGGCCTAATAAATCCCCTCTCCAACATTTTACTCAATTGTTCTTTCAACTCCTTTAACTCCGTCGGGGCAATACGGTAAGGGGGAATAGAAATGGATTGAGTGTCGGGAAGGAGGTCTATACTAAAGTCTAATTCCCTTTTGGGAGGAACACCAAGAAGGTCATTTGGAAAGATATCAAGAAACTCACTAACCATCAAAACTGACTCTACAGGAAGGACTTTGGAATCAACATCCCTAACCCTCACAAGATGATAGAGACACCCCCTAGAAATCAACTTTTGGGCTTTAATGCAAGAGTTAAACCTACGCATGATTCTCCCACTCAATGACGGGTTCATTTGGGAATTGAAATTTGATGCTATGGGTTCTACAATCAATAGAGACATAATACGCATGCAACCAATCCATACCAAGGATGACATCAAAATCCACCATATCCAACTCAACAAGATCACAAGGCACTCTTTTTATACACAATGCAAATGGGACAATTTCTCTAGACCTTTCTAGCAACAATAGATGCACCAATGGGAGTAGACACCTCATATGACTCACACAATAATTTGGGCTTAACATGATATTTTTGACAACAAAAGGAGTAACAAAAAGAAAGAGTATCACCTGGGTCTATCAATGCATACACATCAAAATCAATGACTTTTAACAAACAGGTGATGACATCTAGCACCTCATCAACCCCTTGTCTCCCTTGGTGTGTATAGAACCGATTGTGCCTTGGAGCACCACCTTGTTGACCTCGTCACCCCATAGGAACCCCATTGGCAACCCGACCTTGTGGCCGAACATCTTTACCCTTATTTTGTTTCCGAGGACAATCAATCTTCTTGTGACCCACTTCTCCACAACTGTAGCAAGCATTAGTGTCCCACAAACATGGCCATCATGACCTCTACCACATCTTGGGCACATAGGTCTAGGGACCACACCACTACCTCTTTGGGGCCTTGGGTATTCATTAGCAAATCCCCTACTAGGAACATAAGAAGACCCTTGGCCTTGGTGAAACTGGCCACCCTTGGGACCTTGGAACTTACCATGAAAATGGGCCCTCTTGGCCTCATCACTTCTCATTCTCACCTTTTCCCGTCCAACTTTTTGGCATAAGTCATGAGGCAGGACAAGTCCATGTCACTAATTAACATAGTGGCATGACACTCCTCATTCACCAAATTGGATACACCCATCACAAACTTATTCATTCTAGACCTCGGGTCGGCAACCAAGTGTGGAGCATATTTAGAGAGTTGGTTG
>JAPFFP010000001.1:6429056-6443217 GCA_026153255.1 Solanum medicagineum
GTAGTAATTTGTGCTTTCGTATCTGAAATGGTGCCTAATCGGCACTAGTCACGGCCCCGGGGGTCGGGTCGTGACAGCAATAACATCACCTTCGTTGCGCATCACCAAACTAAAGGTGGTGGGATTGGATGTCGATTAAGAGAAACTCCTAAGCAAACACTGATTGAGCATGATAGTTTTAAACTGAGTTTATTTCTACTGAGTCTCATTTAAAAGCATGATTTATTTTAAACTTGTATATATTGAGTTGAGCATGAGTTGTTCGAGTCGAGGTAAGTGAGATGAGCTTTACTTTCTTGAGCTATTTTAGATACTAGTATATTTCATGCACTAACTTCCATTTGGACCTGCATCATTTCATTACATAGATATAAGTGATAAAGGATTTCAGCCCGTGCATCATTGAGGTCTAGATCAGTGCATTCCAGAGTTTGTGAACCCTCCTTGCTTTCCGGATGAGCCCTTTTATTTCCTGTTATGATTTAGTACTTTCTTTCTTTGATTTGAGGTACTCATGGCCTGGGGTACTAGATTGTTGATTAGAGGCTTCATAGAGATTGAGTAAAGGATTTGTTGAGTATTGATTATTTCCAAACTTATTCATTGGAAATTATATTTTAGTAGAGTTAATATTTATTTACGTGATGTCCTTCTATTTGAGTATTTTCTTCCGCTGTCGAGTTAATGTGATGATAAGGTCAGGTGGTTCTCTTGGGGAACCAGCAATGTCTCTTCAAGTGTCAATCACGCCAAGGCTACTCTCTTGGGCGTGACAAACTGGTATCAGAGCACAGAGTTCAAAAGTCCTAGGGAGTCTATGAAGCCATGTCTAGTAGAGTCTTGTTTATGGGTGTGTTGTGCACCACATTTTATAAGCAGGAGTCTATAAGATATTAGGAATGGTTATGCTTATTTTGTATTTTGGCTCGTGCTATAGAGTTAAACTCTATGAAAGCCCTCTTCTAATTTGTGTGTTACGCATTTGCAGAATTATGATCATGCCTCCAAGAAGAGTTGTTAGAGTAAGAGGGCATCCGGCTAGACAGAATATTCACTAACCTTAGCCCCAGAATCATGATGAACCCATAGCCCCAGCCATCCCTGAACAACCACCATAGGTTGACATCTCGAATGCTGAGCTTCGCCAAGCCATCAAGACCTTGGCCCAAGTTGTGATAGCACCTGCTTCTAGACAAGAAGTGGGTTGACAAGATGCACAAGACACATCTAGAGTTTGAGAGTTCTTGACGATGAACCCACCCGAGTTTACAGGATCTACGCCCATTGAGGGTCTTGAGAACTACATTGATGAGCTACAGAAAGTGTTCCATGTGATGCATGTGAGTAAAGTTGATAGTGTTGAGTTGGTTGTGTACTAGCTTAAGGGTGTTGCTAGGTTGTGGTGTGACCATTGAAAGAACAACCGAGGAGAAAGTGCCCCAGTTCAAGCTTGGCCAATGTTTGAGGAAGCTTTCTTAGGGCGCTTCTTTTCGAGAGAGATGAGAAAGGCCAAGGTAAGGGAGTTATTCAATTTGAAATAGGGCCCTACGACGGTGAAGGAATATGATCTTAAGTTCGTGTAGCTATCTCGCTATGCTCCTGAGATGGTTACGGACATGAGAAGCAGGATGGGTCTGTATGTTTATGGGTTAAACAAATGGCCGAAGAAAGATAGGAGAGTGGTTATGCTTGTGAATGACATGGACATGGGCAAATTGATGGTCTATGTGCAGCAAGTTGACGATGAAAGGCAACAAGATAGGGAGGGGATTAGAAATAAGAGGGCCAAAATCTCTAACCATGAGGTTGGAAAGAGAGAAAATGGAAATAGTAGCAAGTTTCAGTCGAGGCCAACACCTTCATCTGCCAATGCACCAGCCTCGAGCCACAACTATGATCAAAAGTCCCAAGGTCAACCAAACTTTAGAGCATAGGGTTCACAATCTCAGGCAAGTGTGACCCTTGGCTTGAAAGGGAAGCCACCTTGTGTGAAATATGGTAGGATGCATCTAGAGAGTATGGAGATAGAGGGAACGCTTGCTACAAGTGTGGGCTGCTAGGGTATTTTAAAAGGGAGTGTATGATGTGGGCTAATAAATACCAGTCCTTCACCACAACACCACAAAGCGAGAGGTAACTAGAGAGTTGTTACACTAGGAACAGGCGGTGGAACAAACCCTCTATATATGACAAGGAACCGATAGGACAAAAAGGTTGATGTTGTGATGGGTGTGTTTCGAGTCTTTACCTTTCATTGCTACTTTACCTGATCTAGATGCGGCTTGTTCATTTGTGATGCCATATGTGGCCGGTAGATTTGGGATCCTTCCAAAGTGCTTGCCTGAGCCACTTTCTGCTTCTACTCCTGTTAGTAAGTCTATTTGACCTTAGAGGATCTATAGAGATTGTGTGGTGTCCATCTATCATAGGGATATTCTTGCTGATTTGATTGAGTTAGAGATGGTGGATTTCAATGTGATTTTTGGCATGGACTGGCTTTATGCCTGTTATTACTCTGTTGATTGTAGAACCCAAACTGTCAAATTTTAGTTTCTGAATGAGCCTGTTATTGAGTGAAAGGGTGATTCTATTGCACCAAAGGGTAGGTTTATTTCCTAACTCAAGGGCTGAAGACTGATCTCTAAGGGATGCGTCTATCACCTCATGTGAGTTAAGTCTGATGATATTGAGCCTCTTACTTTTGAGTCCGTCTTAATTGTGAGTGAGTTTTCTGGTGTATTTCTTGAGGATCTATCTGGTCTCCCTCCTAAAAGAGAGATTGACTTCAGAATTGAAGTTCTTCTTGACACCTAGCCTATTTCTATTCCGCCATATAGAATGGCCCCTACGGAGTTGAAAGAGTTGAAGGAACATTTGAGAGATTTACTTGAGAAAGGATTTATAAGGCCGAGTGTTTTTTCATGGAGTGCTCCGATCTTGGTCATACGGAAGAAGGATGGTTCCCTTAGAATGTGCATTGACTATCGACAGTTGAATAAAGTGACAGTCAAGAATAAATATCCCCTTTCAAGGATCGAGGTCTTGTTTGACCAACTTCAGACTGCCACCGTTTTCTCCAAGATAGGCCTCTGATCGGGCTATCACCAGTTGAAAGTGAGAGAACGTGATATCCCAAAGACAGTTTTTCAAACCCAATATAGTCACCTCTAGTTCTTAGTACTGTCTTTTGGATTGACAAATACACCTGCAGCCTTCATGAACTTGATGAACAGAGTATTCGGACAGTTTCATGATCATATTTATTGATGATATTTTGGTGTATTCTAGAGATGGGGAGGAGCATGCTAATCACTTTTGAATCGTTTTGTAGATGCTCATGGATAATGAGTTATATGCAAAGTTTTTGAAGTGTTGGCTCAAATCAGTGGCATTCTTAGGCCATATAATTTCGAGTGATGGCATTCAAGTGGATACTCAAAAGATAGAGGCGGTTAAGAACTGGCCTAGGCCAACCTCTCTAACAGATATAAGGAGTTTTCTGGGATCGGCTAGCTACTACCATAGATTTGTTGAGAGATTTTCTTCCATATCGGCATCGTTAACTAGACTGACTCAGAAGAAGGTCAATTTTCAATGGTTCGATGAGCGTCAGAGAAATTTCCAAGAGCTAAAGACAAGGTTGACTACTACCCCAGTGTTGACTTTTCCGTATGGAATGGATGTATTTGTCATCTATTGTGACGCTTCGAGAGTGTGATCGAAATGTGTGTTGATGCAGAGAGGTAAACTTGTTACCTATGCTTCAAGATAGTTTAAAGTGCATGAGAAGAATTATCCCACTCATGATTTGGAGTTGGCAGCAGTGGTGTTTGCTCTCAAACTATGGCCCTACTACTTGTATGGAGTACATATTGATATATTCACAGACCATAAGATCCTGCAATACGTATTCACCCAAAAAGAGCTTAATCTGAGGCAAAGGAGATGACTTGAGTTACTCAAAGATTATGACATGAGTATCCTCTACTATCCAAGTAAAGCTAATGAAGATGCTGATATTCATAGCAGGTTATCCATGGGAAGTATCTCCCATGTGCAGGAAGAGAAAAAGGAGTTGGCTAAAGAGGTTCACAGATTGACAAGATTAGGAGTTCAACTAGACGAATCTAGCGGAGGTGGAGTACCTGTGTTTAACGGGTCTGTATCATCTCTAGTAGTAGAGATGAAGGAGAAACAAGTTCAAGATCCCATTTTGCTGCAATTGAAAGCAGATATGCATTAGCAGAGGGTGATGGTTTTCGCCAAAGGGGGAGATGGAGTATTGAGGTACCAAGGCAGATTGTGTGTTCCAGATATTGATGGTCTTCGAGAGAGGATCATGGAAGAGGCCCATAATTCCAAATATTTGATCCACCCAGGGTTAATCAAGATGTACCATGACTTGAGAGAAGTCTACTGATGGAGTAGAATGAAGAATGATATTGCTGAGTTTGTTTCTAAGTGCCCGAATTGCCAACAAGTTATAGTTGAGCACCAAAGGTCATGTGGAGTTGCTTAGAATTTTGAGATTTCGGAGTGGAGATAGGAGATGATTAATATAGGCTTCGTCATAAGAATACTAAGGTACTGCAGACAACATGATTCAATTTGGGTGATAGTTGATCGAATGACAAAATTTGTACACTTCATGGCGGTAAAGACGACTGACATTACAAAGGATTATGCTCGGTTATACATGAAAGAAATTGTTAGATTTTATCGAGTCCCCCTTTGTATTATTTTTAGATAGAATAACCCAATTCACTGCTCAATTTTGGAGGTCTTCCCAGAAAGGCTTATGTTCAGAGGTTAACCTTAGCACTGCTTTCCAACCATAGACCGATGGCCAGGTAGAGCACATAATTCAAACCTTGGAGGATATGTTGAGAAACTGTGTCATTGACTTCAAAGGTAATTGGGATTAAAATTTGCCTTTGATTGAGTTTTCCTACAACAATAGCTTCCATTTTAGTAATCAAATGGCCCCATATGAGGCACTTTATGAAAGAAGATGTAGATCACCGATTGGATGGTTTGAGGTAGGTAAATCGGAGTTTATTAGACCGGAATTGGTTTACCAAGCTATGGAGAAAGTGAAGATCATCACAGAAAGATTGAAGACTGCACAGAATCAATAGAAATCCTACACTGATGTTAAAAGAAGAGACTTAGAGTTTGAGGTCAACGATTGTGTATATTTGAAAGTGTCACTTATAAAAGTTATGATGCAATTCGGGAATAAGGGAAGTATATTGGCTCTTATCAGATCATAAAGAGAGTAGGCAATGTTGCTTGTGAGTTAGAGCTACTATCAGATTTTAGTGGCCATCCACCTAGTCTTCCGCGTTTCTATGCTTAAGAAGTGTTTGGGAGACCCATAGTTGGTAGTACCTATTGAGAGTATTGCAGTAAAAATAGTTTGAGTTATGAGAAGATCCTTATCCAAAATCCTTGATCGTCAGGTTCGTAAGTTAAGAACCAAAAAGATTGCATCTGTCAAGGTATTATGGAGAAACCAACTTGTAGAAAAAGCTACTTGGGAAGTGGGTGAGGATATAAATGCCAAGTACCCTCATTTATTCTTGCCTGTTGATGACGAGATTGTTGATGGTAGTGGTTTCCGTTTAAATTGTTGAATTCCTATTCCTGAAGTTCTCCTTTTATTTTGAGTTTGATCGACGATAGAGATCTAGAGTCCAAGTGAGGATTGATTTGATGTATTGACTGTTTATCTGTTTTACTTACTAGGTTTCCTGATTGATTAATTGCATGAATGAGATAATAGTTGGTTGACTTTTAGAGTCCATAGGGAGATTCATCCCTTGACTATGTTTCTTAGATTTATCTTCATTCGAGGATGAATGATCCCAAGAGGGAGATAATATAATACCCCCTAATTATTTCCACTTAATCTAAATAGATGCATAGAGAAAACTGAGTGAATGACAAAGAAACGTTGCTGGAAGAGAATCCACGAGGGCTATATATACGACCCGTAGAGAGATCAAAGGCCCGTAGAAGAGGACTTGTAAATCCCCGGATGAATTGGTGTAATTTTCTAAGTCTGAGGCCCATTTGCGAGATGACATATGACCTGCAAAATATTTCATGGCCCATAGATTTGTTTCATGAATTGTTGATCCAATAATCAACTTTTCAATATCTTGAGTTACGAGTTCTCAGACGGCCCATAGAAGTACTTACGACCCGTAGAAGGGATTTCATGGATTCTATGACAAATTTTAGTAACTAAAACTGATGGAACGCTCATCTCTGAGAGGTCACCTACGACCCGTAGAAAGTTCTACGGCCCATAAACAGGTCTTGCAGAACCTATCGACAGTTTTTAAGAAGGGTATTTTGTCTATTCCTATCCCTTTTTAACCCAATCCATAGCCGCTTTAAACTCAAATAAAGTCGTAAAAAGAACCCTAAAGGTACTTTCTCCATTCTTCACGCTTAGAAATTTCTTGAGAACACTAGAGGAGGGAGAAGACCGAGGGTTTCAAGTTCAAATGCGAGGATCGGTTGGAGTTTGATTTCTTCTTCTATTTTCAAGTATGTAAGGCTTACTAAAGTGTGGATGTATGTTCATTCACACACCCCTTTCACCTATTTGAGTCGAAGTTGAGAACAAGAATTGAGTTTTGAAAATTCTGTCATCCAATTACTGAATCCCTGTATTTATCATGAGGTCTTATGATGTTATATGAGATAATTGTTATATTGCATGATCATTGATATGAGATTGATGTATGTATTTTATACTTGATAGTATCAACCCTAAATTGAATGATTGTCATAAAACCTATACATAGATTGAGTTGAGGTTCGAGTTTGAATGTAAAATTCAAGTATATTGAGCATAATTAAGAGTGAGGAACACATTGTACTATAATTGCATGTTCATTGTTACATTTTTCTTGCATTCCATGATGAGTCTAGTTGATGAGTTTGAATGACCGTTGAGTCTGAGCTGTGTCTGTTTGATTTCTCTTAATTGATTGAGTTTATGAGACACTAAGATGAGTTGAGATGAGATAACCTAATAAGGTTGAGACTAGCGTTGATTGACAGAGCATTGAAGATTTCAGTTGATTTATGAGTTGAGCATGTTTTAGTCTTGGGAGGAGTATCGAGCACTGGCTGAGAGTGAGTAAATATCTACTCTAACCCCCAGAACTATATTGCTAGCGTAGGATAGTCGTACAACATATTCTGACGATTCTCGTCCCAGATGATGGACATTTACTATGGATCTATGAGAGAGTTGATTGCCCTTTACCTTTGCAAGTATAGGACGGGCGTGGCAACGACGTCACTTTCGTTATGCATCACAAAACTAAAGGTGGTGGGATTGGATGTCAGTGAAGAGAAACTCCTAAACAAACACTGATTGAGCATGATATTTTAAAACTAAGTTTATTTCTGCTGAGTCTCATTTAAAAGTATGATTTACTTTAAATCTTGCATATATTGAGTTGAGCATGAGTTGTTCGAGTTGAGGTGAGTGAGATGAGCTTTACTTTCTTGAACCATTTTACATACCAGTATATTCCATGTACTGGCGTCTATTTGGACCTGCATCATTTCATGATGCAGATACAAGTAATAGAGGACTTCAGCCCGCGCATCATTGAGGTCTAGATCTTTGCATTTCAGAGTTGGTGAGCCATCTTGTTTTTCGAAGGAGTCCTTTTATTTCCTATTATGACTCAGTACTTTCTTTCTTTGATTGAGGTACTCATGGCTTGTAATGGTATCATCTAGATTGTTGATTAGAGGCTTCATTGACATTGAATAGAATGTTTGTTGAGTATTGATTGTTTCCAAACTTATTCATTGGAAATTATGTTTTAGCAGAGTTATATTTATTTACATGATGTCCTTCTATTTGAGTATTTTGTTCTACTATCGAGTTGATGTGATGATAAGGCCAAGTGGTTCTCTTGGGAAACCAGCAATGGCTCTTCAAGTGTCGGTCACTCCAAGGTTACCCTCCAGAGGCGTGACAATATGCTATATTTAAAAAATATTTACCATTAATAATTGTAAATGTTTAATATTATGTATAATTTTACTTTAGTACATAATGCAATTTTTTTTTATCAAAACACGCCTAATTCATTTTAAGATACTTATAATACATCTATATTGCATGCAAAATTACCTTTATACATAGTACAATACATTATATTAGATGCATAATTTTATTTTAACAAATAGTGAAGTTTTTTTTTTACCAAAACAAGTATAATACATTAAGATTATATATATAATTTATTTTAATACATCGTATAATTGCTATAGATGATAAATAATTTTAAATATAGTATATTTAGATTATAAATAAAAACATATATTTAAAAACAGTAAATATTTTATAAGATGAACTTAAAAGATAATTACCCCTTAAAAGATAATTGTGTAGATAATGTCATGTTGTCATGGTTCAGCTATGGCAACTGCTAAGACGTGTAAGATGTTGAAATTAAATATTCCATGTCATTCTTTTTGTAAATGGTGTTTATGACATGTATTCACCAAATGATGAGTTTTTTCTTGTCATTGTGTTTTCTATATCATAGACTTTCCACACCTGATCTAAATAATGATTCTGCTAATAAAAAATTATTTGATGAACCATCAAAATGCTCTTCAATACAAATTTTTTGATTGTCTTTGCTACTCGTGACAAAAGCTATACACAAAAACTAGATTTCAACTTAAATCTACACCATGTTTATATTTAGGATGTTAGGAATTTCTATTTTATGAACTGACATATCAATATATATGTAGATATACTATTATTAAAGTCGTCCATTTTATAATTTAATAAAGTATTAAAGTTTTGGGTCTTACGATTAAATATTTATCTTACGATTAAAGTATTAAATTTCAACTTCTCCATCTTGTTAAATCATTATACAAAAAATTTAATTATGTTTTGGGGATCAAATTTAGTTTGTTTTTGTTTTGGGAGGGTTTGTTGTCAAGTTAAACTTGGAGGCATTAATGTTACATGAAAGATTGCCTCCTTAATTTTATATATATAAAAAAAATGTCATTTATTGTTTTGCAGCAAAGGGACCAAAATTTTTCTGAGATTGTTTTTGCTGTTTTAAAGGATTTAAAACAAAACGAAACAAAAAGTTTTGTTTTTATTCTGATGAAACAATATTTTTTTATGGTTATAATTGTTTCTTATTTTCTCCGTATATCATTGGAGAAGTTGTTTTAGCAACTCTTTAAGAACAATATCAGTTAATTTTGTTGTCCATTAAAGATCACAAATTCTTGGATGAGAAAATGTATGTATACAAATGTAAGAAAAATAAATGAGGTAAAACAACGGGTCGTACCTTTTGAGAAGATTCCACCGGAGTTGTCAAGCCACCAAAGATTTGTTTCTGCCCAAGATCTAATCCGTTTCTCTAGGAATAAGATGTTGATTCACAAACCAAATATCTTTTATATATTTTGATGGATCAGAGATACAAAATCCTTCACCTTACTTTTCAGTTTAATCTTACGGTTTAGAAGTCAGATAAATTTAAAGGACTACACTGACTTTCTTTCTGCAGTTCTAGTCTCTTTCAACTTCCTTTATTTTCTCTTCCTCTCTCCCACTAGAAAATTAAATTCCTTTTTCTTTCAGGATTCTCACCCCCACTATGATTCAACCACCTTCCCATAAGGGAGGTGGTTAGGCAGTTACAACCACCACTAAAGGATAACTATTGTTTATCTTTATTCTTTAAGATAAGGTTGAAACAGTTAACTGCATCACTGTGAATAAATCGCATACTCGGGTTGGGTCAATATTTAGATCGTGTCGGTTCACATGTACGACTCATGATCCCTAAAATCTTACATCTCTCACTTTGCACATGGCAGACAAGACCTGAGTCAATATCACATCAACCTAATATACAATTCATACGGCCAAATGGTTTGTGTGACCTGTGAGCATAAAGGCTTATCTTTAAGGTCTTATGAGCCTTTTATAGGAGTTTAATCACATACAGAAAAAATCCACTATCAATCTTGAGGATATCTATAGTCACAATACCCCAGACTTTAACTACTCCAGTAGTTCATCATCTTATCCCTCATCCTTTTCAAGAGGCCGACTCAAGTCCATATTTATATCAGTTTTCATAGTCTTCCCTTTCTGCTCCTATCTATCTTTTTCAAATCAACCGCTTTCCTAGACATGTATCGCATTGCTGAATCATACGTGGCTATTAGCTAAAGTAGCAACATCAATCGAAATTTCAAGAAACAGTAAAAGGTCAAAGGGTATTCAATTGAAAGTTCAACTTTGACTTTTCAGGGTCTCACACAATGAAGAAACAGGGATCATTCTTTCATTAAACCTCCTGTCGCATAACGCACGTGGTATGAAACACGTGCTATGATGTTCTCACCTTACACAGACGCATGTTTCTTATTCCAACATCGTACAGACCTTGTTCTAGACATTCTCAATGTCTAACCCGAGTTTCTCTCTACAATCATCCTCAAACTCATTTCTTAGAGAGACTCTTGTCTGGTTTCCAAAACAAGTCTAAAATGTGGCAGTGATATATTGTTTCTTCACGTTCCCCGACATAAGAGGTGATTGCTCATATGAGAGAGCCAATCTCGTGACTTGTTTGACACATTCAATATCAACACATGCCTTTAAGATAAAATAATCTTATATAGATTAGAAGGTTATAACAACAAAGTTATATTACAATACAAATCACATCCTACGTAAGCCTAGAGACTTAATATGTTTCTCAAACAAGTCTCTTGATATCGCCTTCGTAAAGGGATCAGCTACCATTTCACGAGTAGGAATGTATTGTAAATTCACCTCTCCAATTGCTACTATATCTATTACAAAATTATACTTGATATCAGTGTACTTGGTTTGCAGTGATACTTAGGATCTTTCGTATATACAATAGCCACCTAACTATCACTATATAAAGTCATGGGGCCCTTAGGATTCTTTGTAATATTCAAATGCTCAAAGAATCGCTTCAACCAAATAGCTTCTTGTACTGCAAATGCATAAGTTACAAGCTCAGATTCCATGGTTGAAAGAGTTGTGCTTGCTTCTTGCTTTTCCATGAAATCGTTCCACCATTGAGCAAGAAAACATAACCAGAAGCGGATTTTCCATCACTTCGATCACCAACACAATTAGCATCCATATAGCCTCTCAAGAGAAATTAGATCCACTATAACACAGTGAATAATATGGAGTTCCCTTTAGATATTGGAATATTCTCTTCACTGCTTCCCAGTGATCTCTTCTGGGATTCGATCGATACCTTCTTACCAGACTTACGACATAACAAATATCTAGTATAGTACACATCATAGCGTATATCAGACTCCGAATAGCACTAAAATAAGGAACTCGAGACATCTGGTCCTTCTCTATATCACTTCTGGGATACATATAAAGGCTTAAAGTTTCACATCTACATATTGGAATATCCATGGGTTTGTAACTACTCATTTTAAATCGTTCCAACATCTTCTTTATATAGTTTTCTTGAGAAAAACTCAAAAATTTCTTGGAAAAATCTCTATGGATCTTAATACCGAATATATAGTCAGCTTCACCCATATCTTTCATATCAAATGACTTTGAAAATCACGACTTAATAGTTTTCAAGTACTCCAAATCATCTCCAACTAGTAGTATATCATCAATGTAAAGAGAAAGAATTACAAACTTTTCATTGGATTTCTTCACATATATGCAATGAATCAAATGAAATTCCCTCTTTATGAAATCTCGAGTACCATTGCCTTGAATATTGCTTTAGGTCATAAATAGATCTATTTAATCTACACACTTTCTTTTCTTGGCCTTTAACAATAAAACCTACAGGTTGATCCATGTATATCTCCTCATTTAATTCTCTATTGAGAAAAGCAGTCTTCACATATATTTGATGTAATTCTAGATCTAAACGTGAAACTATAGCCAAAAGTAATCGAACAGAGGTAAACTTCACAACTTGTGAAAAGGTTTCCTCATAATATGTCCCAGCTTCTTGGGTAAAACCTTTTGCCACCAATCGATCCTTGTATCTCTCTGACCTATTCGATTTATTCTTAATTTTGTCAACCCACTTATTCCCAATAGTTTTATGTCCTTGTGGAAGGTCAACAAGATCCCAGACTTTGTTGGTTTCCATGGACTCTAATGCTTCTTCCATTGCTTTCAACCATTTATCCTTTTCAGGACTCGACAAAGCCTCAGTCTTAGAGTTAGGTTTATCCAACTCTGTGGGAGATACCAAGAAAACATAATCCTCAATCTGGTAAGATCGTTTAGGTACTCCTTTGCTTGTACTTTTACGTAGTTGAAATTCAGATTCCTCTCTAGGAATTTGGGATTGTAAACTCTCACCTGGACCAGAAACCATCTCTTGAACATTTGCTTCATAGATCGCATCTGATGTCATTCTATGATCTTCTGAATTCAACATTTCCTACAGAGGCTCACCTTCAATTACGTTATTCCTTTTCAAAAACACATTTTCTAAAAAAAATTAATATCTCATGATTCAACTTTAGTCACACTTCCATCTTCCAACTCATCAATGAATATATACCCTTTTGAATGTTCTGAGTATCTAATGAAAATACATTTCTTTCTTTTTGGACTTAATTTTTCAAACTCACCTAGACGATCTTTAATGTAGGCAACACAACCCTAAGGTCGTAGATCATCTAGGTTTGTTTTATGACCAGTCCAATGTTCAAAAGGAGTGGAAGTCACTGGTTTAGAAGGCACTTTATTCAAAATATAGGCCACAGTCAATAATGCATCCCCCCAAAAGGAGATAGGCAAATTTCCCTGTGCCATCATTAACCTTACCATATCCAACAATATTATATTCCTTTTCTCAGCCATACCATTCTGTTGAGGTTTGTATGGAGTAGTCAATTGTCTAACTATGCCCTTTTCATTACATAACTCTTCAAATTGATTCGACAGATATTCACGTCCTTAGTCAATTCTCAAAATCTTTATCCTTTTGTCCAATTGATTTTCAAATTCATTCATATATCTCTTAAAGCACTCCAGTGTTTCAAATTTATAAGGAACCAAGTAGACATAACCAAAGCGCATAAAATCATCAATAAATGTAATGAAATATGTGACATCAGACCTTGCCTTCATATTCATCTAACCACAAATATCAGAATGAATTAATCGAAGTGGGAACTCAACTCTCTTAGTTTTTTCAAATGGCTTCCGCGTAATCTTACCAGCAAGACAATTTTCATAAGTCGGCAATTCAATTTTAGATAGAGGACCCAAATGTCCTTCTTTTTCCAACCTATTCATTCGTTTTAGCCCTATGTGATCTAATCTAGCATGCCATGTAACAACATCAATATCATTATTACTTGAAGAACATGTCGTTACACAACGGTTAACATAATAGTCATAAGTAGTAGGAATTACAATGTAAAATGATAAAACGATCATAAGGTAGTCCAAAACCATACAAGATATCATCTAGTGTTATTATAATACCTTGCGACTAAAAAATAAAGCAAAACTAACATCTAAAAGCACAGAAATGGATACTAAGTTTCGTCAAATCACTGAAGCATACAGAACATCATGTAACATCAGAGATCGACCACCATGCAAGTTGATCTTGCAAGTGCCTATTCCTTTGACTTCCAGTCTTGCATTTTTCACCATATAAATCCATATAGATCCAGGAGTAACTCAACGAAGCTCTACAAACGCTTTTCAATCTCGACTCACGTGGTCGTGGATCCTAAGTATACAATCCACATAGGATAAAATTCAGTTAGTAAAGAAGTGCTTGCAACACACAGACCACTTAAGAAGCATTTATAAATGCTACTTTTTTTGGCTTGGTACACTCACGAGCGAAATACCCCAGAACTTGGCATTTGTAGCACTTCAACTTACTCTATCACATCCCAAAAATGTGCGTGATGGCACTCGTCTTATCCCACCCAAACAAGTCAGCCTACAAATCAACTATAACATTAAAAATACGAAATTATAATAAAAATAAAATTTCAATTACGGACAATAAGTCAACTTAATGAAAATTCCCCAAAACCTGGTTGTCACGTGCACAAGCTTCTAATGTAT
>JAPFFP010000001.1:6443317-6493882 GCA_026153255.1 Solanum medicagineum
ACAGTTACAGGTTGGTTCTCCCGGGCCTCATCGGCAACGGGTGCCAGTCCGCCCTAACGGGACTTAGGGTGTGACAGCCCTGCCCTATGCCTTAGGCCAAAATGGTCTTTTCTAGCTCAAAGTTGCCCAAATAGCCCGTCCAACACCTCACCGTCCTTCTAAGAGCCCGTGTGGTTTCACTGCACGGGAAAATCTCATGAAAACGGTCATAACTCCTTCATCCGAACTCAAAATGAGGTGAAACCAAGTGTGTTGGAAAGATAACTCAAAGGGATTCCATTTCACAGTTGTAGGCTACCCATTTCCAAGTGTGCTAAAAGTTATGTGCATTGAAAGTTGACCCTTACATGAACCAACACCCAAAACTCAACTCGTGGAGAACTCTTGAACTCATCTAAGTACTAAAAGTCTCCCATGACCCCTAATACACTCCCAACCCAACCAAATGAGGCTTGAAACATGGCTACATAAGAGCATGGAGTTATGGGGTGTCACAGCAGAAAAAATGGGAATGGGAGTAAGAGAAATCATTTGAGTTAAAAGAAGATGTTAAACATACATCATTGTCCAAAACATACCATCTAAACGTGAGTCAACGAGAATCAACACATGCTTTGGTTTCACTCAAAAAGAAAAGACTTTAAATTAAATTAGAAAGTGAAAACCTCCAATTCTTATAAAGCCAAAAATATACATCTGTTTGAATGGTACAAGGCATAGAGAAAAATAGGCGAAGACCTAAACTAAGAGCTCACCACTAACACTAGACTCATATGGTAATAACTAGCCTTGTGCAAGAGGAGGAGGAGTGTTGGTCCCTACATGGTGACATCAAAATATGTAATAGTACCATTAGAATGTACTAAGTATGTGAGATGCAAATGCATACATAACATTGTAATGCCATAATTAATAAAATAAAAGACTTTAGTGCATGAAACGGTAAAGTCATCATTTATATGAGCTTAAACATGCACAAGAAATAACGTTCAATATGAAGCAAAAGCAATGAAACATATGTGACACATGTGATAGAATGAAGACATCTATCATACTTTGTTGGAATGGACCATAACTGACATATAAGATCATGTGAGCTACTACTTGAAATGCAATATAACTCCCTATGTTGGCACAAGGAGTCCACTTGCAGGTGGAACTCCATCACATAACATGCATCATCAATTAACATAAATGGCCAATAATAATTTATTAGCCTAGCTAAAAGAGCTCCTATGGTGGCACTTGATAAAGAGAAAGAGTTGTCTCTAGGGTTCCCTTACTGAACCCCACCTCAATGCTTCATTCGGTGCTAATTCATCCTACGGAACACTTTAAAACATGTACTTGTCAAGTAATGAAACGTAGAATCATAAGTAGTAATTATCAAAGTGTAACTCAAAAACTTAGCAACCACCAAGTGTGTATTGTCCTTTCACTTTAGGGACCACCATAAACATCATTTTAAGGCATCATTGATATGCTTATATCTTTAACTAAATCATTAACTTAAAATCTTTCTCTTATTCCCTTATCATCATTAACTTATCATGCAGAAATCACCTTAATCTTAGTGGGCTTGGACATTAAATTTAAAACTCATGAATCAAGACGACAATATATGGACATGGAAATATATGTAAATTTAAATCAAATACTAGGCCACTATACATCATTAGCAACCCACACAATATCAACTTAAACCCTAACAATGGAGTTATGGTCATCAACTCAATACTCATGGAAAAACATATTAAAATATTACATGATAACTTTGGAGATAAAATACATAATGATACCTTATAATATCATCATTTAAATCATTGGCATCCATAATGAAATTTAAGGAACTTAAAGAAAAGGTAAAAACTTTAAGAAAGCACATTGTGGGTGAAAGGAACGTACAAACAATCTCACATGCCTTTATTGGAGTGTATGAAAAAGGAACTTAAAGTTTGGGGAAAGAAACCATTTAACCATAACCTGCTTAATTTGGTTTCTTAAGAGTATTTTCCTTAGGAATATTTGGGAGAATGAAGTGCTTGAAGGAGCCTTAGAGGTTTTTGAGGTCTGATCGGGGGCTTAGGGAATCTAGGCCTAGGATACAAGAAAATGACGAAAATGTACTTTAATTAAATCACCGGATTGAATCCATGATACTTTGATTACTGGTCATGGACTCAGCCATGAGTCATGATTTGAGTCGTCCACTTCACTTTTTCAAATCTTTAGACTCTGGTTATCGATCACCCATTCCATGAAACCCTTTTTCGAGCCATAAATCGATCCATGGCTTGTAGAGCTCTTTCACACTTAGCGAATTTTCCATTTTCAAGTATCCCATCAGAAGACTATGACCTATTATGTCAGTCATGGTTCTACTTCTAGAAACTCCAAATTTCCTTCAACTTCTGGTCTTCTATCCACGACCATTTTCCACAAGCCATATTCTACTCCATGGGCCATAAAATGTTCTCGTGGACCCCTTCAACACTTAGAGAATCCCATATCCCAACGGCCCCTTCCACTAGCCTGGTCTATGGCGCGTGGTCTAAACTACAAGCCGTGAACTGGGCTTTATGAAATGGCCTTGAATGTTTCTAGTCCCACTTTTCTGCACTTTGTTGACTTCTAACTCGAGGGTCCTTACAGTATCACTATCCTAGTGAGACGAAATTCAAAATAAGTACAGAGTAGGGAGGCAACTTCCCTGATCACTCATCCATATCATTATCACTTCCAGCCTCTTCAAACACCAAAGGTTCAACCTCTTTTTCCTCAATTGAAATCAATATCAGACAAAGTGCACAGCTTGTCCATATAAGTAGGGACATCATCATAAGTCAACTCAAATAACTTGATTCCATTTCTAAACACAACTCTAGCATGGTGATTCTATTGAAAAAAACTCTCTACTTCATCCATTCCCACTAGGTGGACATTGTCTCGGGTCCTATGGTGTAGTATCTAATAGCCCATACATATGGACCATAGTTATCTCATCTCGCTAGTTCCACTTTACTATAGTGAAGGCAGGTAAATAAAAGGTGTATAGTCCTTTGAGTTTTTTAATGAAAAATAGCTCTGTAATGAGAGGATCCCCATCCTTCTACATAGATAACTGATCAGACCACCAAAAGTACATACTTGTGTCTTAAGTGAAGCCTAGCCTCCCTTATAAAGACTTTAACATAGCCCCAACATTGGTTTCCATACCTTTTACCAAAGTGTAGATAAGGCAGAACCAGTCACTCAAGACCTTAATAAAATGCAACCCACAGATAAGACATTGTATAACAAGCTTGATCCATACTCTCTCCTCACAATTCATATGGGCTAGGGGTAAGAGAGGTGGTAGCTACCTGATGACAATCTCCCATAAATAGTTTCTCTAAACTCTTGAGATGGGGGAAAATGCTAATCCTATAAGGGTGGGAGAAGGAGTATCAACATTACCCAAAATCTTATTTATGGCCAAATAAGTCAAGAGGACTTCAACTCCTCCCACTCTGACAAAGTGTGTGCAGTAATCTAGTTATAGGTTTGCGTAGAATTCTTGGACAATGTGTAAATTACATTTCAATGGGTCCACAAAGATAAAACACATGTTGAGTTCCACGATTCTACACATAATTAAGAAAACTCTCGCTCTAGGATCACGTCATCAAGCAACACATCAAAAAAGTATTTGTCTTCCATATGCTTTACTAGTGCTTTTAGACCTAATTTAGCTCTCGAATGCTAAATTGATACGATTGTTGAAAGAGGACTACCAGTGCGAGTGGTACCATAGGCATACCTCGATCTCTAGGAAAATTTCTTGAAGTTACTAGTTCTTTTTCGGGCCTTCGACTGCTAGACATTGTTACCTATCACAAAAACACAAAAATTCCATTAGTTCCCAAACTGAAAAACAAGAATTCTAAAAAAATATGGCTTCACAATAACCCCACACTTATTCTTAATCATAGAATGAATATATAGCTAAAGGTACTCAGAGTTCCATTTTTCCATTACGGTTTAGCATACATACATTCTCAGAAGATCAATTCACTTGGGATTTATTTCCTTTACCCAATAATTTAAGAAAACCATATTGTTAAACCATCACAACTCTAAAAGTACATCTGTGTGCTACCCAAGAATCACATAACACAATCTTTTTATCACCATGTCTCAGACTTCCCATAATTTTTTCAAGTTAATGTTAATTCAAGAAAGTTTAGCAAACATGGGTACCATATCCTAGGTGTAGGAACTTAATCCCTTTAACTATAAATAAATTTAATCAATTTTGAACCTAAGACATGGAACTAATACAAACTCACCTTAAGCCATATTATTCTATCATGAAATTTCATCCACAAGTAGGAAAAATGAGTTAGAGACATATCTTGATCATTGAAAAAGATAAAATCACAAAGTGAGAAAAAGAGAAATGCCTGGCGATCGCAGATTTTAGGCATAACAATTAGTTAGGGTTAGGGAATTTTGGAGAATAGGAGAAGAATACGGAAGACAATAGGGGATTTGAGATGGGTCTAAGAAATTAAAAGTGATTGGGTCAGGTTTTGTTTTGGTTAGATGAGTTAAACCCATCTTTTAAGTAACGAAACAAAAACCTCAAATTAAGTTCGCGACGAGCCTACATCACGAACTTGACTATTTTTTGCAAGTCAATAACTCCATCTAAAAGTTCAAAAGTTTGCTCTAAGTCCACGATGAAAGGATGTTGTAGACTTCTCTTACTTCTTGAAAGACAAGAAATTTAATACTTAGGCTTACTATTACTTTTTGGGAAAACGTTTGCGATGCACTTTTGTCATGTAATCTACTGTTTCTTGCATTTTTTCGAATAAAATTTATATTAATTCTGAAATTACCAAAAAGCAAAATTAAAATGAAAATCTACTTAAAACAAAAATGCAAAATCCTAATTAGTATGCCAAATTACTAGTTGCCTCACTTATAACACCTAATTTAACACCATGACTCTAGTCCTCGATTATTCATTATTGAGCTTAGAAGCCTATTATTTCAAATCTACATCATTTCCTAAGTCAGTTTCACCTTTTGTCCACTCACTAAAAATATGAACTTTTGATCAGTGCTCTATGTCTAGTCATTCACACCACTTCAAATGGTCCACTCTATTTCGAGCTTAGCTTACTTAGAAAAAAATCTCAACCTACAATTAAACAACCATACATTCTGATCTGGTTTAATGACTCATAATATAATGTGCTTATCATGCTGATACTTGATCTTCTCCTTATATAACCTCCTATTCTCTTAAGCGTGGAGTCTAAAATCCTCCAATCCATGTAGTTGTTCTAACCTTTTCCTTCCAGATAACTCTAGATAGATATTAAACATTATTATCAAATAATACGCTTGATGCTCTAACTTAGCTAGAAGATGAAATGCTTTACCAAACACAATGTCATAGGGAGTCCCTATTACGATTTTATATGTATTATAAATACCAAAAGTGCATCATTGAGCTTCACTGGCCAATCTTTCCTTAGTGCATTTATCATTATTTGCAAGATCTGCTTCACCTCATGATTGTATTCCTCTACATATCTGCTGGTTTGATGGTGCTATGGTGTAGTCACCTTGTGCTCACCCCCATACTTATCAAAGAGGTTCCTTACCAATTAATTAATGAAATGCTTCCCTTCATCGATAATTATTGATCATGCATCCTAAACTATGTGAAAATATGTTTCTTCAAGAGCTTCAATAGTACGTTAGAGTCATTTCTAGGTAGACCTACTACCTTAACCAACATTGAAACATAGTCTACAAATCTAAGTATATATTGATTCCCATTGGATGGTGGAAAGGGTCCCACATAGTCAATCCCCCATATATGAAGTATCTCTACCTCCAAAATATTGTGCAATGGCCTCTCATATTGTTTTTATATTATCCATTTCTTCTAGAATTGATCATAGATTTTCACATACCCTATAATATCCTTAAATAAAGTAGGCCAAAAGCACTAAGATTGGAGCACCTTTTGAGCTCTATGCTGACCCTTATGATGGTCACCATATGCAGAAAAGTCAAAACTATCCAACACTTGTCACACCTCAAACTCAGGAATGCATCTCCTTATCATCTTTTCTGGTCCATGCTTGAATAAGTGGGGCTCACTCCATATAAAGAATCGAGTATCATAAGGTAGCCTCTATTTTTGTTGAGTCATCGCCCTTAGTAGAAATACTCTGCTTACCAATACAATGTCTACATACACAGGAAAATCTATCACCTCTAGAGATAACAACTTCATATCAAGGTATTCCTCTTAAATCTTCGTATGTTCATTCACATGCAAAGAAATCTCTAACCTGGACAAGTGATCAATTATTTAATTCTCAAAGCCCTTGTAGTTTTAGATCTTAATATCAAAATCATGGAGCAACATGATCCATCTAATTAGCCATGCTTTTCATCCTTCTTGATTAAATGTTACCTAATAGTTACATGGTAAGTATAAATATTAACTTTAGTACCTACCAAGTACAACCTGAACTTATTAAATGCATAGATCAAGACAAACATCTCCTTCTATATGACTATGTAATTATTGTGAGCTGCATTAAGACCTTGCTCTCATAGTATAAAGAAGTAATATAATATTCTTTGTTTGGCCCAAGACTACACCTACAACAACATCGTTTGCATCACATGTCAACTCAAAAGGGAGCTTCCGATCCGGAGAGATTAATATTGGAGCCTATATTAGGTTCTTCAATTTCCCAAACCCTTAGATGCACTTCTCAAGAAAGAAAACTTTCACTTCAATCTCCAATAGACTACATATAGGTCTTGCAATCTTGGAAAAATCCTCAATGAATCTTTTATAGAACCTCCCACTTGCTAGGAAGCTCCTTATCAATTTTACAATGGATTGAGGAGGAAGTTTCTCAATGACTTATACTTTGGCACGATCAACTTCTAGTCCATTCTTAAGCACATTATGTCCTAAGATAATCCCCTCTTCCACCAAGAAATGACATTTCTACTAGTTCAAGATGAGACTGGTCTCCTTGTATATTACCATTACCCCATCTAAATTCTGAAAACACCTATAAAAAATTTCAACAAATAACGAGAAGTCATCAATAAGGATCTTTACAAAGTTTTCGAACATGTCATGAAAAATGACCATCATACATCTTTGTAATGTGGATGGATCATTACATTGTCTAAATGACATATACTTGAAGGAGTATGTGCCATAAGGACAAGTAAATATGATTTTTTTCTTGGTATTTTAGAGAAATCATAATTTGATTATAACCTGAGTAGCCATCGAAAAATAGTAGTACCCCTGCCCTACCAACCTATCCAAAATTTGGTCAATGAAGGGGATTGGATAGTAATGTTATCTTGTGGCTTAATTGAATTTCCTGTGGTCCATTCATATTGCTACCATATGACTATTCTTGTTGGGATCAACTCATTTTTGTCATTGGTTACAAATATCATGCCTTCTTTTTTGGCATACACTGTACTGGGTTGACCTATTTGCTATCATGATTGGTTTTAATCTGCATTAAGGTTATGCAATAGTATTATGTCCTTCTTCTAAAAAAATTTTGTGCATACATAAAGTGGGGTTAATCCCATGCAAGTTAGACATCTTCTAACCTATTGATTTTCTTCTACCTTCTTAACATTTCTAAGGCTTCTTTTACTTGCTTGTCATACAAAGATGCCGAAAGGATTACATGTAAAGTTTCATTAGCACCTGAGAAAGCATACTTGATATATGATAAGATCGTTTTACTCCAACTCAGGAATTACTTCAATTGACAGCTTTGGAGGAGAACTCAAGACTCTTTTAGTGGCTCCAAGTGTTTTTGTAGCCTGCTAACATTAGGGACACCTATAACACTAGCCAATTCTTATGCTCCAGTATCACACTCTACCTCCTGAGCCATCAACACTCTATCTAAAGGATACTTTACTACCATATACTTAAACTGCCACTTCTTGATCTATAATCATGATTTATGATGGCTTCTCATAGATTGCAGGCAACTTCATTATCTTGTACATATCAAAGACCTCTACCTTGTTATGGGTTCTCATTGTCAATCTACTACCAGCCACATCTATTAATGTACCTGCAGTTGCTAAGAATAGGTGACACAGAATGAAAAAAGTGAAATGCCCCAAAAACTGCTCAAAAATGTGCCTCGAAAATGTCCATAGTCGTAACTTCCATATATCTCAAAATCCGTGTGTGATATCAAAAATCCAACATCATATTCTTGATCAGGAGAAAATACTAAGTGGGAAATTGGTATAACCCAAATTTTAGAAGACCCATAGCGAAAAATGAATTTCACCAAATTTGCAATTTCAGTGAGGGTTCGTGACACCTCTACGACGCGGACCCATCGCGGAGATGTGTATTTTGTTGCCAATTGCACTATTTCAACCTAAGGCTTTGAGGCCTAGAGCCTAAGCCTTCCTATGCATAAAAACACCTATACTTAGTCATTTTTCAATCCCACATCACTCAAGACATTCTCCAGAACCCTCTCTAACACTTAGCCAAATATTTCACCCAAATTCAAGTGTCCCAAACTCATTTCCAGATCTCAAGAAATTCATTCAAGCTTCAAGTTCTAATTAAAATCTTCATCAAGAAAATCCCTAAGTTTAAGGTAGGTGGGTTTCAACCATTGGGTCTTTCACCCATGGTGGCCAACCTTTCTTTTTATGTAAATTGCATGTTTTCAAGTTGGATTATCTATGGGTATCTCTTATTATGAAAGTTGATCATAAACTATGTTGGGGTTTCATAAAATGTAAGCATGTTTTGAGCTATGAATCTATGATCTATTATGAGATTTGATGAAGGGTTTCAATGTGTTTTGCATGAGTATGTTACCAAGTGATGGTGGGTTGTTTTACATTAAGTTCTCTCATATGATTTTACTCTTGAATTGCATGATCTTGAACTAGCATTACACACCTGCCAAGTGTTTGATAAAATGTCCGATTAAGAATTATTGAGTTATTGATAGTCTATTGCATGGCTTATGAGTTAAAGTGACTCTATAATGATGAAAGGATTGTATGTATGTATTGAATTCATGAAAAGTATCTATGGTGTTGCAATTAGGTCTCACCTTATTGAGGTTCTGTCTTGCCGTAATCACCTTGTTGAGAGGGTGCCATATGTCAATCACCTTGTTGATAGGGTGCCATGTCTCAATCATCTTGTTGAGGGGGTGCCATGCCTCAATCGCCTTTTCGAGGGGGTATCATGCCTCGATCACCTTGTTGAGGGGGTGCCAAGCCTCAATCACCTTGTTGAGAGGGTGTCAAGTCTCAATCACCTTGTTGGGGGATGGTATACCCGTGCTACCACGTTGAGGGGTATGTGCCTCAATCACTTTCCAAGGGGATGGTATGCCTTGGAGTTAAAGTAATGGTATGCTTGGACTATGTGGTATGGTCTCTTCCTATGCATGTAATTATATTTGCAAGCCATATAATTTACAAGCATGTTGTACCTCAAGCATTGATCATGTATGTCATATTGATACTTTAATTGTCCTTTGCTTATAATTATGCATCTTGCCTATGTTGCCTATGACTTGTTGCATTGCATCCTGCATACTTTGTACATTCAAACGTACTAATGCATACTCTATGCCTACATGATATTACCATGTAGGAACTGGAGCTCTTCACGATTATCCTCCATGTGGCTAGATTAGACATCTTAAAGATAAGCTTTGGTGAGTCCTCAAGTTCGAGTACACTAGCTATGCTACTTTTGCTTGTATTATTTTTTTATTTTGAACTTTGTTACAATGATGGTGAGCCTGGAAAGTGTCTTGGTCCCCGTTCAATCTATGCTAGAGGTATTGTTGGACAAGTGAGGTAATTAAGCTATGACCTTGACTCTTGAGTCTCATATGTTTTATGCTATCAAAGACTTACCTTAGTCACTTTATCCTTATTTATACTCTCTTGTTGTTGTTTAATTGCTTTCGCGACAAAGGATGTGTAAAGGATATGCTAAGAGGCTTATTTGAGGTCTCGTTGGGTTCCCATTCACTATGTCAATGTAGGCCCTAGGATGGGGTCATGAAAAACTTGGTATAAGAGCACTAGTTTGTTAATGATCCTTGGAATTCAACACACCACGTCAATTAGAGTCTTATTCATGGTTGTGAAGTGCACCACAACTATGAATGGGAGGCTGTGAGGCGTGTTAGGAAATGTTTCATTTCTTCATGATCTATGTCATGTACTAGAGTTAAGTCCCTTAAGGCTTATTTCTCATTCTTAATCATTGTATTTCATAATGTCTCAATCTATTTAGGGTGGTGAGCAAGGAGGTGATTATTCCTCACTTGAGGGTCAACTCCCCACCGGTGACATGTCAAATGGGGAGGTTCATTATGCTCTATGGCTATTGGCCAAAGCAATGACTATTCAACTCAATCAACAAGTGGGTGTTCCCGAGACTTCAAGGGATAAGAGGAGGGAGAGTGAGGCTAAGTGAAATGACCCCAAAAAGTTCCTGAAAATGTGTCTTGGTAGTGCCCTAATTTGTACTTTTCATATATCTCAAAATCTGTGTGTGATATCGAAAATCCGAATTCATATTCTTGTTCAGTGGGCAAAATTAAGTAGTAAATGAGTATAACCCAAATTTAGAGGACCCATAGTGAAAAATGAACTTCACCAATTATGCAATTCTAGTAGCAGTCCGCGACTACTCCGCGACACGGGCCTGTTGCAGAGCAGTGTATTTTGTTGCCAATTTTTCTAGTTTCGGCCTAAGGCTTTAGGGTCTTGTTCCTAAGTCTTTCCATGCATAAAAATACTTAAACTTAGCCATATTTCACCTTCATATCATACATGACATTTCCCAATACTCTCTCAAACACTTAGATAAATATTTCACTAAAAATTCATGCCAAAACTCATTCCGGATCTAAAGGATTTTACTCAAGCTTCAAGTCTCCAATTTCAATCTTCATCAGGAATTCTCCAAAGTCCAGGTATGCGAGTTTCAACCATTAGGTCCTTTCACCCATGGTGCCCAAGCTTCTTTTTTACCTAAATTACATGTTTCTAAGTTGATTTTACTTATGGGTCTTTTATTATGAATATGAGTATGAACTATGTTGGGGTTTTGTAAAAGTGTGACTATTTATGCATGTTTTGAGCTATGAATCTTAGCTCTATCTTGAAATTTGATGAAGGGTTTTGATGTATCTTGCATGAAGGTATTACCAAGTGTTGTTGGGTGGTTTTACATTAAGTTTGTTGGATGATTTCACTCTTTAATTGCATGGTTTTACAATAGCATTGCACATCCACCAAGTGTTTGATAAAATGTCTGATAAATGTATCCTGAGTTGTTGGAGGCCTAATTCTTGGCATATGAGTTATGTGACTTTATGATGATAAAAAAGTGATATGAATGTGTTGATTCTATGAGAAGTATCAACTATGTTGTGAGTTGGCCATTAACCAATTGAGGGGTTGGTACCTCAATCGCCTAGGATGAGGGTGGTAAGCCATCAACAAATTGAGGGGTTGGTACCTCAATCGCCTAGGATGGGGGTGGTAAGCCATCAACAAATTGAGGGGTTGGTACCCCAATCATCTCGGATGGGGGTGGCAAGCCATCAACTAATTGAGCGATTGGTATCTCAATCACCTAGGATAGGGGTGGTAAGCCATCAACCAATTGAGGGGTTGGTACCTCAATCGCCTAGGAAGGGGGTGGTAAGCTATCAACCAATTTAGGGGTTGGTACCTCAATCGTCTCGGATGGGGGCGGTAAGCCATCAATCAATTAAAGGGTTGGTAACTCAATAGCCTAGGATGGGGGTGGTAAGCCATCAACCAATTAAGGGGTTGGTACCTCAATCCTCTCGAATAGGGGAGGTAAGCTATCAACCAATTGAGGGGTTGGTACCTCAATCACTTCTAAGGGGTGGTCTACTTTAAATTCTAAGTACCAACTTGCTTGGTCTATGATGATGGTCTATACCCACATATGTAATATGTTCCACATATAAGCATGTTTATTTCAAGTATCATTCATGCATGCCATATTGTTATATGATCATCTACTACTTAATTATGGATTTTGACTATGTTGCTTATCTATTGTTGCATTGCATCCTACATACTTAGTACATTTAAATGTACTAAAGCATACTTTAAGCCTACATGATGTTACCATGTAGGAACCAGAGCTCCACTAGATCATTATCCTCTATGTGGCTAGTACTACCTCTTAAAGCTTTTTGGTGAGTCCTCAACTCCGAGGACATACTTCTCTTGATTCATGTATTGACTATTCTTATATTGGAAACTTATGATTGTGAGAGTGAGCTCGGTTGCTTGTCTTGGTCCCGGCTAAGTTGTATGTCCAGAGGTGTTAGTGGGGAAGTTATGTATTATGCTTGAGTTTTGACTCATCTATGTTATTTAAGTACAAAACTGACTCCATTAGTCCCAATTTCCCTTGTTTATGCTTTCTCTTGTTGTTTATTCTTGCTTCCTTGACCAAGCATATGTGTATGACATGCTAAGAGGCTTGTTCGGGGTTCCTTTGAGTTCACCATTCGCCGTGTCACGTCTAGGCGCAAGTTTGGGTGGTGACAAATTTGGTGTCAGAGCACTAGGTTGTTAAGGGTTCTCGGAGTCCAACACACCGCGTCAATTAGAGTCTTATTCATTATTGTGAAGCATGCCACAACTATGAATGAGAGGCTATGAGGTGTTTTAGGAAATGTTTCCCTTTTTTTTATCTATGATATGCAATAAAGTTAAGTCCCTTAAGGCCCATTCTGTATTTTAATGATGTGTTTCAGAATATGTCTCAAGCTACTCAGGACGGTGATATATCAAATGCGGAGTTTCGCAATGCTGTATGGGTATCGGCCAAAGTGGTGACAAACTTGAGAACTCAACTCAATCAACAAGTGAGTGCTCCCAAGACTTCAAGTGGTAAGATAGGGAAGAGAAAGGGTAATGAGGCCAAGAGGGCCCGTTTGAAGGAAAGTTCCAAAATCACCAAGGTCGGGGTGCTGTGGTGCCTTATGCTAGGTGTCCAAGATGTGGTAGATGACATGAAGGCCCATGCTTGAAGGGTATAGATGCGTGTTGTGGTTGTGGGGAGATAGGTCATAAGGTAAATGATTGTCCACGTAAACGCATCAAAGGTAAAGGTGGTGATGTTGATCAAGGTGATGATGTTGGTGGACATGCTCCTCCTACATGCAATAAGTGTGGAAGGTACCACCCAAGAGATTGCTTAGCCGGTTTGGGTGCTTGTTTTGGGTTTGGTGGAGTCGAATAAGATGAGGCATTGTCCATGGGTCCCTAAAGGCCATAAGGACGGTCGTCGATGTTCTCAACTATACCCCTCTAGGGATTTGCTAAGCTTGGCATGGTACTTCGTAGGTAAGTGAAGATCTTGAGCTTATAGATCTGGGTTCAACTATTCCTTTCATTATTCCTTTTCGTTACTAGTGTCCTTCTTGTGTGCCCTGTGTTGTTATGTGCACCTTTAGTGTCTGCCTCCCCTATGTTGAGCCTATTGTTGCTAGAAAGTTCATAGGTATTGTTCCGTGGTCATGTTGCATTTAGGTCTTGCCTTGTGATTTTGTTGAAATTAGGTATGGTAGATTTTGAGGTCATTCTTGGGATTGATTGGTTAGATGCATATGGTGTTTCCATCGATTGTAGGACCCACAGAGTTAGATTCCAATCCCCTAATAAACCCATTCTTGAGTGGTAGTGAAGGGGTAAGCCCATTTCTTGTCTTGAGGTACAATTGATCCCTAAGGGTGGTATTTATAATCTTGTAAGGGTTAGGGGTGTTGAACCTAAGTTATTTCTTGAGTTGTTCCAGTGATAGATGAGTTCCTCGGTGTCATTCCTCGTGAGCTTCCCGCTGTTGTTTTTATAGAAGAAGGTTGGTTCCCTTAGAAACTGTATTGATTACCAACAACTTATTAGGGTCACCATGAAGAATGAGTACACTCTCCCAAGGATTTATGATCTATTTGACCAACTTTAATGGGTTAGTCACTTCTCTAAGATTGATCTTCGGTTTGGGTTTTTTCCCAAGTGAGGACGAGGGTAGGTGATATCCCTAGGTGCCCTTTCGGGATAGGAATGAGCATTTTGAGTCATGGTGGAGTTGATTGGTTAACTTATGCATCGATTATGTTATGGGTTTCATGAATAGGGTCTTAAAACCCTACCTTGGCATGTTTGTGGTGGTCTCTAGTGATGAAGTATTGAATTATTTAGAGAATGTGGCTCATTTGAGGGTAGTGCTACAAAGATTAAGGGTAGAGAAGTTGTATGCAAAGTATGGAAAATATGAATTTTGGTTGAAAGAGATTGCCTTTCTAGGACATGTGGTGTCGGGGATGATATTAAGGTGAATATAAAAGATAGATGTGATTAGAAATTTTCCTAGACCTTTGACTCCCTCGAACATTAGGAGTTTCTTGGGCTTAGTGGGTTACTACCAGAGGTTTGTGAATGGGTTCTCTTCTATTGCTTCTCCCATGACTAATTTGACCCAAAAGAAGGCTAAGGTTGAGTGGACCGATGAGTGTGAAAAGAGTTATCAAACCTTGAAGGATAAGCTTGCCTCCGCCCCTATCTTGTCTCTACTAGAAGGGTTGGAAGGGTTTGTGGTGTGTTGTGATGCCCCCAATGAGTTTGGTTTGTGTTTTGAAGCGAAATGGTAAGGCAATAGCCTATGCTTTTTGACAATTTGAGATGCATGAGAAGGATTATCCTATCTATGACCTTGAGTTGGCCATAGTGGTATTTGCTTTGAAAAGTTGATGTCATTATGTGTATGGGCTGCATGTGTGGTCTTTACCAATCACAAGAGTCTCTAATATGTGTTTACCCAATAGATCTTAGCTTGAGACAAAGAAGGTGGTTAGAATTTCTTAAGGATTATGATATGAGTGTGCATTATCATCCCAGTAAGACTAATGTTGTCGTCGGTGCTTTGAGTAGCATGTCCATGGGTAGCCTATTCCATATTGATGGTGGTCGCAAAAAGGTGTCTAGAGATGTCCACCGGTTGTCTAGATTGAGGGTTAGGTTGGAGGAGGTTGACTATGGTGGTATTGTGGTTATTGATGGTGCAAATTATCCTTGTTGATGAGGTATAATCAAAACAAGATTTTGATCCCTTCTTGTTAGAATTGAAGGATTTGGTGAGCGTTGGTAAGGTGGAGGTTTTCTTCTAAGGGGGATATGGTGCCCTTAGGTACCAAGGTAGGTTGTGTATGCCTAGTGTTGATGACTTGAGAAAGAGGGTTCTTGATGAGACTAATAATAGCTATCACTCTAGCATTGGTATGGCTTCTTTTGAGGCCCTCTATGGTAGGCGTTATATTGTTGGGTCTGGATCTGGTTATGGAGGCTATGGAGAGGGTGAGGTCGGTTAGGGAAAGGTTGAAAACAACCTAAAGTCATCAAAAGTCCTACGCCGATGTGAGGAGAAGGAATCTTGGATTTAAAGTAGGTCATTGGGTCTATTTAAAGGTTTCACCCATGAAGAGTGTGGTCCGGTTTGGCAAGATAGGGAATTGAGTGTAAGGTTCATGAGTCCTTATAGAGTGTTCAGGAGGATTGGTGAGGTTGCATGCGAATGAGGATTGCCTATGGATATCGATAGGGTTCATCCGGTTCTTCTTGCCTCTAGGTTGAGGGGATGTGTTGGTGACTCTAGTGCTATAGAACTCTTTGAGGTTGTAGGTGCTGTGGAGGATAAGTTGGTTTAGGAGAAGATCCCGATGGAGATATTGGATGGGTGGATGCAAAAGGTTGATTAAAAAGGATGTAGTGTTCGTCAAGGCCCTTTGGAGGAGTCGTCAAGTCGAAAGCCTCTCTTGGGGAGCCGGAGTGGGCATGGAGAAGCAATATCCATACCTCTTTCATTCTATTCAAGATAGTGATAACATGTCAAGTCCTTTTCTTTTATGATTCCAAATCTTATGTTTCAGTCCATATGTCTTTTCCATGCATTCATGTTTATGTAGACAAATTTATAATGATTTTGACATTTATGTTGAGATTTTGAAAATGGTTTTTTAAAATGTATTGTTGCATTTTTTGTTGGGGCTGATTTCTTCATGATTGCTCTTCTTATGTACATTTCTTTGACATTCGGGGACGAATGTTCCCAAGGGAGACATATTGAAACAACCCCAAAAAGTGCCCGAAAATGTGCCTCGAAAGTGCCCGAATACGTAATTTTCATATATCTCAAAATCCATGCATGATATATAACATCTGACTTCTTATTCTTGTTTAGGGGGAAAACTTAGGTGGAACATGGGTATAACCCAAATTTTAGAGGACCTGTAGCTAAAAATGAATTTCACCAATTATCTAATTCCAGTAGCAGTCTACTACTGCTCCACGACGCGGGCTTGTGTTGAGCAGTGTGTTTTGTTGCCAGTTTTTCTGTTTCGGCCTAAGGCTTTGGGGGCTTGGGCCTAGTCTTCCCATGTGTAAAAATATCTATACTTAGCTATATTTTACCTTCATATCATACAAGACATTCCCCAATACTCTCGCAATACGTAGACAAATATTTCACTTAAAATTCAAGTGCCAAAACGCATTCTGGATCTTAAGGATTTTACTCAAGCTTCAAATTTCCAATTCTAATCTTCATCAAGAATTCTCCAAAGTCAAGATATGTGGGTTTCAACCATTGGGTCCTTGCACCCATGGTGCTTAAGCTTTCTTTTTTACCTAAATTACATGTTTCTAAGTTGATTTTACTTATGGGTCTTCTATTTATGAATGTGACTATGAACTATGTTGGGGTTTTGTAAATGTGTGACTATTTATGCATGTTTTGAGCTATGAATCTTAGTTATATCTTGAGATTTGATGAAGGGTTTTGATGTATGTTGTATGAGGGTATTACCAAGTGTTGATGGGTGATTAAGTTTTCTTGCATGATTTTACTCTTGAATTGCATGGTTTAACACTAGCATTGCACACCCACCAAGTGTTTGACAAAATATCCGATTAATGTATCTTGCGTTGTTGAAGGCCTTATGCTTGGCATATGAGTAAAGTGACTTTATCATGATGAGAGGGTGATATGAACGTGTTGATTTCATGAGAAGTATCTATTGTGTTATGAGTTGACAATTAACCAATTGAGGGGTTGGTACCTCAATCGCGTAGGATGAGGGTGGTAAGCCATCAACCAATTGAGGGGTTGGTACTTCGATCCTCTCGGATGGGGGCGATAAGCCATCAACCAATTGAGGGGTTGGTACCTCAATCGCCTAGGATGGGGGTGGTAACCCATCAACCAATTGAGGGGTTAGTACCTCAGTTGCCTAGTATGGGGTGGTATGCCATCAAAAATTTGAGGGGTTGATACCTCAATCGTCTCGGATGGGGGCGGTAAGCCATTAACCAATTGAGGGGTTGGTATTTCAATCAAATCTAAGGGGTGGTCTACCTTAGATTCCAAGTACCAAGTTGCTTGGTCTGTGATGATGGTCGATTCCCACACATGTAATATGTTCCATATATAAGAATGTTTATTTCAAGTATCATTCATGCATGCCATATTGTTATATGATCATCTATTGCTTAATTATGCCCTGTGATTATATTTCTTATCTATTGTTGTATTGCATCCTACATACTTAGTACATTCATACGTACTAACACATACTCTATGCCTATATGGTAACAAAGCTCCACTAGATCATCCTCCTCCACGTGGCAGTACTACCTCTCAAAGTTTATTGGTGGGTCCTCAACTAAGAGGACATACTTCTCTTGATTTATGCTATATATTAACTCTTCTTGTGTTGTAAACTTATGATTAGGAGGGTGAGCCGGATTGCTTGTCTTAGCCCCCGGTAAGTTCTATGTCTAGAGGTATTGTTGGATAAGTTATGTGTTATGCTAAGGTTTGACTCATCTATGTTATTTAAGTACTAAACTCTCTCCCTTAGTCCCGATTTCCCTTGTTTATGCTTTCTTTTGTAGTTTATTCTTGCTTCCGCAACCAAGGTTGTTTGTATGATATGCTAAGAGGCTTGTTTGGGATTACTTCGGGTTCCCCATTCGCCGTGTCATGTCTAGGCCCTAATTGGGTCCTGACACTAAGAGGGCCGAAGTTGGTGGTGTCCCATCTTCTACTAGACTACCGGTGCCCAAATAGGGGAAAAAGATGATCCCTTTTGCCACTTGTCAAGAGTGTGGCAAGAAACATCAAGGAAGGTGTTTGGTCGGAATTATTGATTTCTTCAAGTATGGTGGTGATGGGCATAAGATGTGGGAGTGCCCGGTGGCCTCGAATGTAGGAAGGAGAATAGTTCAAATTAAAGGTAGGCTTCAATATGCCAAGCTCAGTAGCAATGGTGGAACGACTTGTCCTAGATGCCCAAAATGTGGGAGGAAACATGGTGGCACATGTTGGAGAAACGCGTGTGCATGCTTTGGGAGTGAAGAGATGGGCCACAAGCTTTCTAGTTTCCTATATGTTGAAGGTAAAGGCAAGGGTGTTGGGCTTCAAGTTTCCCCTACGACTCACAAATGTGGGAGATACTATCTGAGAGATTATGTGGCTGATTCGAGTGGATGTTTCAAGTATGGTGCAAAGGATCATGAGTTGGGACATTGTCCAAGGGTTACTAAGGATTATGGGGATGACCATTGGCATTTCCTACCATACCCCTGTAGGCATCACTAGACTTGGCATGGTACTTTTTAGGCATGTTAAAAGTCTTTGATATTGATGTGTATGCATTGATAGACACGGGTGCCACTCATTCTTTTATTACTCCTTTGGTTGCCATAAAGCTTCATGTTAAACCCAAATTATTGCGTAAGCTATATAAAGTGTCTACTCTTATTGGTAAGTCTATTGTTGCTTGAAAAGTCTATAGGGGTTGCCCCATTTACATGAAGTCTTATCTTATGATTTTGGTTGAGCTTGGCTTGGTGAATTTGGAGGTATTGGGGTGGATTGGTTACATACATATCATGCTTTCATTTATGTAGAGTCATAAGGTTGTAACGTGATGGTTAAGGATAGAAAAACTATATGAACAACCACAAGAGGTAGTCATTTCTTTTCTAAGGTCTGATTTCTTTTCTCCCAAGTGAGAGTGGGGGAGGGTGATATCCCCGAGACGACCTTTTGGACTAGGTGTGGGCATCTGAAATTTGTGGTAGTGCCTTTTGGCTTGAGTAATGCACCGGCTATGTATATGGATCTTATGATTAGAGTCTTTTAACCCTATCTTGTTATTTGTGTCATAGTTTGTGGATGGTATATTGATTTATTTTCGGATTGAGGAAGAGATTGTGAGTTATTTGAGAGCGATGTTGCAAATCTTGAGGGATGAGGGTTGTTTGCTAGATGTGATAAGTGTGAATTGTGGGTAACAAGGAGATGGTTAGAGAATTACACTAGTTGGGTAGGTTGGTAATGAGGTTGGATGAAGTTGACAATGGTAGTGTAGTGGTTTTGATGGTTCTGAATCTTCCTTCGTTGAAAAGGTCAAGTTAAGGCATGATCTTGATTCTGCCTTGCTAGAGTTAGACGTTTTGGCAGAAGATGGTGAAGTGGACGTTTTCTCTCAAAGGGGAGATAATGTTCTTAGGTACTAGGGTAGGCTGTGTGTGCTTGTGTTGATGGTTGGGTTCCTTGAAAGTCTCACCCATGAAGAGTGTGATCCGGTTTGGCAAGAAAAGGGAATTGAGCCTAAGATTTGTGGGTCCTTATAAAGTGTTGAGGAGGATTGGCAAAGTTGCTTATGAATTAGAATTGTCTATACGAATGGATATGGTGCACCCGGTGTTTAACGTATCTATGTTGACAAGATGTGTTAGTGGCCCGAGTGCTATAGAACTCTTTGAGATTGTGGGTATTGCGGAGGATGGGTTGACATAAAAGGAGGTCCCGGTGGAGATATTGGATGGATAAGTGGAAAGGTTGATTAAAGGAGGTAGTGCTCGTCAAGGTCCCTTGGGTAGAATCGTCAAGTCAAAAGTATTACATGGGGAAACGGAGCAGGGATGAAGGAACGATATCCATACCTCTTTCACTCTATTCAAGCTTGAGATAGCAAACTAAGTCCTTTCTATGATGTCAAGTCATAAGTTTAAGACCTTATGTCATTTGCATGCATTCATGTTTATGTTGACAAGTTTATAGCAATTTTGACACTTATGTTGAGGTTTTTTTGAAATAATGTTTTAATGCATTTGTTGCATTCATATGTTGGGCTAAAACCATGTTGGTTACTTCTCTTATGTACGTTTCTTTGACATTTGGGGACGAATGTCCCCAAGGGGGAGATATTGAAATGCCTCAAAAAGTGCCCGAAAATGTGCCTCAGAAATACCCATAGTCCTAATTTCCGTATATCTCAAACTCCAAGCGTGATGTTGAAAATATGACTTCATATTCTTGATTAAGGGGCAAAATTGAGTGGGATATGGGTATAACCCGAATTTTAGAAGACCCATAGGAAAAAACAAATTTTGCTAACTTTGCGATTCTGGTGAGGGTCTGCGACACCTCCGCGACGTGGACCCATTGCAGAGATGTGTACTTTATTGCCAGTTTTACTATTTTGACCTAAGACTTTGGGCCCTTGGGCCTAAGCCTTCGTATGAGTAAAAATACCTGTACCTAGTGATTTTCAACCCCATATCATTCAAGACATTCCCCAAGACCCTCTCTAATAGTTAGCCAAATATTTCACCCAAATTCATGTGTCCCAACCTCATTTCCGGATCTCAAGAAGTTTATTCAAGCTTCAAGTTCGCATTCAAATCTTCACCATGGAAATCCCCAAGTTTGAGGTATGTGGGTTTCACCCATTGGGTCCTTCACTCGTGGTGCGCAACCTTCTTTTTTTTGTAAATTGCATATTTTCAAGTTTGATTATCTATGGGTATCTCTTATTCTGAATGTTGATTATAAATTTTGTTGGGGTTTCATAAAATGTCGACTGTTTAAGCATATTTTGAGCTATGAATCTATGATCTATTATGAGATTTGATGAAGGGTTTCAATGTATTTTGCATGAAGGTGTTACCAAGTGATAGTGGATTGTTTTACATTACGTTCTCTCACATGATTTCACTGTTAAATTGCATGATTTTGAAATAGCATTACACACCCGCCAAGTGTTTGATAAAATGTTTGGTTAAGAATTCTTGAGTTATTGATGGTCTATTGCATGGCTTATGATTTAAGTGAATATATGATGATTAAAGGATTATACATATGTATTGAATTCATGGAAAGTATCTATGGTGTTGCAAGCTGGTCTCACATTGTTGAGGGGGTGCCATGCCTCAATCACCTTGTTGAGAGGGTGTCGTATGTCAATCACCTTATTGAGAAGGTGCCATGTCTCAATCACCTTGTAGAGGGGGTGCCATGCCTCAATCGCCTTGTCGAGGGGGTATCATGCCTCGATCACCTTATTGAGGGGGTGCCAAGCCTCAATCACCTTGTTGAGAGAGTGTCAAGTCTCAATTACCTTGTCCGGGAGGGGGGTGTTAGGCCCATGCTACGAAATTGAGGGGTATGTACCTTAATCACCTTGCAAGGGAGTGATGTGCCTTGGATTTAAAGTAAAGGTGTGCTTGGACTATGTGGTATGGGCTCTTCCTATGCATGTAATTATATTTGCAAGCCATATGATTTACAAGCAAGTTTTACCTCAAGCATTGAACATGCATATCATATTGATACTTTAATTGTCCTTTGCTTATGATTATGCATCTTATGTATGTTGCCTATGTCTTGTTACATTGCATCCTACATACTTAGTACATTCGAACACACTAACGCATATTCTATGCTTACATAATATTACCATGTAGGAACTGAAGCTCCTCACGATTATCCTCCACGTGGCTAGATTTAACGTCTTGTAGATAAGCTTTAGTAAGTCCTCAAGTTCGGGGACACTAGCTATACTACTCTTGGTTATGTTACTTCTTTATGATTAATTTGGTACAATGAGGGTTAGCCCGGATAGTGTCTTGGCCCCCGTCTAAATCTATGCTGGAGGTGTTGTTGGACAAGTGATGTAATTAAGCTATGATCTTGACTCTTGAGTATCCTATGTTTTATGCTATCAAAGACTTCCCTTAGTGCTTTTATCCTTATTTATACTCTCTTGCTGTTGTTTAATTGCTTCCGCAACCAAGAATGTGTAAAATATATGCTAAGAGTCTTGTTTGGGGTCCCTTCAGGTTTTCATTCGCTGTATCATGTCTAGGCCCTAGGCTTGGGTCGTGACAAGGAACTTTTGGATTAGGCTCAAAATCTATGATGATAACATCCACAGGAAAGATGAGTTATCCAACGTGTGCTAAGACATCCTCAATTATGCCATCTAGACTCACCAAAGAATGGTATCTGAATTGTAGTATTAATATGGTGGGCTTGGGATTTCCAAACCCTATTTTTGAAAAATAGATATGGGAATAAGTTCCTTCTTGTACCCAAGTCATATAAATCTCATGCATTAATGAACTTACAAATTGTGATCTGTAATATGAAACTTCTAAGATCTTTAAGATTAGTGGGGAGCTTATTTTTTATTCTTGAATTGCACTTCTCAGAGAGTGCCACAATCATGTATTCAGCAAAACTTCACTTGTTTGTCACAATGTCCTTCACATACTTAGAAGCTTAGTAATTCCCTATGATATATCAGGCAAAAGGAAAGTTAATATGCCCATGTTTAAGGTGTTAAACAAACTTACTAAAATATTCTTCTTCCTTTTGCTCTTTAAAATTTTGTAGAAATGGAGGGGGTGGTTTGGATCTTTGTCCCTCAAGTCCTCTTAGAACACTTAGCTCACCTTTCTCAATAGTTCTTGATATATCTTTTCCCTCCACTGGTATTGTTTTTATCAGCTAACTTATTATACTCCATACATTTGAAGTTGGAATACAGAAGAAAAGTACAATTCATGGTTCTGGTGCTAGGTACTATGAGCCCAGTCTACAATTTATGGATGATTCTATGGGTTGTAGAAAAGGTCTTCTAGATGATCCTAACACTTGGAATTGTTTTTCAAATTTGAGATCCAATGTATAAATAAATATTATAGGCCCTGAATGGGTTTACTAGTGGTCGTTGTCATTTGAGAATCATAAACTGAAATATAAGGATCAATAGGATGAGACTTATTTATGGGTCATGGCTCTGGTGATGAATTACAAAGGGTGGTTTTGTAGTTGAGGTCAGTGGTAGTGAAATTGGCTAAGTGTTATACGGTCCATAAGGGTTGTGTTATAACATACAGTATTAGTTACAGATAATAGTTTGAGTTTGTGATTTTGGTCTAAAACTTGTGTTTCTGAAGTCTTTATTTGAACATCTCGGATGAGCCATAAATGGAAATATGGGCCATAATTTCTCTTCGTGGTCTGAGATGTTCAGATACTATAAGTCTCACCTAATTATACAAACCCCCTTATCTATGGACCATAGCTTGATATATGATCCATAGACCCTCTCTCGTAGTCCTCCACTATAGTTTTTAATGATGCGTTATTTGGTCATTCCTCCTACCCTAAGTCCTAAATTACCTTGGTTTAAGCCTATAGTTAGCTATATCCTTCCCTACCAATATCAGAATCACCTTATTCTCATCCTAATTCTTGAAACCACAATTCTCTCAACTCTCAAGATCCATTGAATACTCCAAGCTTGGGGGTTTCAAGTTCCATTAAACAATTCAAGATTTTCTTCACCTATTTAACTCCAGATATATGGACCTTCATCCATGGGTTTCTTTCACCCATGGAGCCAAACTAAACCACTCTTTTCCATTCAAATTTCAATGAAGGTACTTTATTATTTTATGATTCCAACTCAAATTCCATGTATACTATTGTATGTTATAATTTCCTATCTAATTATGCATGAATTGTATTAGCTTTCATGAATTCCATGATTATTAAGTGATTTCACCTGCATGCTACCTAGGGTTTTATGAAATTGTAAATTGGTTCCGCACTTTGATTCAAAGAGTCTCAAGTTACATGATTATGCATGCATTTACAATATTTACGTGATTTCAAGCTTATCTATGGTGAACCTATTCTTTCGCCTTAAATTTTATTAAAAGTTATGATTTTGGAGGTTTCAAGTATACATGTAAGTTCATCTATATGGTCACCTAAGACCCTAAATTGATAAGGACTGCAATGATAGAACGCCTGCACCCATATTACAAGTATGATTATGAAAATGATCTACTCCATAAATATAATTTTATGAATTGGATTGGTCTAATTGATTTACCTTTCTACTATGTTATGAACTATGACAAGCATTAAGTATGATTTTATGACGTGTATGATTTAATTTGATGATTTATTTTTAGGTATTCCATGTGATTTGACTTAGAAATGAATAAGGCTTGAGGTGAGGACTCAACTTACCGGATACTTATATAAAGTCTCTTGTCTCATAACTATGTCGTCACCATATGTTTACATTGCCAATATGGCATAGCTAGTGCATTCACATCTATCATTGTGATTCTGACACTCGTTTACTAGGGTAGAGTCTTTCTTTGGCAAGCAAGACTCCCTTCTCTCTGAACTATGGAAGGCATTGGGATTCTATGTTATAACTCACATGGCCTTATTTTATACTATGGTTTTATCCTGCATATGTATGGTTTCTATGAAACTTTACATGATATCATCTACTATTCGTTATTGCTTTGACCAGTTACATGTTTTCTCATGCTTTTACTACTTATACTCTTTTGTGTTCTTCACTTGGTCAATGCACATCATGCTTTACATTTCATGTATTGCCTATATATGTAGTACATTCAAACATACTAATGCGTACTCCATGCCAACATTATATCACAATGTAAGGTCATGCACCATCCTCTACCTTACTTTCGTGGCTCGATTCAAATCGTTTTTGAAGATTTTGTGATTCCTCAAACTTTAGGGACAAATCTCTAAAATTCTTGCCTTATATTCTTGTGATTTAAGATATTATAAGATTAACCTTGTTTTACTTTAATTTCAGGGTAATAAATAGACATATATCTTAGGCCCTGCCAAGCCTAGTATGCAGAGGTTTTGTTTGACATCATGTGTGGGATTCCATATGTTTTTTAGTCTTTCCTAATGATATTATGCCTAGATCCTTTTTATTAGTTTCTGCTCACTGAAATTACTTATATATTTCCTATGAATACTTATGATATGCTAGGAAGGCTAGTTTAGGGGCTTCTTTTAGAGTCTCAATAGTCGTGTTACACTTAGGGCTTAGCTTGGGTCATAACATATTTGATATGAGAGTACAAGGTTTTGAAGTGTCCGAGGGAGTCTTACATGCAACATCAAGCAAAGTCTTACTAATCATTAATGAATGTGCCATATCTGGGAGTAAAAGGTTATGGGGCATTTTTGGAAATCTTTGCCTTTTTTTATAATCTATGTCATTCCTTAGAGTAACTTAAGAATTCTTCTCCCTAATGATTTTTCTTTGCATTTTTTTGACAATGCCACCAAGAAGAGCATTGTTGCAATGATGAGTCAATTCCAATAACCAAGCTTCTCCGATACTACAATCTTCCTATTGTCCCTTAGAGGAGCAAGTGAAAAATAAAGAGTTCTAAGCCACTATTAACTATGTTGGAATAAGGAGTGGCTAATCGGGCCAACCAAGGTGTGGTTGCTGCTCCTATTAATCATATCCCATCTTCTAAAGTGAGGGACTTCACTCAAATGAATCCTCCTAAATTTTCTGGTTTTAAGGTGGATGAAGATCCATAAGAGTTCATCGATGAGGGGTATAAGGTGTTGACTATTATAGAGTTGTTCTTAGAAGAGAAAGTAGAGTTGATGGCCTACTAACTCAAAGGAGCCACACAAGTATGATTTACTCAATGGGAAGTCGAGAGAGTTGATGAAGGTCCTATTGCTTGGGAAGTATTCAACGTTGCATTCCTTGATCGTTTCTTCCTACTTCATTTGAAGAAAGCAAAGATGATGGAGTTCATAAATCTCAAACAAGGAAGCATGAGTATGAGAGTAGAGTGTATGCTCTCAAGTTTACCAAACTATCCGAGTATCCTCCTTCCTTAATTGCCAATCCCCAGGCTAGAATGAGCAAGTTTATTTCAAGAGTGCCTAATTTGGTAGTGATAGAATGTGGGACCATTATGCTTATGAGGGATATCGATATTTCATGTCTCATGACATATGCCAAACAAATTTAGGAGTGAAAATCTTAGGGAGAGAAAGGTGAAAAGTGTCCAAGAGGGCTTGGTCCAATGGTGGCTTCTCTAATGCAAAACTTGGAGGCGATGATGGTCATCTTCTTCAAGGCTAAAGGTTTCAAGGTCAAAGGTCATGTCAAGCTTGTAGTCAAAGGTTTGACAAGTATATGGTGCCATACCATAAATCTCAAGGTAGTCATTAACCAACCTATACACAGTGTGCTGAATATGGGAGGATTCATGTGGGTATACTTTTGTTTAAGTCGGGTGCATGCTATAGATATAGCAAGATAGGCCACAAGTTCTCTAAATATCCAAGTATTGCCAATAAGAGCAAGGAAGGTCATCCTTAAGGTCATTTTTTCCAAGGAGGACAAGTGCAACAAGGAGCTGAACAAGGAGGTGGACAATAAAACATCAAATTTTATGCCCTTCATGCTAGGCAAGAGGTGGAGGACGCTCCTGATATTATCATTAGTATTTTGCAGGTCTTCAATTATTATGTATATGTATTGATTTATCAAGGTTCTAACTTGTAATTGGTTGACCTATTTCATGTTAATAGATTTGATGTGTGCCCCAAAGTCTTGCAAGATCCTTTTTCAATATATATCCCCATTAGTGAGTCAATTTTGGCCCAAAAGAATTAACATAAAATAGTTCGTCTTTTGGGGAATTTAATTAAGTCAAACAAAATAATAAAGTTAGTGTTAAAAAATACAAAAACAAATAACATTAATGTAAATGACATGAAATTGATTTGTTGGACTTGACAGACCCAAAAAAAATATCAAACTACTTGGGTCTACTTTAGCCCATTCCTGAGCCCATTTCTGCTGCGATTGTAGGCTCTTAACCCCCTTTACCTGCCTGTATCACGGTGAAGTATATACACTGTATATCAATCTATATACCATATTTCTCCTGTATATGAACCTGTGAATTCAATATTCCAATCACTTTAAACAATTTCTACGCAAGACTTATATTTTTTGCCCATTTTCTATATCATATTACTGTATACATGATGTATATCAGTGTCTACAGTGATGTTCCAACCCCCCAAAACCTGTAATACAGCTTCTCGATCACGTAAAATGATCCGAGGCCGACCCTAGATGCAGGGAGACTCGGATAGATGTCACATGCAAAGAAGAAGAGTATGAATTAATATCTATCAATAGAAGAGATAATAGTAATAAAAGAAAAAAATGAAACAGAGGGAACATATTTAAGAATCATGCCAAAAATAACAAAAGGCGACAGTAAGAACTTCACATAGACTCCTTGCTCGACTGAAATAAAATGACAAGCTACCAAAAAAAATCACTAATGAAGAAGATTACAACTAAATCAACAACACTTATAGCTGAAACAGACGATGTACAGGAAGAAGTGTTTACCTTTTTCGGGGCAGCAAACTGAGATTCTAGCTTGAGCGACACCACCTCTACTTACTATGAACTAAAAATGGAAGAAAGACTATACTTTTTAACTATGGATTATGGAATGGAAAAGAAGAACAAACTGTAAAAACTTGTATTTCGGGAGAGGATGCTCACCAAAATTCCTCCCTCTTTTTCAGTCATGAACAAGACTTATTTATAGGAAAAATTTGGGGGTTTAACGGCTAGGATTGGGAATTTGAATTTTAAAATTGGAGCGTTGAGGAGGATGACGTTGGAGGAATTGTTGAAATTGGGGATTTTCCTTGTTCAAAAAAATTTAAGAAGAAGAATGAGTGTCGTGTGTGTGTTTGAAGAAGAGGAGAGTTGGTGAGAGACACGTGGGTCCCGCCTAAAAGAAAAAGTAAAGGAAAAAGGAAAAAAAGGGGAAACATGCTGGGTAGGGGCACTGGTTTGAATTTTAAAATACAAGATGAATTAGATTAGATCAGTTAACGAGCTTCTCGAAATATCAAAGTGAAATAATTAATTTTAAAATAAATTCTAATAAAATCAAGATAATTAACAAGAAATAAATTTATTTATTTAGAATGATTTTTGAATAAACATAACTCTAAATAACTTAAAATATATATTTTTTCGAAGATAATTATTTCACATTGTTAAAAATTAAAGAAGCTCGATAATTAATTTATAATGTGGAGGGTCAAAATTGGGTGTCAACAGTGCTGTCGCGGATCGTCTCTAAAATTGAAATTTTGGAAATTTGAAATTGTGATTTGATTGCTTTAAAATCGCGGTTAGACCCTTTTCCCCCTTTGATCCCCTGAACAAGAATATGAAGTTAGATTTTCGATATCGCGCACGAATTTTGAGATATATGAAATTTAAAATTTTGGGCATTCCGAAGCACATTTTCGAGCACTTTTTGGGGTCGTTTCACTATTTTTTGGTACGGATCCTCTTAAATCTGGGTTATACCCATTTCCTACTAAATTTTGCCCCCTGATCGAGAATATGAAGTCGAATATTTAATATCACGCACAAATTTTGAGATATATGGAAATTACGATTATGCACATTTCTAAAGCACATTTTTGGGGCGTGTCAGGGATTTCATCGAAATTCCAAGTAATTGATCGCTTAGTCTTACAGATGTCGATTGAGCTTCGGGTTCTCATTCGTCGTGTCATGTCTAGGCCCTAGGCTTGGGTCATGACATCATTCTTCCAACCACTTCAACTATGATTTTACTATATCATTCTAATAAATTATTTTAAGCATATAAACGTCAAAATTAGGACAAAATAAATATAAAATTAAAAATTTGAGTCTTCCTTTTAAGCTGGAAAAATAAAATTGAATAACATTTTAATAATTTTTGGATGATTATGTTATTAAAAAAATACTTTAAAAAATATAATTGCATAATTAAACTAAGAAACTTATGTATATTAATAAATAAAATTTTGGTATATTCTCAAAATAGATGAAAAACAAAATGTTCTATAGATCTCGGTAATTAACAACTTAAAATTTTTTAAAATATATAAAAAAATCTATTAATATCGCATAAGTCGATATCAAAAAAATAATTTGTATTGGGCCCGTGCTAGCACGGGCTTTCGTGACTAGTAAATGAAGAAAGTAATATATAGTCTCATATTTTCATTAGCCATCGCATCTGCCACATTACTAAAGTCATTTTTAATATTTAATTATCAAAAAAGATCATCAGAAAGGATAAAATAACTTATTTTATTCAAAAGGGGCTAGGTCATGTTTTCTCTTGGCGCAGCTTAACTAAAGTGTGCCTTCCATGGGGAAGAGAGTATACATGCTATCCTTGAAGGCACAACAAGCTATGGAATCACAAAATAGTATGGGACAACAGAAGAAGAAAGGAACACAGAGTGCAACATGGGATGGAGGTGCATAGTCCTCTGCAATAGGAATCACCTGTACAAAATACAAATCAACAGAAGAGATTAGCTTTTCTGGAGGAATAAATAGTGAAAGAGAGCCCATCACCACCAACTGGAGGCAAATCAACAAGAATAATTAGGGACCAAACAATGACCATGAAATTGGGTTTAAATGATTCAGTAACTGGGAGCCATAGCAGTAACATGAGGAAACTCTCCTGGGCGGAAGAAGCAGAAGCCGAGACCGAAATTAGAGGTTCCATCTGGGAAGATTTTGATTTTAGCAAGATCGCAAATGCAGGGTTCAAGCTAGATTTCATAGAGCCTAAAAAATATGGGGACGAAGCAGTATGTGAAATTGAGCTGGAGGATATTTCATCTGAAATTGACTACTAGAAGAATGTAGTTGTTTCCTATGTACTAGGAGCTCACCCCTTCGCCCAATGAAGTATTAAAAGGGTTTATAGAAAGACTCTGGTTGAAACCTGGCATTAATAATTTATCTATGCTAAAAAATGAAATTGTGTAGTGAGGTTTGACTATGCTGTGGGAAAGAATGAGGTGTTACAAGGGGGTATTTATCATTTTGATAGTAAACCATTTATAGTGAAGGCGTGGACACTAGACATGGAATTCACCATAAAGGAGTTGAATATTGTTCCTGTATGGGTGAAATTTCCTGGTCTGGATTTTAAATTTTGGAGTGCGAAGGGATTGAGTAAAATAGGTAGCTTAGTATGGAAACCATTGATGGTTGATTACAATGCAGAAAAGAAGACAGGACTCAATTTTTCTAGATTGCTAATTGAGGTAGGGATGGATACTATACTACCAGAGAAAGTACGTTTTAGGAATGGAAAAGGTAACCTCATAGAACAAAAAATATAGTATGAATGAAGACCAATACTATGTAAATTTTGCTAAAAGCATCGGCATGTAGGAGAGGAGTGTCAGAAAAAGAAGAGCACTCCAAAAGACCACTATGAACACACAGAAAAACAAAGAAGTTACGAAGGAAGCAGGAAGGAAGAACACGAAAAAAGTACAAGGCTCACTCGAAGGGTCAGGGGATTTGTAAAGTATTACTCACAGACCAGGAAAGGAAATCCAAGAAGAAATAATAAAAGAAAATCAGTCCAAATGGGTGAAACCAAAGAAAGCTGCTAGGGCTCAAGATACAACAATTAGGCAGAACATAGGAAATGGTTTCGAGTCATTAGATGCAGAGAATAAAAGTGAGATGATTTTACTAAAGAAAGAAGGTGGTGGGAGTGGTATACATCCACCAACTGAATAGTCTACTCATATGGAATGTACGAGACCTTAATGGGCCAAATATGCAAAAAGAGGTTAAGTTCCTTTGCAATAAAATAAATGCAGGAATAATAGGTATGGTGGATACAAAAGTAAAGACGAGTCAAATTGAAAGAGTGGCACAGATTATGTTCCCAGGTTGGGAATACACTACAAACTTAGAGCATCATTATAATAGGCTAATTTGGATAACTTGGAGATCAGACTACTTTCAAACTACTACTGTGAGTAAAATAGATCAAGTTGTGACATGTAAGATCCTAAGTATATATGGACAAATGAGGTTCCTATTAACTGTGATCTATGGGCATAACAGTAAAGAGGATAGAGTTGGGAGTCCTAGCAGCGACAAATCAAAGACTGATCACTGGAAACTTCAATTCGGTAATGCATCAGAATGATAGAATTGGAGGAAATCCTATTGTTTTGGGGGAAATAAAGGACTTCAATGAATGTGTGGTAAAGTATGGGCTGATTGAACTTCCATATTGTGGTAGCAGGTACACATGAAATGACAAGCAAGGGAAAATAGAATTTTGTCCAAGATAGATTGGACATTAGTCAACAGTGAATAGTTAAACATCATGCCTAAGTACTTTGTAAATTTCTTCCCAGAAGGAGTGAGTGATCATAGTCCTATCCATATTGCTTTAAAATCAATATTGAACGAAAAGAGGAAAGCCTTCAAATATTGTAATACAAGGTCAAAACTTCCTGACTTTCAAACAATTGTAGAGGATGTTTGGAACCAAGACAGTGTAGGATGCACCATGAAACTAAAAGAGCTGAAAAGAATATTGATAGGACTGAATAATCAACATGCTAGAAACATAGTTGAGGAAGCAAAACTAGATAAACAGGCCCTACAAAAAGTCCAACAAGCCCTCCAAAACCGACCAACTGATAATAATCTATAGCAAGAGGAAAATGCTAAATTTGCAAAATTCAGACAGTCATCTTACTTGGTAGAAATATTTTTGCAACAAAGAAGTAAAGCTGCTTGGATCAAATTGGGGATGACAACGCAAAGTACTTCTTTTCAGTTATTTAGCATAGAAGGCTACAACATGCAATAACTCAGCTAGAAGATAAGCATGGAGTGATCCAACATGAGCAGGAACATATTGTTGTTGTTATGGTTGAGTATTATATAGAACGGTTGGGAAAGAAACAAAATTAGAGAATCAAGAATTACAATAGTATTCTCAAGGCAGGGAGAACCCTGGCAATCATAGAGCAAATAGAGTTAATCAGATCATACAATGAAAAGGAGGTGAAACAAGCTATGTTTCAGCATAGACAAGAACAAGAGTCCAGGACCAAACGGCTATGGAAGTGATTTTTATCAAGCTATGTGGAAAATCTTTGGGAAGGATATAACAAAGGCAATATTGGAGTTTTCCAAACTGGCAAGTTACTTAAGAAGCTCAATGCCACAATGATCTCATTAATTCCGAAGGTAATTGTACCTCAGAATGCAGGGCAATTTAGGCCTATTTCATGCTGTAATATGCTTTATAAATGCATTTCGAAGATGATTTTCTTAAGATTGAGAAGGGTTGTAGCATATATTGTAGCAGAAAATCAAGTAGCATTTGTAGATGTCACGATCCAAGCTTAGGGCCTAGACGTGACACGACAAATGGGGAACCTGATGAGACCCGAAATAAGCCTCTTACCACATCATTCACACATCCTCGGTAGCGTAAGCAAAATAAACATCAACAAGATATGATTAGAAAGGGAAGTGGGACTAAGAGAAGTCTTTGATATTCATAAAAATAAAAAAATAGCATAAAAGAGTCAAGCTTATAACATAAATATAACATAGTATCCAACAACACCTCTAACTTAGAATGGAGTAGGGGTCAAGACACTTCCTAGGCTCACCCTCATGATAACAAGTGTTCAACATAAAGAAGTCTCAATATAGCAAGAGTAACTTAGATATTATCCTCGGACTTGAGGACTCACTAATACTTTTCTCTGAAGTACCGAACTAGCCACGTGGAGGATGATCAAAAGGAGCTCCAGTCCCTACATGCTAAAATCATGTAGGCATAGAGTATGTGTTAGTACGTTTGAACGTACTAAGTATACAGAGTGCAATGCAACAAAAATATAAGACACTATATTCAAAATGCATATTCATAAGCAATGGATATATAATCTCAATATGGCATGCATGATCAATGCTTGTAATAAAACATGCTTGTAAATTATTCAACTTGCATAATATATCATACATATATGGGAAGAGATCTCAACCGACATAGACCAAGCATCTACAACTTGGACTCCGAGGCCTAACATCCCCTCGGTTCAGGTGACCGGGCATGACACCCCCCAACGAAGTGTGGTTTACTTGCCAAGGCAAACCAAACATGATAACATGAACTAGATGGATCCACTAGTATACAAGGGTAATAATCATAATCCTATGCTGGTACATAGTTTAGAGACTAAAGACTTTATATAAGGACCCCATAAGTCGAGCCCCCTCTTAAACCTCAATTGGTGCTAAATCAAATCCCACGGAATACTTGAAATAATCATGCTTTAAGCATAACATGAATAGCTTGTAAGAACATGACTTGAGTAGCTCATAAACATTCTTGACCTCTAATACTTAGCCTAACTTGAACATCAGAGTAGATCATAATCATACATGAACCCTTGTTTTAACATGAATGGCTCACAAGAGGTAAAATCTTGAAATACGGCTAAACTTGATACTTGTAAAATCATAGATACTTTTCATGAATTCAATACATACTTGAAAGCCCTTAATCATCATGAAGTCACTTGACTTGTAAATCATGTAATAGATCATCAATAACTTAATCTTGTCATCAAACACATGGTGGGTTCATGATACTTATTCAAAATCATCCAATTCAATAGTGAAATAAGATGAGTAAACTCAATGCAAATCAACCCACTAATATAGTAGTAAAACCCTCATGTAGGGTACCTTAAAGTCCATCACAAAAGCTCATAATAGTTCATAGTTTCATAGCTCAAAACATGCATTGTCTCAATAAACAAAATTAATTCATGGAATAAGCTTGAAATAGACATTCATGCATAATCAATCAATACTTGATAAAACCCCAACATAATTTATGTTCATATTTCATAATAACAGATACTCATAGGTAATACAACTAGAAACCATTCAATTTTCATAAAAAGAGAAGGTTGGGCTCCATGGGTGAAAGTACCCATGGATGAAGACCCACATACCTTAAACCTTGAATTCCTTGAAATGAACTTGAAGTAGACTTAGAGCTTGAAATGAGTCCTTGAGCTCTAAAATTGAGCTTCAAATCATTAGATTTGAATGAGAGAATTGATAGAATCTTAACTAGAGAGATTTTAGAGAGAGTTTTGTGAGCTATGGAGTTGAAAATTGGCTAAGTATGGGAGATTTCACGTTTAAGTGGGCATGGGGCTATGACCCCAGTGCCCTTGGGTGAAATAAGAAAACCAAGAAAAATATTACACTGGTCCACGGACCAGACGCGGAGTTCAAAATACACAGTGGCGCGCCCCAAGCGCATAGCACCCTGGGCGGGAACAGCCACTGAAAATCGTAAAATTAGCTAAAATTATTTTTCGCTACAGGTCCTCTAATGAATTATACTCCTTGACTTCTAAAGGTGAGTATTCAGTTATAAAAGCTATAATGCACTGATAGGAAGACAGAAAAAGTTGCAAGAGGTAAATCTAGTTTGGAATTCTCTAATGATACCTAGACACAGAGTCATAATATGGCTGGCCTATTAGAGGAAACTTCTCACCAAAGAAAGAGGCTTCAAAAGCTGAACATGCTAAACGGAAATGTGAAGTGTAATCTATGCTAGGATGACCAAATAGAGACGCAACAACACCTTTTTGTTGATTGTGCTTGGACTAGAGAAGTGAAACAAGCTTTATGTAGGTTGTCAAAAACTACATTCAATCATCAAATAGTCCAAAAGACTCTGAGATGACTTAAAAGGAGGAAATAGAAAAGATCTCATAAAGAGGTAGAAACTCTAATATTTTGGACATTGATATACCATACATGGAGAGCTAGAAATTGGAAACAATTCAAGAATCAATTGATCCAAGCAAGAGAGGTGATTAAACAAATACAAAAGGAGGTGACAGGACGAATTGGAAGCCAAGAAAATACAAAACGAGCAGATAGTTGCAGGAAGTTATAACTCCAACAATTAGGAGGATAGTGGAATAGGAAATTGTATAACTGATATTGAGGCACTAGCAATCCAATAACCTGCCTGGTGAGGGTTGGATGCAATGTGCTCTTTAGTTTGTTATTTGGACAGTTAAGATAATATATTTACAGTCTGTTATCAAAACTTATTTTATTCCTGCGCTTAATATTTTAAATGCTCTAATCAATTCTTAGACATTATAGTAAATTTCTAATGTCCAAAAATTTCATTAAAGACTAACTTAAATCTTAATTGCTAAATTATTATCAAAAAGTAATACTATTTTCTTACTTTTCCAGAAACATGTTTGCAAATGCCTTTCGTCATTCCAACGCGGAGCGGTAAGTCAACTAAGTCAATTATATCGGCCATAAGCGTGAGAATTTCCAACTTAATATAATTGTATGTAAGGTGTGGTCCTTAAGCTCTTTAATATTGTATCCACTAATTTTCAGTTGTCAAAATTTTTTTAATTTAATTTCTATTCTTATTTATTAGTTTTGATTAATTAAAAATATAATAAGTTTGTTTTTCTATCATATCATTAAATTATTATCACTAAGTTAATTTCTTTGAAAAATATAAATAAATTTGTTTGAAACCCTATCAATTGATAGGGATAAAATGATAACTTAATATATTAATAATTATTTTTTAATAAATATACCAAATCAAAATTTTGACAATGAAAAGTGAACAAGTAGAATAATTATTAGAGAAAGAATAATGTTAATAAATATTTAGGTAACTTATTTTTAATAACCGGACAAGCAAAACAAAAAAAAAAAAAAAAGGATCGAAATTGCTAGGTCATACTTTCAGATATACGTGTATAATATTCTTTTTTCTACACATGAGATTCTTCATATTATCATGGTTCTTATATGGTCAAGATTTGAATTACATGCATAACTTTATACCTATGGAAATTTATAATCTATGGATTTCATCTTCAGGTATTGTCTCTCTCTCTGTTTTTTTTAATGTTCAAATCTCCTACATATGGACCTCTACATTCATTTATATTGCTCTCTCTCCCAAATTAATTAACTTTTTTTTAGATTTTTTTCAAGGTTCAAGATAATTGAATTGTTCAAAGCTCAAAATGAATGTTTGAGACTTTTGTTCATATTTACCTTTTTATTTTATTGAAATTTTATATTTTCTAATAGACAAATTACATTACATATCTATGATTTTATAAAGGGTACTAAAGGAAAGTATTGTTAAAATTTTAGCTTTAAATATTTTTTTAATATGTATACATTAACTCACAAATTCAGCTAGAATAGGATGGAAAGAATATATCAAAAGCTTATAAGTCGAAAAAGTACAAAACACTCATGTTGCACCAATAATTGGTGAAGTTGACTGAATTCTTTCTTATGTAGTTTTTTTTTTTGGATTTTACCTTGTATGTTCTAAAGATTATTTTTTGCTGCCATTGATGTTTCGGATTATCTATCTTATTATTATTAGAAATAAAGATTTTTCATGTCGCAAAATTGTGAAAAAATTTTATGCCATATAACATGACTTTCCCAATCATTTTCCATCAAATCAATTTACTTGGAAAAATGTACTGCAAAAAATAAATTTTCGCGGAAACAATGAGAAACCTCCTAATCTTTTCGCATGAAAACATTACTCCCTTCGTCGTATTTTATGTGGCAGTCTTTGACTTTTCACGATGTTTAAGAGAAAAGTGTAGACTTTTAAAACTTGTGGTCTAAATTATTCTTAGATATTTGTATTGTTGAAAATCATTTCATTGACGGTAAAAAAAGAAATTTTAAAGTTAAATTGTTTCTAATTTGAGTAAAGTGATATTCTTTTTGGAATGGACAAAAAAAAGAAAAGAGCTTGACGAAACATAGAACGGAGGGAGTACTACTTTTCCTTTCTCAATTCGATCAAACTATTTGCAGAAATAGCCGCTCAACATAATGGTGGTGCATAAAAGATAAACTCGTCCGTATACACCATAGTCTTGATATGTGAAATGGCCCAAATGTCATACTCCCCAAGTTGTCCTGTGGTGCTTATTCTTCTGATCCTTCCCCTGCATATTTTAGCAGAAACTAAGTTTACCATACCATTAGGCAGTTCTCTCAGGGCAACTGATGAAACCAGCCCATGGCTTTCTCAATTCGGAGATTTTGCATTTGGATTCAACAAAATTCAAGGACAAAACCAGTTCTTACTTTGCATATACTATGCCAAGATAAAAGATACCACCATAGTTTGGTATGCAAATGATGGTCATCCAGTGCCAGGAGGCTCAATCGCGGAATTAAATCCTCAAAATGGACTAAATCTCCGCGATCCTCGGGGGAAAATAATTTGGAGCACTACTCCAATTGTAGCTGATGTTGCTTATGCTGTCATGAATGATACAGGAAACTTTATCCTTGTTGGAGTTGACTCTTCAGTTTTATGGGAAAGTTTTCGATATCCAACTGATACCCTTATGCCTAGTCAAATATTAGAGATTGACAACAAGCTGGTTGCTCGAAAATCAGAGTCTTATTTTGTTCCAGGTAGATTTTATCTTAGGATGTTGAGTAATGGGAATATGGTTCTTGTTACTCAATCCAAGCCAACAAATTTCAATTATGATTCTGAGTATTACAACAGTCATACTTCTGATTCCGGAGATGAAGCCAATTCTGGTGTTCGATTGATCTTCAATGAGTTTGGTTCAGTTTACATACTAAAAAGGAACAATCAAAGACTTGTGTTGACACCTCCTAATGTCCCTTCTATTTCAGAAAATTATCACAGGCTAAGTCTTGATTTTGATGGTGTTTTAACTCATTATTATCATCCTAAGAGTACCTCGACGTGGGACGAAAAGTGGACTTCTCTTTGGTCTCTGCCTGATAACATATGTACAGCAATTCTTGAAGAAATTGGAAGTGGAGTTTGTGGATTCAACAATGTGTGTCATCTAGGTGAAAATCAGAGACCATATTGTGAATGCCCAAAAGGGTATTCATTGATCGATCCGAACGATAAGTATGGGAGCTGTAAACCAAAATTTGTTCCAAGTTGTGATGAATTTGGACAAGGAAATCCTGAAGATTTATATGATTTTGATGTAGTGACGGATGTTGATTGGCCGTCATCAGATTTCGAGAGGATATATCCTTGTGGTGAAGAAGGATGCAGAAAGGCTTGTTTAGAAGATTGTTTTTGTGCTGTTACTATTTATAGAAGCAATAGTTGTTGGAAGAAGAAACTACCATTGTCAAATGGAAGAGTCGATACCACATTGAATGTAAAAGCTTTCCTTAAAATAAGGAAAGTTTCAACATAAGAGCTTAAATATAATGTATGCCTGCTTCAGAGCCATGGTCCTAATTGATAGACTAAATTGTTTAACCAACATTGATTTGCAAGTAGTTGAAGCAGAAACTAATGAAATATTTCGTACACATATTACACAGAGGCATAATTGACATGGAGTACAACAGAAACAAGTGAAAAAAAAATGGTTGATCGAGTTGATGGTTGAAATATTTAAGCGACTTTCTTCATGCTGGACTATCTAGAATGCTACGAATAGCAACCAACAACAATTTCTCAAATCTCTTGATTCATTAATAAACGTTGGAATAAAGACAATACTCATAAAGGAAATCTTCATTCGAAGCTAAACAAAATCTGAATCCAAGCTTTGGAGAATACTAAATTGAAGGTACAAGCTAATAGTTGTTCAATATGGATATGAAGCCCTCTTCTATCTACAATTGGTAAAGCTCAAAAAATGAGACTTATGGTACACAAATATCCACTTTGATCCTTGGATGTATTCAAAGGAAGGCTAATTGCATTTTTGGCCCATCAACTTCCACGCGAGACTTGCGCCGACGCCTCACTTCAACATTCAATGCTTACGGGATTGACTAACCGCACATCATTCACTGTACTGCCTTGATTGTAGCGCAGGTACTAATACAACTTGCTTTAGTCCAGTGAGCGGGATGCATGTTAGCTTCTTGTTTCTTCACCGGTGTATTTCACTGGTTTTAACCTACAAATCCTTTCAATATATTCCTATATATTAGATAATGACAAAGCACATTATTAAAATAATAATTAGTTGATAGCAAACTCGTAGGTTACTTGTATGTTTGTCATGTGAAATAAGCTAAGCCTAATAATCAAGGACAAAAAACAAATTTTAAAAAAATTAATTTACTTAATTGGTATCCATAATTCTTATGTGTGGAGTTAAATAAGATATAATGGTAGATTTCAAAATTAAATTGAATAGTTCAATCACAAAATTTTAGCAGGATACTTTTTATTCATTACAATATTTATTTACGAATTAATATTGAAATTGAAAGTCTGTTAAAGAAATCTACGGTCTCTACTATGTATGATTAATTAGTTAATTTTGAAAAAGAAAGGAGTGTTTCGGAAGAAGTAATCTTTACTACTCTTTTGCAAGGAGTGAATTATTGGGTTTAAGTAATTAATAATATTATTTTGAGAGGCAAACTCATAAAAGAAATAATATTACCTTTATGGAAGAGAATAAAAATGTCTATTTAATTTGCTAGGCCAATTGATGACACCTATTTGCTAAGGCGTATGAAAGTTCTCGAAAATTTTCATAGATAGCTTAGTATCCCTTGACCTCTTTAGCAGAAGAGTGGGGATAAAAGGTGCGGTTAGGGCAAAACAGAGATCATCCTTTTTATGAAAAGTTTAGCCCACGTAAGTTCTAATTACAAAATTACTTTGGAAGCAGTAGAAGGTTGGAGTTCTAGACTCATTATCATGTTAATATATAACCGTTGTGTATATGAATCGTATACTCTTAACAATCGGTACGACAAGTCTTGTTACATATAATTCTTAATGTAAAAAGAGAGAGCATTAAACCTAACCTGCCTGTTAGTTCTTTTGGATACATAACAGGTCCTCATTAAAAATGTGAATGTTGGATCCTTGAGAAGTAGTACATGGTGCGGCGACATGAGCAAGATGGAAATAGGTCACCTGTCTCTCTGAAGTTAAGCCTATTAACTTGCTAGAAATTGATACATCAACCAAGTATCCAAGTTTGTCTTTTGAACTCTCTTTGTCAAACACAAAACAATTATCATTTTCCAAGAAATTATAAGGCTTCAAAAGTATTTCAGAAAAGGCAATGACAAAGTAACTTTTCTCAAATTGATGCATGACTTTGCAAGGATATATAGGTCTATTGTTGTGACCGAGCTCGCAAGGAACAGGGGTATGACTTGGCATCTTTGCACTTGTATAAAGCATCAATTAAGCGAGGGACAAAACAAAACACCTAGGCTTCAAGAATTCGAGCCTTTAATAACACCGAGTACACCCATCTAAATCGTCATACAACTAGTATTGAACATGTATTTTTTCTACGAGTGTGGAAATGCATCATAGAGCTGGAAGAAAACCATTCTTCGGGTACCATATCATGTTATTTGAACAAAATAAGCATATCATTAGTAAAGATGGCCACCGTGCAAAAGTTGGTAGATATTAGCAGATGGAAGGACACGAGAAAGACAGACAAGCTTCAAAACGCTTGGAGCTTCTTTAAACAAAGCATAAAATAAGTACATTTAAACGAGGTCCCCAACTCCAATAGTCGCTTGAGAAGTCATACAACCTTCAGTAGAACTGCATGCAATTAACTTCAGATGCTACTGACTTATGAGCAAATATATACTCAAGCAAACATGCACACCACAGACTAACACCACCGGTGCCACTAGACTTTAAGCCTTGGTAGTGCGACCTCGGTTGTGAAAATAAACATCAATAGATGGGCAAGCAAACACCTCTTATATCTCACTTCTGACTGATGAGATAAACCTAAAGGTCTTCTACTTTGCACAATATCAACAAACATGAATCACACACAAATATGACAACTTCAAAATGAAAGAGGTTCTGAGGTCCTAACGTTACAGCATTCTAGGTACATATTCTAATCGTAAATGTGCAAAAAGGGGAGCGCATACCCAGAACTAAGAAACAAAAACAAAGACAAAAATCATCATAGCCATGCAAATTACTTGAATCCTTTACATTTTATTCCATCAAAGACGATCCGTGTGTTCACAAGGATGAAATAATTAACACATACATTCTGCCTGTATTCTGTGACAAAACAAGTAAAACTTTCCCTTTTCAAAAGGATGGCGAACAAAGAAAACTAATGAAAATATCCAAAACTGTGTTTGTAATATTTGTTCTCTGTTTGCCTCCACAAGGATAACATCATTTGTGCTGCAAAAAGAAAAGAATAGAACAGAAAGAAAAAGTAGGAAAGCAGCATATTGTAACCGGGGAGGTTAATCTTGATTCTTTCACTAGATCATGCAAAAGGCCAGGCTCCTAGAAACAAGTCCAGACATCCATTGCATCTGTTTTTCAATTCTATCAGATGCAAAAGGTCATGTACAGAGAGGGCGCACTAAACCCAACCTGCCTGTTAGTTCTTTCAGATACAAAATAGGACCACTATGTTGCTCGGACTATTCAAAAATGTTGATGGGTGCGGCAACATGTTTGGAGAGTCCGAGCAACATGGAAACAGGTTCCATGTCACATGAAGTAGGCCTATTAACTTGCTAGAAATTGACGCATAATGTACCATGTCCACATTCATATAAATTCCATTTATAATGACAACCTCTTACATACAAGCCAAAGAAATACCAAACTGCATAAAGCACATTAATTCAAAGCAGACAACTAAAGTACATGAAGAGTCTCAGCACTCCGCTAAAAGGATGTCAAATTAAGTGATTCATTTTCATCCACCCTGACAAAGGAAGGTCAAATGCTTTGCCTCGGATATATTCTCAATGAAGGAGTTATAGGAAGGTAACAATCTCTAAACGCCATTTCGTTCTAACTGATATCTCTCTCTGCTTCTCCCTCACTTTTCTGCTACTTCAGCTGCATGAGAGCACGAGTAAATTACCTCCACTCTTAAGAATTTCCCTCATAATTTATAAAGCCCCAAGCAGCAACCAGAAATGGTCCTCCTACCTCCCATCTTTTTGTTACCTTCAAGAAAGCTTAGTGCAGTCTAAATTTTAACTAGCTGAATCTTGCAACACAAGCTCACAATTTCCTCTGTTCTCTACATTCTTGAATAATTCAAAGAAACACAATGCGGTGCAGAAAGAGCACAAAAAATAAATTGGCAAAAAATCACATAGAATAAATAAGGCTCAAGTGTCACTCTTTGACTTGCTCTCACTTCCAGCGAATTTATATGAACTTTAGCTTTCATTGAATTTGCTTTAGACTACCTGTAACATAAAGAGTTACAAGAGCAAAGCTCAAAAGATTGGAGATCCTGTTATCTGCCTCAAGAACAGAAGCTTCAACCAGACAAGTGCTTTCCTCGCTTAGGCAATGCATTCAGGTGCCAAAGCATTAAGGCATGCATCTCATCACCAGTTGGCTCTGCCGAGAAGAGGGCAACACACTAAACAAGTTGTTTTTCTCAATGTTAACTTTTTTCTATTCACTTGTCCCTACAGTTATGTTTATAGTTATTATCCTTGAAGGTGCATTTCTATTGGTCCAATTTTTCCTTCATTTGCGCATGTGTTCTTTAATGTACGTCCAAAAAGAGCTCAATGCTCTTTGATCCTTTGCTGCCTCAGATTCAATCTCTTGGCACATAGAGAGCATTATTGTCAGTTTGGCATTGAGCTTGTGCTTTTAACACTGGTTGAAACATATCTTTTTAAACAACTTATACCCAACTAGTATTGCTCGACTTAGTCTCAAGTAATTGAATAATATCCAACTTGTATTGCTTGTGCTTTTAATACTGATTGAAACATATCTTTCTAAACTGTTGAGGTGTTTGGCCAGGCTTTTAAAATAAAAAGATAAGTGTTTTGCATAATAGCAGAAGTTGTTTTTCAAAAGCTAAAAGATAGTTTTTCCCAGCAGCACTTTCAAACCTAAGTCAATCAATCACAAATTACTGTTATAATATTGACAAAAGTGCTTTTCAAATTGTTTAGCCGAACACAACTGCTACTCTCCAAAGTACTTGCCGAAAAGCACTTCCAAGAAAAAGCACCTTTTAAATGGGAACTTGGCCAAATATGTTGCAAGTCTCAACCCCAACAAGTTAGGATCGCCAATATGGACTTTTTGCTTCATTGGGTTATATTGTCCTTAAGTTTGTGTGGATCCTGAATAGTGTACTCCATATCTCATTTTATGTGATACTCTTTTCTTTTTAGTTTGTCCCAAAACAAACGACACTTTCCTATATTTACAAATAATTTAACTTTAAACTTCCATTTTACTTTTAATGAGATTTATAGCCAAAGAAATGTCCATGATTTTTTTAAACCATAAGTTTCAAAAGTCTATCTTTCTTAAATGTGTGCCCAATCAAACATCATCACATAAAATGGACGAAGGGAGTAACATTTTTAGCATAACTTCCTTGCAAGTGATTTTAATTCAACCCCTCCTCTTTTAACACCTTCAATCATCATAGTTCAATACCAACAGACTGGTGCATTTGGAGGATTGCTTAGGAATGACCACATCATTGCAAGCAACACTATCAATTTATCATCTACGAGTGCTACATGCACCTTCTACTGAATGAGTGTATATATGTTCTATCATAAGATATTCTCATTTGAGAAGACAACATAAGTTGGGAATATACTATCTTAAAAAAGAGGCACACTTCAAAACTTCTTCGTTATATATTGAAGAAGGAATGCATGTATTAGCCAAATTATACAGCAATTAATACAATTTCTCTTCTTTTCTTATCACTTTGTCCTCTTAGGGGATGCTTGGTATGGAGGAAAACAAACAACAACAACATACCCGATGGAATCCCACAAGTGGGGTCTGGAAAGGGTAGAATGTACGCAAACCTTACTACTACCTCACGAGGTAGAGAGGCTGTTTCCTAGGAACCCTCGTCTCAAAAACCCATAAGCAGAATAAACTAGATATGGAAAAAAAAAGGTGCAGGAAAAGAAAAGGAAATATAAAGGACGACTAACAACGAAAAGCACATGATAGTGTGTAAATACGATAGCATCAAGATAAATATGATGGATAAAGACAACACAGGATATAAAAAACGACTAATCCTTCTAACATACTACTAATCCACCTAACCCTCCCAACCTATTAGCCTGCTACTTTAATTCGCGACCACCACTCCTTTCTATCTAAGATCATGTCCTGGGTGAGATCAAGTTTCGCCATATTTTGTCTGATCACTTCCCCCCAATACTTCTTCGGTCTACCTCTACTTCTCTGTGTAACTCCCAAATCCAACCTCTCGCACCTCCTAACAAGAGCATCAGTATTACTTCTCTGCACATGTCCAAACCATCGCAGTCTCGCTTCCCTCATCTTATCCGCCACAGGAGCCACCTCTAGCTTCTCCCGAATGGTCTCATACCTAATCTTATCACTCCTGGTATGACCACACGTCCATCTCAACATCCTCATCTCTACGACCTGCATCTTCTGAACATGTGCGCTTTTGATTGGCCAACACTCCACCCCATACATCAACGATGGTCTAACACCATACTGTAAAACTTACCTTTGAGTTTAGGTGGTATCTTCTTATCACACAATACTCCAGAGGCAAGCCTCCATTTTGTCCATGCTGCCTCAATACAACATGTGACATCATCATCGAAATAGTCACTACTCCAGATGATGGACCCAAGATACTTAAACTTTTCTCTCTTGGGGATAGGTTGAGTGGCAAGCCCACATCCATGTCCGTTTCATCTCCCACAACACTGAATTTGCACTCCAAGTATTTTGTTTTGGTCATGCTCAGTTTGAACCCTTTGGACTCCAAGGCGTGTCTCCAAACCTCCAACCTATCATTAACTTTAATCCGAATCGCATCAATCAATACTATGTCATCTACAAATAGCATACACCATGGAACCTCCTCCTTGGATAGATCGGGTCAGCTCATCCATCACCAAGGCAAATAGAAAAGCGCTCAACACAGATCCTCGATGGAGTCCAATCTCAACGGGAAAATACTCAGAGTCTCCTCCCACCGTTCTTACCTGAGTTTTGGCTCCGCCATACATATCCTTTTATCACCCTAATATATGTCATTGGAACACCTTTCACCTCTAGACACCTCCATAGGACATCCCTCAGAACTTTGAATTTCTCATGTTTGGTTGGTCGAAATATTCTCTAAGAAAGCAGAGGAAAATGGCTTCCCTAACAGAAGTAGGAAAGACAAGTTCCGTAAGTCACATTTTGCAAAAACACTCTCTTAAAGTCTATATGGAAAATAACACCAAGATCTTCTTAGTCGTCAAAGTGGGCACTTCTATCAAGCTTTTGTTGCAATATGTAATATGTAACGATTAGAAAATCAATATAAAGACATCCTCTACGTTCTAGCTTAGATTCCATCATAAACATAATCAAAGACCTCCTTACTGGATTATACAATTTGTCATCTCCGCAGATGCATTGTATTTAATATACAAGGATAAAAGAAGTATGGAAAACCTTTGTAGTTTGTTACATTTTTCAAAATCATATCTAGGACCATGGGATTTCCCATGCTTCCTGACTTCCTGTTCTTGTCATATTTTCATCTTGATTTTTCACTCTCACGAGTGAAAACATAAGCCCAACAGGTAGAAACAACAACCAAAGCATTTCTAAGAGGGAACATCAAATGAACTTGTTCATACATTCAACTGTCTCTTTCTAATTTTATTTTTGAGAAAAGATATTTATATGTTCAACGGTTGATTATCAATAAGATTATGCCATAATGATGTCTAGCTATTGCAACTAAGATGTTATCCTACCTTCTAGGAGGAGCCTATTCCCGAATCACCTTTCCAATTGCAACTGAATTCAAATGAAAGATCCTCACTGAAGAACCCATATATGCTATTCGGACTGACATATGGTCAAATTATGACTTCGTGACAGGATAAACATCAAAACTTTAACTTAAAAATATGCCATAACAAGTCAATCTCTTTGGCGTTACAAGAGAACCTTCACAAACTCAAGTTCTAGATAATGGTTTGTTCATGGGTAAAAAGTTAGGAAGGGAGGGAAAGCAGTACTAATATATTTCTCCCCTCAGAATTTAGTTAAATTTCAACTCATTACAGATATACTTCCTACTTTGCACCATCAAATTCAATGGCAAGGATTGATAAAGTTGGTGTCGAGACTCGGATCACTTGTAAAGATCCCCATTTTTAATTGCACTCTTCTATTACTAAAAGAAAACATATATTGTTATTCCCTCCTCTTTAATTCCACTTAACCTTGCCATTTTCTACAACAAACGGCACAAATTTGGTGCAAGGTGCCACTAAGGCTTCAAGATTTATGATGAAGCTCCTTATGACTCTCAATAGAGGTGAGACCAGTGTTATCAAATGAGACAAGCACAAAAAAACTCCAAGGTTTATTGAGGCTTTAATTAAGAAAGGTGCAAATGGAGAAAAAATAGCATGAACAACAAATGTATGGACAAATAAATTAAAAAATTATGATAAAGTGAAATATCAATTGTTTAGTGTCACCTTTTCAGGATTATGCTCATGGGCAAGGAAATATAAGTGATAAATTCTTGATGACAACATTGAAGCGTCCGCTAAGCAAGCAAAGCACTGAACGTATTTTGCGCCTCGCTTCAGGTCTCAAGTGCGCCTTTGACAGAACTAGGTGAGGGAAAAAAAAAAAAGCAAACTGGGTAGTGCTATTCAAATCATTCAACAAATTCGTGAAGCGTAGTTGGCATGTTAATAAGGCTAATGATGAGGTTTCCAAATTATAGAGAAAGAGAACCTCGAGATGAGCAACTGGAACATGTGCAAATGTCTTTCCTCAAGAATAGAACAAATTCAAAAATCCATTATCATTTATAGCACTTTAAAGAATATTATTAGCATGACGAGGAAGCTCATTATGATTAAAGAAAATGATAAGGAACTCTAGCTTTCATGCCTCTGTCAATCAGAAACTATCTCAATTCTGCGAAGCGCAAGGCTGCAATATGTAAAAGACATGCTAAGAAAAAAAACAAAAAGATTTTCTGCCTCTAAATTTACATTATGACAGCTGACTACATAACTTACTGTCCAGGAACTCATTTTATGAGAGAGGACTCACTTCAGTTCATGATATGTTGGCACAGCTTTCGGATACCTGCGTAAAAAAGTAAGGATATACAATTAAATCACTATTAAATAACAATAAAATAAGGAGTGAATAAGCTCGCTTCTCTGCAACTCACATTCTAAATGTTGTATTTGCCACATATCTGCCTACGAGGCAAAGAATGTCATCACGTCTTCATCAAGGAATAGTTCCAAATCACCAGTATCTAATGTACTTGGGACATCAAGGTCAAAGTTAAACGGACTGCCGAGTCTAGTATAATCTGGTGAGCCACTAGTGACCGGAGATGAAAAACACATCTCAACAGGTCTATCATGGTCATTCTGAAATGTGTCTTTCCCATAATGGTGGTCGTCTTTGGAAATATCATTTCTATTTCCATGAAGCACTCCTGACCTAACTCCAGAATCCCGTGACTTAATCTGAGGCTGACCGAATGCCAAGTGAGACTGCTGGTCTTCATGAGCTGGCCCAAATTCAGCCGATGGTGCATAATATTGATATACGGGGGGTTGATGCAAGTTTGAATATTGAGATCCATGAGTGAAACTGAAATCCTGTAGTTCATGATGTAGGACAGAACTTTGAGGTCCATTATGCAACTCGTTGTTTGGAGGTCCATAATGAAATATGGAATTTCGAGGTTCATTATTCATCCTAGAAAACTGAAGTCTGCTCTGCAGCTGAGTATCATGAAGCTGGCGTTGCACAACGGAATCTTGAGTTCCAAGATGAAACCTTGATTCATATGGGACAACCTCAGAATTTTCCAACATTGGGTAAATTGATGGTCCATTGCCAACGAATGTATCCTCTGTAGCGACTGTGTTAGCTGATGGAGCTGTGGAAAGGTTGGAGTCTTTTAATGGTAATTCAGATTGACCCTCAGAGTTTCTCTCCACAGGCTTCCTCAGTCCCATCATATTGTTCTCTGGTTGGCCTTCTTTTGTGATGTACCCAGAAAACTGCACATTGGAATTGTTCATATCAGGTGAGGTGTTTCTAGCCTCGTCATCAGGTTGCTGCTCAGTGGGAGACAATTGAGTCTGTTGAAAGTTTGCCCTAGCACGTTTTCTTCTTCGACGTTGCCCATCTCCTTGCTCCTTACTTTGGTGAGATTGGGGGACAGCATCCAGAGGGCGAGTATCCAATGGTTCATTTTTCCTCTCATCTCTAGATGAAACAGAGACATTAACATCATCAACACCATCAACATCATAATCACTGTCACTATCAATAGAAGGTTTCTTCTTGTCACCATGACCTCTAGTAGGTGCCTGGCTTAAGCTAGATGACCCATTGTCACTGCTTGGTTGCTGGATAGTGGATTCCTCTCTGCTTAAAACAGCTAACCATATTGAGCTCTCCTTTGCTGTCATCTTATCCTGCAAACACTTTGACTGCCGAACTAATCTCCTGATCTTTGCAATATCAGGTGACATATGCTTTATAACAGCAGTTAGAACACCAACTTTAAACATTTTCTTTAAATCATGTGGCTTCTTGTATGGTGGATTCTGACCCTTAGGCAGACCCATTTTCGCCCACCATTCCTCGTTCCCTGATGGCCACCAGGGTGGTGAGACGCCTTTCTCCAATGGGTACTTCCGCTGAGGTGGATCACAATGTTGCATTAAAGAAGACAAAAGGGACCCCAAGGTTGCATCTTGCAAGTCCTGCAGAACACTTTGTGGGTTCCCATTTTGGTTGCCAATTCCCTCTCCTTTTGCACGACATTCTGCTTCATACTTGGCTATTGCAGCAGGACCATTCTTATCAAATTTCACCTTCTCCTTCCACCAAGCTCTTATGTTATCAGATGAACCACTAACTGGTTTACCCTTCTCAGGTATAATGCCATAAACAAATCCTCTAGCCTTGCAGACCTCCATGAGTTTCAACATGTACTTCAAAATCCCATCCTGAGCCCTTGACATCTTTTTCCGCCGAGCTTGATCAGTGGTTTGCTTGTTCTTCTGCTTCTCTGCAGCTTGTTGTGCAGCAAGTTTCTGCCTTTCCTTAAGCCTCTTGAGCTTGACACGATCCTTCCACATTCGCCTCTCCAATTCCTCAGGATCAATCTCTTCATCACTGACATCCTTTTCAGCTATATTATCGCACCTTATATCATCCACTTCAAGGTCCGAGCTGTTTCCCAATCCATCAGTATCAATCATACAGTACTCCATTCAAACCAAATAAACAAAAATATACACACCAAACGAAAATACAGTAATCCTTGACCTCTTTAATTCATTTAAACAGCAATCCTCAAAGTGTCACAAAATTCAAGAACTAACAAAACCCAAATAATCACACCCCAATAACCAAATACTCATTTCTCAATATCCAAGATCGTTTCTAGAATTCTCAAGCAGACCCCACGTCAGAAATGGTCGGAAAAAAAAACCCATAAACCCCAAACCAGAGAGACCCAAAATAAATAATCGTCAAAGCTACAATTTTTGCCAAAGGGTGGTAGATTTGCTCACATCCATCCGGATTTTACATTAATTGGCTCCAAAATCAAAAAGTTTAAGCTGGAAAATTCAACTGTCAAACCTGATATCAATTCCAATCTCATCCATGCGTTCCAACAGATTAAAACCAAAAAGGTTAGCAAACTTTCTAGCTATATTTCTCTTCACATAAAGGGAAAAAGGAACCCACCGAAAAAGGCAAAGGGATTTCAGAAAACGATGAAAAATATAAATGCAGAAATGTATCTGTGAATTGTTGTAATTTTTTGTTTTTCTAATAAAGAAGAGAGAGAAGGTGGGGTTGGAGTGAGGGACAGAAGCAAAAATGGTTGAAAATCCTAAAAACCCAAATACCAAGGAAAAAAAAACCACTTCAACTTAGCTGTGCAAGTTTTTACTACATTTATCATTAAGAAAAAATTAAGTGTTAAAAGTACACTCTTTTTTTTTTTTTAAGTTTCATATCTAAATTATTGTAAATATGAGTTTTTTATTTAAACTATTATTTAAAAATATGTATACCATATTTACTCTTTTATTTTTTAAAAAAAATATAACATTACAGTTCACGTAGACAAATACTATAGCTTGTTAAAAAAAAAGTTATAATATTAGTTAAAGTTAAATATTAAATTATAAAATAAAATGGAAAATATTTTTCTCACCTCATCTATTTCCTCTCCCATAACCCCCACCCCACCCC
>JAPFFP010000001.1:6493982-6509047 GCA_026153255.1 Solanum medicagineum
TCGAACACATACACTCAAAAAAATATAACACACACACTCTTTCATATATATATATATATATATATATATATATATATATATATATATATATATATATATATTAAATTTTTGACTTTGCCAGTGTATCTACATCGGGTTTAGAGGGATAAAGTAATGGATGAAAGAATCTTTAAAGACACGAAGCAATTTCACAACTTAAAACCCAAAACAGATTTTCTAAATTTAACAAATATTGATTTGATAATGAAAATGACAAATGTGTGTCGTTTGTTGGACAAAAGGATATATATGAACCCTTTTTTAGGACTAGGGATATATCAGCTCTAAATTACAAATTTAATTGGTATATTAAGCTTTTTTCCTATTATGTTTACAAAAATATCTTTGACATTAGCCATGATACAACGTCTTTCTGACATGTCTAAGATAGAATTTCACATGACACAAAGTCATAAATATTTTAATGATATGAACACCACATGACATGCTACTTCACTGTCCAAATACATGTTTACCCCTTCCTTTCTTCTTCTTCCACCCTTAGGAACTCCTCTGTCACCACTATCACCATCAACCTCACTATAAATTAATTATAGGAAAAATTATACAAAATAGACCTAATTTGAAATTATTTATTCTTAATAGACTCAATCTAAATTATTTACCCTTAATAGACCCATTACCCAAACTATTGTCTTTCTATCCAGTTATTCCTTTTTTTTTCGCGTGTTGATGTCAGCATATATATATATATATATACATACATACTATAGCGGTATCATATAGGATTGAGCTTAATCATCTGTGACACCCTGTTAGTATATAATACCATATTGATATATCATACAAGCAGATGCTGACATCGGCATGACATCAAACTACCAATTTTATTATTAGGGGGGCAAAATTTTAATAGTATGAGGGTACAAAATGTAAAGGGATATATAAATGTAAATAGTTTGATTTAAAGGGATGCAAGCTTAGTTTTCCCTTAATTATATCAACAACAATATACCCAGTTGAATCACACAAGTGAGGCGTGAGGAGGATAAAATGTACACAGACATTATCACTATCTCCTAAAGATAGAGAGGTGGTTTCCGAAAAATCCTCGTCTCAAAATCGAGCCCCATAAGCAGAAAATATTAGATATGGAAAAAAAAGAAAGAAAGAAAAACGAAAAATGACTAATAATAAAACACTTCATGTAAATACGATAAAAGTGACAAATATAAGACGGATAAAAATTAGTTATATCAACAAAGAATATAATTATATTACCTGCCTGAATCACTTATTATTCTTCTTAAGGGCACAATTTAAAACAAATCTATTACTAAAAAAACTATTTGAAATTCAACCATAATTGATAAACTTTAGTTTTGAACTATCAAAGCTTTACTTCAAACAAGAACATAAAGTGCAACAAGTTGCAGTGTCTCTTCCTATCATACTACATTTCCGCCCTGTTGTCTTCTTCACCTCTAGAATTTCAATTGATAAAAAGCAAAATGAAAAATGATACTAGAAACAACAAATTCCTATGTCAAGCCAGCTAGTGAATTACTAGTGATAAAGTCTGAAGACAAATATGGGGCTCTGGAGGTCTACGAAGCTCGTATCTTCATCCAGTGACTCTATATATATGTCTTCCCGCGGTTCTTCATTCACTCCCGTCTGTGTGGCATATTCCAAACCCATTTCGTAGTCCACCTGCAACACAAAACAATGAAACCATATAGTAGTTTGTTGATTCAGATCCTTCTTAACAAAATATAGCAAGCTCTGGGGAACCATCTCCATTTCCAATTTTACAGCCACAATTAGGTTAATCCAACCACTTTCTTTCAAATTCAAGAGGCAAAAACAGCATCGAGTTGAGTTATAGGTAGAAACACTTAACCATAATGTCATACATAAACTTCTATGCTCTAGAATAACATTTATACAAGGATCATACCTTTTCGACATGCTGAGCAAGCTTTTCTCTGATGGTATCTTTTGTTACTGAATTAACTGAAATTTGTTTTAGTAGGTCAGCATTGTCATCCCCGAAGCGTCTCTTTTTTGATGCATGCACATTTGTCGTCTGTTTTAGGAGATCATATATAGCAGCAGTAGCACTCGGAATATACCTGCATCCAGCAGAAAAATGGTATTGAATTTGACTGATTAAACATAAATTATTCAGATGACCCTTAATGATCCAGCTTACTTGCTCAAATTCCGCTTCCTTTCCTGCTGCTCACGAGCATGAATCCTTTTTACAATTTTTGATTTGAGCTGATTGCAGCATTGCTGAATAGCAGTCTGAAATATTGATTCTGTTAGCGCACTGAAAATTGCTCAATGATTTGTTAACTGCAGACAAAAAAAATTACCTTGACAGCAGAAGCTATCTCACTTATGTCATCTCCAATATACTCCTTGCCAGTCCCTTTAAAGGGGATTTTGGTGCTAACAATGCTCACAAAGACACCAATCTTGTCTTGTGTTTGGTTGATCTTGTAACTGTTCCAACTAACAGCGACATCTTATTACACTGTCTGCAGTTCAATTTGCAGCAATATTCCCACCCTCACCCGAAAAGGGAAAATCCAACAAAAAGAGGAAAGCCAAAGAGTATGAGACAGAGGAGGCTCAATGGAAAATCTAATGTTCCCCCTTTCCGGTGTGGCAAAAACTGGAGTCCACAAAAGATTACATCTTCTATAATACTTCATTTAGAAAAAAAACTTTAAAAAGGAGAAAACATCTTCTATGAGAGGATTAGCAGAGTTTATTAGTTTCTTTATGAATGAGAAGTGTGAGCAACTTCATAGGCTTAAATGCCTTACTTGATTCTCTTCATAGCAGTCCTGGTAACAACATCAGCACCTTGCTCAAAAAGAAGTGGAATCCGATTAGCAAATCGGAAAATATTCAGCCCCTAAAATTTAGTCAGGCATAGTTAGTGCAACAATATGAGATCAAGAAGTTCAGAAGACAAAAGTTGTAACAATGGGGCTAGACTACTGATGCACATCATCAGGCATTAAGCTAGGAGAAGCAACAGAAGTTCTATGGATTAGAAATTTCTAACATTGACAGTTGCGTCTCTTTACTTCTCTTTCTTTTCCACTGATTGGGTATTAGAAAAAGAAAGGAAACAAAAATCATCCAGCAAACAAGAGTTCAACATCTATTTATTATACAGGTATAGGAAGACCAGATAATGTGCCCAAAAATTACGTGTTATAGCTCCTACGAGATATATCCTTAAAACCAGGTGATACCCTCAAAAGCCTCACCATATAGTAACATCAGGCTCAAAATTAAGAAAAAGAGTTTGGCCATCACATAATGATTCCACAATCATTTGATCAGGTTCTTTCTAAAAAATCAATTTACGGCTGTTCTCAGCTGTACCCGAAATACCAAAGTGAAAAAAGTCATTGGTTAAACAGTCTCTGTATTCGGGATAATGTTTCAAGATACTGAGCTAATTTATATACTTATCGTTACTGGGTTTGGCGGTCCGGTATCCCATTTTTAACCAAACCAGACCAAACCTATATACAGATAAGGGCTAGGGTATCAAGGTTGAGCCATTCACCATTTTACCTCAGCGTGCATCTCTCTGTTCTCTCGTTGCTGTCTCTCTGGTGATTGTCATCCATTCTTTGGAATCTTTTGCTTCTAATATCAAAATTCACCTTATCTTTTGATCCTACTTTCATTTACACAAACACAACTCAAATTTGAACGATGACTTTTCTAGCTACTTCAAGAATTCAAACTGAATACGATTTCATTGAAATCAAAGCAAAATGCCAGACTGGACCTTTAACAACCTCAATTTCCCCGAAGCAAAAACGCTTCAAAAAGAAACCTACTTTGAATGTTGCAATACCTCTTGTCAAGAAACTGGAGTAAAACAGAGTACCTTGTTCAGAAAGAGGAAGATACCTTGGAGAAGAAGCTCAATAGAGGAGTAAGGCAAAGACCATGGGGAATATTTGCAGCAGAAATTCATGACCGACCCAAACTACTCAGAAAACCGAACCAACAGATATCTTATCAGTTCATTTCTCAGGAAAGTGTACCTACAAACCAATGACCAATTCGCCCAACTGATACATACAAATACTGACCCAACCGGAAAGATAAGCATCGATAAACTGCATCACCTTTAACTACTTATCAAATGCAGATAAAGATGCATCCTGATAGGCCCTTTGCTTCTAACATTGGAGATACGACATTCTCTATGTTTTATATATACCTTATCAAAAGGAAAATTCTTACTTGTTTAACATCTTTCCCACCAACACTAATTCCAGCTTCCACAACGAATGGATGACCTTCGAATACTTGAGCACTGGACAGAAGACATGGTAGCTTTTAACACTTATGATTTGTATTATCCAATCAAAGGATTCATTAAACAAAGTAGATGAACTTCATATATGATACAACCTTCCTGAAAAGGTAGCAACCATATCCGGGTGCAGCTCTTTTATAATGCCAAGACGTAGATTATATTCTCCAGCAGGACTTAAAATCTGCAAGATAGCTTAGAAATCATATGCAGAAGATAACTGGGTATCACCAAAACATTTAGAGGTTGGTGTTGCTAAAGGCAGTTGAAAAGAGGCAAGAACTTCACAAAGATGAACTTACATCACCACTGGGATCATCAAATTTGGCTTGACGAAACAACTGATGAATGCGAACTATTTGTTGTGAAGATAGAGATTTAACTGACATTTTTGGGCTAAAATCTGGACCCATCTCCCCTAGAATGTAAAAGAACATTCTATTTAAGATATAATATAATGTAAAATAAATGAAGCCAACCTTTTAGTTATGTAAGTGAATGAGTAGTAAGCTATAAATATATGCATATAAGTCCGAAGCATAGAAATGTTCATTATGATGTGGCTGACTATGGAAATTCCAATATCCAAGACGAAAGATTGGTATATTAATGGTAGATGTGATGATAATAATTATAAGATTTTTAAGAGAGAACAAAACACAAACCCATCCGAGATGCAACTCTAGCAAGGCAGTGTTCAGCATATCACATGAATTCTCATTACAGTTGCAGAATTAGACTTGAAATATTACAATGCCAATCAACCTTAACAGTAGGAGCATATGTCTCAGCATATTACATATTTCACATTCCTAGCCACACATGTCGGAAGAATTTCCAGAGCCAGAATCAACCAAAACATAATATTCATTTTCATTTGAAACTTATGCTTCAAATTTCGCTTGTGTCTTCTTACAGTATAGTGGCTACCAAGGACGTTTAATGCTCAAAATAAGACTACATTTGACCTTGTCAAGGTTTTTTCTTACTTTGTTGTGTGGTTTGCATTCTTACCTACCACCAGCCATCCATTTAAGTTTTTCCTCTCCATGTTATTAGTCAAAGACCTAATATTAAGTAAATAAAAGTGTGTCCTTCTCTATTAGCTTAGGCTAATAGATGAGGTGTCACACAAATCAACATGTTACCAGACCCACTGGAAGCCTCTAACTCAACAAAGGAATCCAAGGGTACACCACAATCATTCGAAGAAGTACTCATGGACAGGGATGTTGCATTGAACTCAGACTACACGACGCCGATGGTTGCAACAATCGAAAGTGAAGAACCATTGGCGTCCCAAGAACACATCTTACTATCAGAGGAAGACAAACAAAGAATTCACAAGCCTTGGGGACTCTCAGTCATTATCAAATTGTTTGAGAAAAGATTGCCCCACACTTATCTAAAAACAAAGTTATTAGATACATGGAAGCCTACAGAACTCCTCATACTTGTTGACCTAGGTTGCGACTATTTTGTAGCGAAATTCCAAAAAACAGAAAATCTACAAAGGGCACTTCATGGGGGACCCTGGTTCGTAGTGGGATACTTCCCCTCAATAAAATGATGGGAACCAAACTTCGTCGCAGAGTCATCAATGCTAATGCATACTGCGATTGGGCAAGGCTTCCTCACCTCCCAACCGAATTCTACGACTGGCAAATACTAGAAAGGGTGGGACAGAAACTGGGAACCCTACTAAAAATAGATAGTTGTACCTCCAATACATTAAGGGGACGCTATGCTCACATATGTGTCCAAGTGCATTAGAGGTACCACTAAAACGGAGGTAATAACTAGCTCCCACAAGCAAAGCATTATCTATGAAGATGAGGGAATCCTGTGCACAGGGTGTGGGAAACTAGGCCATGCTCGAAAGAGCTGTACACAAACAACCACAACCACAACAGAAATACATAACACGCCAACAAAGGAAGCTGTTACATCTCAAAATGAATGACAGGTAGTATCCTTCCCAAAAAAAGAAGAAATCACCAAAACAATTGGGGAAATCGCAGGATATTGAATCCAGTCACAAGAGGAATTCTCATCAACAGGTAAAAGCTTATGATCTCACATCAGGTAAGTTCCTTGAACCCTCTACCTCTGTAAAAATGAAAAAGATAAATTTCTTTTTCTTCATTCTCACAAAACTGGTCAGGGGTCATGTACTCCTAGGGCCCAACTACCCACCAAATCAGTCATTAAGACTAGTGTTATCAAAGGTGAAAACCGCAAAAAAGCTTTAAGCATTGGGCCTTTAAGCGCAAAGCATAGATAAAGCGTACGCTTTAATTAAAAAAGGCGCAAAGGAGAGACAAATACAAATATATGTGTAGTTCACTAATTATTATAAACATGAATGACAAATATATGACCAAAGAAATTGAAAAAGAAATATGATAAAGTGAAATATCAATTGTTTAGTGCCACTACCTCAAAAGAGGCTCAATGGCCAGAAAAATTTGCCTTGGAACCTTGATGAGGACATTGAGGCGCACATAAACTGAGGCAAAGCGCTCAACATGTTTTGAGCTTCGCTTCAAGGCTTAAGCGCTCTAAAAATGCGCCTTTGACTATACTGATTAAGATTGAACCAACCACATCCTTAATGGTTGATCTCCCAAATATCCAAAACAAATTTTTTGCATCCCCAAACTTCTCCAACATTAATAGCACTATGGGCAAGGGGCCCCACGCACGAGAAAATCAAGCTTTTCCCTAGGGAGGCCCATTAAAGAAAATGCTTCGACTCTCTCCCACCAGAGTATCTCCTACTCTAAGGAAAGTAATCATCACACCGGCCCTATTGAAGTGACCATGGCCGTCAAATCAACCTCCCACCCCATTACCTCTCTAGTAATAAATTCCTCCCCTCTAGAGAGGATGACAATCACCACCCCGACCCATTTGAAGAACCTCACTATACCAAACCAACCGCCCTCTCAATCCACCCTGCCGATTGAGCCACTGGTCTTCTCAACAACAACGCCGCCACCAATCACATTCCAACCTCATGGCTGGAGTTGACATTGCAAGACCGATGCATCACATTGAAAGTGAACATAGGGGGCCATCTAGTGGTCCTCATCCTCAAAGACCCTGCATTCCTTGCCCAAATAATCAAGGAAGGAATGGACCATGCGATAGAGGGCCCGGGGATGCAAATCTTAATGCAAACCCTATGACAAACACAGCTAATGGGCAGCATCAACACGAGATCCATGCAGGAACTCAGTGCACTGAGGGGGCAAACCTTTCAAAGCCTTCCTTTTTTCCCACCTTTCCCCTACCTCCCCAGCTCACAAAGTCCAACCTTCGCCCCCTAGATGCCACTGGGGAACCAAACTTAGGGAACAATAAGCCAAGAAGAAATTTCATGGATAAGGGAAGAAAATAGAGAAGCGAAAGGAATTTTATTACTGGACATTAAGAAGTAATCGAGAATCAGAGGAGCTACTAACTTTGCTCGAAGAACAAAACACAAAGGTTGTGGTCTTGGAGAAACTCTTCCTCAGAGAATCTGAAGAGCCCCTCAACACAATGGTCATAGTGCATTGCCCAAATCACCTAACCATGTACATGTTGAACTTGAGGAACGAGAAGGGGGCAATACCGGCAGCGGTAGCACTTGATCCAATGAAGGAACAGATAAAGCCATCCCACGTGGACCAGGGGAAAAGTGTTTAGGAACTACTACAGCTCAATCGAATTTCATGAATTTCATCATTTGGAACACAAGGGAGAAAATAGCTCGAGCTTTAGGAGACACTGCAATCTTATAGTCCAGATGCATAAACCCTTCTTACTAGTTCTGCACGAAACAAAGATGGGAGAGCACAAGCACCTAATAGAAGAACTGAAATTTGACCCCCAAATCTAGTCCACTGCAGATGGGGCCCTAGGGCGAATTGTTATAATGTGGAAGAAGAGCTCCTAGAACTGGACAATATCTTAATCACCCCTCAAGGAATTCATGTTTTGGTTAAGGTACTCCCTAACTCTAAGCCTTTTCTATTCTCCGCAATTTATGCTAGCCTCAATTTCAACACTAGAATTAGGCTCTGCATCGATCTTTGCCTGATTGCGGATAGTCAAAAAGGGAAGTGGCTCATGGGGGGAGATTTCAATGAGGTTCTTCAGGCAAAGGAGAAGTTAGGAGGAACTAATATTAGTTTTGCTAGGTCTAGATTATTTTGGGACTATGTTAACAAATACAGCGCGATGGATTTAAGCTTTAAGGGTAGCAAATTTACCTGGACTATTAAGGGGTACTGCAATAAAGGACATCTTATCCTCGAAAGACTAGATAGACGTGTTGCCAATGACCAGTGCATAAAATGCTATCTTAAGACTTATATGATGCATCTTCCTAGAGCCAAATCTGGCCACTCTCCTCTCCTTATCTCTCTCAGCAACCAACAAGGCAGTCACCCCAATAAGCCTTTTAGAATGGAATCCATGTGGTGTGGGCACCCATCCTTTATCAATATAGTCTCGAATTCTTTTACCAACACTAACTCCCTCTCCCAAAACATTTCTCTTCTCTAATCAGAGGCTTCCACCTGGAAGAAGACTACCTTTGGTAATATCTTCCAAAAAATGAGAAGAATCCTGGCCAAGTTGAATGGCATCCAAAAGTCTCCTCACTACTTCCACTCATCCTTCCTCCAAAATCTTCAGACTGTCACTGACCTCTCTAAAGAGTATGAGGACCTCCTTAAATTCGAAGAAGATCTTTGGAAAACCAAATTCAGAATCAATTGGCTCAAAGATGGTGATGCTAACACCTCCTTCTTCCATACCTCTACCCTCAATAAAAGAAGGAAAAACAGAATTCATTCTTGGAAGATGAAGTAGGAAACATGTTTGACAACCCCAAAGCCATCAGTAACCATGTCACTACCTACTTTAATAAGCTCTTCACCTCTGACTAACCATATTCTCCCAATAATGGCCATTTCCTTGACCCCAGTTATGGCTACTTTACCAACACCATGAGAGAGGCCGTTGACTCCCCTCTTAGAGATTCCGGAGTTTGGGTAGCCCTAAAATCCTTCAAAAATATTGGGAACATTGTAGGGGAGAAAACTAAAGCCTTCTGCAGAGAAGTGTTCATTAATTCTTCCCTGCCCCGTATCATGAACTCTACCCTTCACTGCCTTATTCCTGAATGCCCTAATGCCTCCAAGCTGAAAAACTTTAGACCCATTGGACTTTGCAATACCATCTACAAGCTAGTAACAAAAATCATTGTCAATCGTATCAAGCACTACCTCCCCACCATCATTGACCCAGTTAAAGCAGCTTCTTCTCCAATAAAAAGAGCCTTTGACAGTGCTATTATCGTTTAGAAAAATGTCCCACTTCAACAAAATGAAATGAATCAATTCCAACATGATCCTAAACGTGGACCTTCAGAAAGCTTTCGATAGACCGAAATGGTCCTTCGCAGGGGATTCTCTTAGATTTTGAACTTCCCCCCCAAGCTCACCAACCTCATCATGTCCTGTGTTAGCGCTAGCTCTATCGCCATTTTTTTAACCCCTTAAGAGGCATTAGTCAGGGTGATCCCATGTCCCTTTATCTCTTTATCATCTGCATGGAAAGGCCTTCAAGACATATTGACATGGAAGTTAATACCAAACAATGGGCCCCCATCAAAATCACCACCAATGGCCCTAAAATCTCTAACCTCTTCTTTGCAGACGATCTAACCCTTTTGGGTAGGGCTAACCAGTTGAACTGTAATACCATTAATAGAATTTTGAATAACTTCTATCAAACCTCTAGACAAAAAGACAACCTTGGGAAATCCAAGGTCATCTTCTCCAACAGCATGTGGAGCAAAATCCTCACTACTAAGCACCATAGTACAAACCCCTCCAATAGGACTAGGAAAATAGTCACTAGAACTTGGAAGAATATCCAAGAGGGATGGAAAAGAGGGTGCTACTCCTTGTCACTCCGGAAACAGAGTAAAATTCTTTGAGGAAACCTAGCTGCCCCACTCTAAAGCCATTAGAGACATGATCCATGGACCCCTGAACATAAGAGAGGACAGCATAATGATTACTGACCTTCACCAAAATGGGAACCGAAACTTTGATAGAATTTCCTTCTATGTTCCTAACCACATCCAAAACATCATCTCTGAATACCATTTCCCTACCAATGCCACCCACAGTAACACCTTGATTTGGAGCCTTACCCCAAATGGCATCTTCACAACGGGTACTGCGTAGAAACATATTTCCAACAAGATCTTTGATCACCATGAGCACATTCACCAGGACTAATCCTGGATTTGGAAATTACGTACCGCAAAGAAGATTAAGACCTTTCTCTAGTTGTTCCATCATAATAGACTCCCCACCAACCAGTCTCTCCACGGCAAAGGCATGAACATCTCCCCCAAGGGCAGACATCAACCACATCTTCTTTAAGTGCAGTAATCAACCAACTTTCGGAAGAATATAACTGATAAATCCCTTAACCCTCTCATTCTTGATCCCAACTCCATTCAAAGGGACATTGGACTAATACTTGGGCCAATCTTCGTAAAATGTAGTTCAATTCCATTCTCTCTTGGACTCTTTTATCCCCTTCTGCTTGTGGAATATATGGATTTTAAGGAATAACAACCAATTCAATAAAAGAAAGGAGATCATCAATGCAAACCTTGTCATCAACAAAGTCACTGAACACCACCTCATACTGGTACAAAAGGAAGAGGAGTCTAGACGAAAATCAATCGCCCAAGTGAGATGGGAACCCCTGTTACTGGGGACCTACAAACTCAACATAGACAGGGCAGTCAAGAGCAGTCCTCAAGAAGGTGTTCTTGGAAGAGCTTTTAGGGGTCCTAATAGTTCTTTGATCTTGGGCTTCAAAGAAAAAAAACCCCTCACTAGTCCCGCTATGGCAGAAATTCAAGCATTGAAGAGGGGACTGATGTTAGGCATGGAAAGAAACTTAGCTTCCCTCGAAATCAACACCAACTCCATCGACATTGTTAGTACGATCTCACATGGCCACTTATTGTATGGCAATTTAATCTCTGAGTGCAGGTAGATATCTCGGCGAAGGAAGGTTTCAAGTTGACCAATTTTGGTGCCCCAACCCTTTTGGAAGTTCCACCCGTGCATCCTTACCAGGCATTGTAAGCAGAAATTGTAAGAACTACTTTTGCTAGAACAATTATTGTTGGAAACAATTTGTCCCAAGGTCTATGTGTGACCCAAACCATGAATATGGATTCTACACATCCCTTGCCTACAAGAGAAGACACCTTAACTATTAACTAATATATAAATATCCTCTAGACCAAATAAGAAATTTATCCTGCTACAAAGTACTAGTCCTAGTATAATTTATGCCATAATTAGTGACCACACAAAGGATAAGACAATACTAGATGTTTATCCCCGGACGATCTATACTTGTCCGAGAAACCAAACAACCCCGCAATGCATAATGAACTTGGATATGGTTAAGATATGAAAAATGGAGTCGCTTAAGTGCAATTTTTTGATGGTTCAAACAATTCATCGTATGAATATTCCTACCAAATGTTACGGGCATTTTACTATAAGTTTTCCTTTAGAAATTCACATAGAGCAAGGCATGCCACCACATTTAGAATACTGCATGCATGTGCCCAAGGAGGGCCTGAACGCACGCATGGAATTTTGAACTAAAAGTGCCGAAAACTTTGGGCATTTATGTGGTTAGGGTCGAGCCTTGAATGCACAAATGATCATAAGCCCCAACACTATAAACACTCCCAAAGTCGAGGAGAGAGTGAACAAGGACTTTTGGAGCTCAAAGTGTTACATAGGGAGAAAGACACGACCTCCACCATAAATAGTTTCCAAGGTGAGTATTCATTGATATTTAGGTAGATTCCACCTATATGATTCATATATTAACTTCAAAAGGCATTGAAATCTTTAGAAATTCAAGAACACTATCGAGGAAAGGTAATCTCACTACCTAAATCTCATTTTGTTGTGTTTATATACACTTAAATAGGGTATGGTTGAGTGGTACTTCTAATTTAAACGTGGTATTAAAAGAAACCCTTAAAGTGAGTGTGGGAAAAGATATGATGAATATTAAACTAGGTAAAAATGAGTTTGGATAATTGTTCTAATGGCCCTTATGGATTGAAATTACCATGTTTGGGTAATAAATGGACTTGGGCTGAAATGGGATGGGCTAATAAATGGGTGTGTCAATAACCCGGCCAAACTTGAATGGGTTGGGCGGATTGGGTTTTTGTCACCTCAACATATACTGTGGAAGGTCTAGCATAAGACATGATAGTGATATGTATATAGTTAAGCACACCGTATTGGGGCAGCATGGACGAAATGGAAGCTTGCCTCTGGAGTATTGTGTAATAAGAAAATACCACCTAAACTCAAAAGGTAAGTTTTACTGGATGGTGGTTAGACCGTCTTTGCTATATGGGATGGAGTGTTGGCCAATAAAAAACTCACATGTTCAGAAGATGCAGGTCGCAGAGATGAGGATGTTGAGATGAATGCGTGGGCATACCAGGAGTGATAAGATTAGAAATGAGACCACTCGGGAGAAGCTCGAAGTCGCTCCTATGGCTGACAACATGAGGGAAGCGAGACTGCAATGGTTTGGACATGTGCAGAGAAAGAATATTGATCCTCCTGTTAGGAAGTGCGAGAGGTTGGATTTAGGAGTTACACAAGGGGTAGAGGTAGACTGAAGAAGTATTGGGGGAGGTGATCAGATAAGATATGGTGAAACTTGATCTCACCGAGGACATGACCTTAGATAGGAAGGAATGGAGGTCACGAATTAGAGTAGCAGGCTAATAAGTTAGTAGGGTTGGGTTGATGTTTGGTCGTGGGGTGTTGTAGGGTAGTAGGATTTGTCGTGTCTTTTATCTGATGTTGTCATTAGTCTTACATATGTAAATTGTCTCGTATTTACATACTATCATGTGCTTTTATTACTCGCTCTTTCTGTTTCCTTTCTCTTCCTTTCATTTTTTCCATATCTAGTTTGTTCTGCTTATGGATTTTTCTGACGAGGGTTCCCAGGAAATAACCTCTCTACCTCTATGAGGTAGTGGTAAGGTCTGCGTATATTCTACCCTCCCCAGACCCTACTTGTGGGATTCGACTGGGTATGTTGTTGTTATGTATTTAAGCACACCATTTTGATACTTCCAAAACTTCATCTATTTAATTGAATGATTATGAAATACTTTATCGAATATTGTGTCGCATTGTTCATCAATCGGTATTGTGGTTTCGATATTACTTTAGGGGATTGGATGTCAGTCACACATGTACCCTAACTTGGGCTATGACATTAAGAATTATACCTTTTCCAACTCCATTGAGTCGGTGAGCAGTAACCACTATAACAAACTGTTGTCTTATAGTGGCTGAATAGAATGCAAGCAATAGATAAAACTGTTTCCATGGTCTATAAGCCATAGAGCACGTATGTAATCTTAACCAGACACTCTTGACTGCCAACTAATTTTATTTTATAGTCTCCCACAGATGGATGCAATTGGTTTCAAATTCTCACCGATTAAACGTTCTGCATGAGACTTCCCAATGTTTACAAATTCGTGCTGAAGGAACTGCAAAAGAGTCTGTTTTGATGTTTCTGTTATAAGCCGTTTGATAAGAAGTATATCCACGGCAGATGGATGGTACTTGGTCTCAAGAGGAACTGGAGGCATTATGTCTGTTCTTCTGGTGAACCTTATAGTCACATTTTTCCTACGATCAATTCAAAACTTTAGTGAAAAGAAGAAATGCAGCACATATTTTACGAACTCAAAATAGTGGATGTGCTTGTAGCTTGCACAAAAAAAATTAATTAAAACAATGGGGAAAGAGAAAGGAGAGAGGGGAAGAGAGATAGAAGTACTCAGGAGAATCTGATACGAATTGGAAAAGGAATTGGGCATAGGGCGTGATGACGGCCATTTGTCGCATATAATGCAATATTTTGGACTGTAAACACAGAAAAAGATCAATTTTCAGAAACATAGAAGGTGACTATTTGATTAAGTTTGCTTTCAATGCATGAAAGAGGTGAAAATTGAGAGAACATCTGTCACAACTCCTCAAGAACTACATACTCGGTACGTCGTCCAGTTCCCTTCAATAACAATCTGGATTTCAGCACCATGCCATCGTTCTTTGTTATCCCGTTTTTCATGTACATGAATGTGCGGAACATTCCTGAAAAGAAGGCGTAATATAGTGATATACCTTGGAAATCAAAAACAACATAATCCCGTGTTACCATGAATTCAGAAATATAGCTTTCTGTTCCTAAGTCATCTCATACTTGTGAATATCAATATCCAGCCTACAGAATGAGGTATAATGTTGACTCTTCATGGAAGATGTAATCTCAATGGGAAGTCCTGTACTCATCTTGGACCAAATCAATGCCTGTAGAAATGACAGGAAAGGATTTCCTTAGATTATGGTACAAGCTGACATCCATTGAGGTCTGGATGAGCACAACTATAATGGAAATAGGGATGACAATGGGGCGGGTTGAGTTCAACCCGCAAATTTTTTTAAACCGCCCCGCCCCGCTTAAATTTTAAAGTTCTTTCATTTTTTAATTGAATTTAATTTTTTTTGGCTAATTAACGTCTCAACAACTAATTAACTATTTTTAGTTG
>JAPFFP010000001.1:6509147-6519872 GCA_026153255.1 Solanum medicagineum
CCCCCTCCCCGCATAGCTCTAAACCCGCCCCATACCTACGCCACCCCGTTGCCATCCCTAAATGGAAATAAAAATTACAGACTAAAATTGCTGGAAGAAGCACTCTAACACTACAAAGATATTCTTTTATTTAAGAGAAATAATCCACCACCCTCACAACCACCTATAACCGAGAACAGAAACAAGACGGGGAATATATCACAAACAAAGACACTAAAATGTAGTATCAGAAGAACGTCAGATGATCAGGTCAAGACCAATTGCTGAACATACCATCTTTGCACCAAGACCGAATTTCCCACGTGTCTGTTTCAATCCATACTTTGTTCCAGACAAAACTGCAGAAGCACACTTACTTAGAAAAAGGATCACATGCAGTAATACAGAGTAACAAGAATCAAAGGTTTCCACTTGGATTACGTCAATCTTAGGAAAATACATCCTAATAACTAAACTAGAGAAGCCAGTCTAAAACACCTTTTGTCCTCCCAATTGAAGGTTAGGAAAAATGAAAAAAGTTGGAACACAACAAAACGGGAACATGCAAAAGTTTCCATTGGTAAAAATTAAAATAACTGGAAATGGTAATCACATCAAACCTCGTCCAAACATATTCGGGATATCATCATGTGGCATTCCTCTTCCATTATCCTATATTGGAAACAAATTACAGTAATTAAAGTCTTTTAGGGAAGAATAATCTCCACTAACTTGCCTAATTGATTTATTCAACAATGTACTGGCGTTGTCTTGCATACTGAGAACGGAGTCAGCATATAGAAGAACAAAGAGAAACAGATGATACCTTGCATGTCACCCTATAATACGATGTCTCTCTACCCTTAGCTGCCTTTGTAGCTGCAGGGTCTTTTACTTTCTTCCCGAGAGCAGCATTCTTTGCTTGAATCTCCAGAAACCGAGCTTCCTTGGCAAGTCTTTTCTAGAGACAATAGGTAGAAAATATTTCACTAGTGTAATTTGTTAAATGTCAAACAGTCAGCATAAGATGCAAATCACGATGCCATCTAAGTGAGAGGAAATCACTGCTTAGACACCTCACGAGCCTTTGCTGTCTCAAAATCATCATATAGGGCTTCATCTCTTCTTTCATGGTCAGCTAGACCAATCATGGAATTAAATTTACTTCTGCCAATCTCTTCACTACAGGAGCAAAAAGAAAAACAGAAACAGAGGTTTGAAGAGAGGTTCCCCGATAATGGAGCAATGTTAGCTCATTGAAGTAGTTATTAAAATATACAAAAGACAAATATATATCACTCACATGGTTATCTCTACAACTGGAAGCTCAGAGATGGATTCAGCAGAATCAAGTGCATTCTCAACAAGTTCTCTCACAGTAGTGTAAAGACATTTCCCAGGCTGAAAATTTGAAGAAAGAACAACTTGATCTACAGCGCATATAGTGTATCAATGTTGAAGTAAGTTCTGCCTCATGAAAATCTTGAACTATTAAGAAAGGGAGAGCCTATTTCATTTAATGCCTTCAACATGCCCTTCAATGTGGTCAATTCTTTTCTGTTGGCTAATGCCAACAACGTGACCTCAAAAACCTTTCACCTACTCTACAAGTAACCAGTTTCAAAAACAAAAACTCCACCAACTCTGCTATCATTATGAATATAGGAAAATCTCTTGAAAAGGAGGTATGACGATTAATTGATAAGTTATGAATATAGGAACATATCCACTATTCCTCTTAGTATTTGATCTAAGTTGTCACATTGAGGAAAGCATTTTTCTTCTGAAAGTAAAACATGAACTCACATAATAAGATTAACAGTCACTGTAAGCAAAGGTTGACGCAACGTTAACAATAACGCTACTGTTGAGCATTTTGACTTGGCAGAGTTTCCATTAGTATAAATGACATGCACCTTGCTTCAGTGCAGTACATACATCACATTTCAGCTAACACTGCACCTTAGATAATGACAACTTCAGTTTCAGATAATATATCACTTAAATGCCAACAAGGTGATATAACCTTGACATCCTAAATCATCAAACTAATGTGTGAGTGCACAAAATTTGAGATTATAACATTAGAAAAAAGTTAGAAATTATAGAGACATCATAGCATATAAGCAACTCACATTGTCAAAACCCGCAATGTTCTTGTTATCTGCAAAGAACTCAGCTGGAGACTCTGCACAAATTCAAAATGCAAAACAAAAATTAAACAAAAAAAAAATCAAAGGCGACGAACCATTAAGCTCAGCAGTTTTGTCTAGACTCAACCTATGGCTAAAACAATTGAGCTTAACAATTTAGTAAGTCCATAAAACTCTATACAGCCTATACATAAGATAGATAGGAAAATATAAATCTCATGCTGGCGAAATCTAATCCCAACTAAACACTTCGTCTGATACTAACAGTCCATCTGCTCCAGCTTTACTGGGCAGGCTAACCCAAAAGTTTGTACTTGTACCAATAGACTAGTTGAAGATCAAGGAAGCTGAACATCACAATGCCATTATAAAGAGAAATATGCACCACCGCCACCCACCCACCCCACACACAAATAATATATAGAGAGAGAGAACAAACTCTGTTTGAGAATGCTATCTTTGGGTTTTCGATGGTTTTTTGATTTGCCCTTCTTGGGTACTTCTTGACTCTCACTGCTCTCTCCGGACTCCATTTCTGCTGATTAAGAAGAATTTGAACTAGGGTTTTACTAAAATTTCAAAATCAGCTGGGGTTTTAGTTCGCTTTTGTAAGCTTATACTGAGTGTTCATTTGGAAGTATACATCAGTGTTATACAAATCTCCATCGATAGTCCTTTTCTGACCTGGATAGAATGTGAGAACTAATCGGGTCAACTTTCGGATGCCCCTAACGGAATGGGCTTGACCCGATAGTCGCAGTAGCAAAGACATTAATAGGCGAAATTTCCCGCTTTCATGACCATGGATCATTTGGCTATGAGAATTTTTAAATACAACAACGACAACATACCCAGTGCCTCAAAAAGCTCTCGCTCATTGCAGGGTGAGGAAAGGTCGGATGTATGCAGCCTAAGCCTAACCCCTATATTTAAAAACATAAAGCGGCTGTTTCCAGATGACCCATGAGGAGCGTCGAAAGTTGCATTGACTAATTGCTACTTCACAAATGAAAAAAGCGCAAATAGTTTAAAGAGCTATTTTGCTTTATTCCATCATACTCCAAGGCCAAAAAATAATCAATCTTTGGCTCCATCCGAGATTGATGGAAATTATGAGAATTTTTAAATATTTTATAAAATAATTTGAAGTTATATTCAAGGGAAACTTTCATAAATAGTCTACACTTAAAACTTAATATGTTCAAATAGCTATATTTTACATGATTACACAATATAATCTCAGCTATGGATCTGGAGAGAGGCGAGCGAGATCGAGAAAGGGAGGAGAGAGACAAACTGTATATGTATATTTGTTAAATTATATGTGTTGAAACGCAAAGATTGTAACTCTATAATTGCTACTTGGTTCAAAATGTTGGTGGGAGCGATAGTATACATATATATTTGTATATCTGGCAAGCGAGAGAGGAGGGCGGAGAAAGGCGAGAGAGATCGAGAGAGGAAAGAGGGAGACAAGCGAGGGTGGAGAGAGGCGAATTCTATATGTATATCTGTCGAATTGGCTATGTATATCTGTCAAAATAATTATATATGTGCGGCTGATATACATTTATCGTTGTATATATGCAAGAAATTGCAGAAAGAGGGAAGAGAGGCGAGAGAGAGGAGAGAAAAAATAACAACAAAACCCTAACTATAGCGACAAAATCCTAACTATAGCTATAAAATTGTATTTTTTTTCATATTATAGTTGTATAATGTAAATATATATCATATGTTTGCCTAATTATGTTATTTTTCCTTTAAAATTAGTAAGATTGTTCGTGCTTCACATGGCATAAAACATAGGAAAAATAATGTAATTATACAAACATATGATATATATTTACATTATACAATTATATTTTGAAAAAATTACAACTTAATTGGAGTTTGTTGCTATAGTTAGGATGTTGTTATTGTTTTCTCTCTCTTCTCTCCTCTCTCCTCTCTTCCTCTCTCTTCTCTCTCCAATTTTTTGTCAGATATACAAATAAATGTGTATACCAGCTATATATATACAACTATTTTAACTGATATTCATAGTCAACTTGATAGTCGCCTCTCTCCACTCTCTGCCCTCTCTTTCACCTCTCTCCTCCCTCTCTCAATCTCGCTTGCCAGATATATAAATACATATGTATATTAGTTACACATATATGATTATTTCAAAGATATACACATATAATTTGACAAATATACATATATAATTCGCCTTTCTCCTCCCTTTCTCGATCTCGCTTGCCTCTCTCCTCCCCTATAGGTCACATAGCCGAGGTTATCCCGTGTAATTATGTAAATATAATAATTTGGCCATATTAAGTTTTAAGTCTAGGCTATTTGTGAAGATTCTCCATAAAAACTAATTCTTCTAATAAAGTAGACATCGGGGCCTGCGCCAGCGCGCGCCAAATATATATTTTTTTGTGTCTCAATTTATGTGATATAAATAGAATTTAGAAAGTCAATTAAATTTTAATACAATTTTTAAATATTTTAAATTATTAATTATTGTGAATTATAGTGCACGTAATTTCTAAATAAAATATGTTATTCTCTTGTCTCAATTTATGCGGCACTGATAAAATTTTGAAAACCAATTTTTTATGTCTTTTAATTTAATTTTTTTAATTATTATGATTTATATTACGTTTACGTCATTTTTATATAACAAATGTTATTCATCTATCCTTATTTATGCGACACTAATTTGAGTGTTAATTGAACTCTTTGTATGTCTTTTAAATGCTTAAGTTGTTAATTCTTGTGATTTATAATATTTTTTACGTAGTTTTCTAATTAAATAATACATGTTATTTCTTTTGTCCCCTTTTTATGTGACATCGATAGATTAATTTCAATAATCAATTGAATCTTTTATTTATTTTTAAGAAATTTGAAGTTGTCAAATATCATAATTTTTAGTATTTTTTATTCTTTTACTTAGCAGGTTTTTAAAACGTTTTAAATTGTCAATTATCATAATTAATAGTATTTTTTACGAAATTTTTAATTTTATAAAATATTAGAAATAAGACAAATAATTTAAATAAAAAACTATAAAAAATTATAAATATAAACTCAAGTTGCTCAAGTAGGTATGTAGACCGGCTGCCTGCTTGAGCAACTTAACTCACTCTTATAAATAAGAGATTTTGTGTCTCAATTTATTGATATAGATAGAATTTAGAAAGTAAATTAAATTTTAATATGATTTTTAAATATTTTAAATTATTAATTATTGTGAATTATAGTGCATTTCTAAATAAAATATGTTATTCTCTTGTATCAATATATGCGGAACTGATGAAATTTCGAAAATCAATTTTTTATGTCTTTTATTTTTTTTATTTCTAATTATTATGATTAATATTACGTTTACGTCATTTTTATATAACATATGTTATCCATCTACCTTATTTACGCGACACTGATTCGAGTGTTAATTGAACTCTTTGTATGTCTTTTAAATACTTAAGTTGTTAGTTCTTGTGATTTATAATATTTTTTTACGTAGTTTTCTAATTAAATAATACATGTTATTTCTTTTGTCCCCCTTTTATGTGATATCGATAGATTAATTTCAATAATCAATTAAATCTTTTATTTGTTTTTAAGAAATTTGAAGTTGTTAAATATCATAATTTTTAGTATTTTTTATTCTTTTACGTAGCATGTTTTTAAAATGTTTTAAATTGTCAATTATCATGATTAATAGTATTTTTTATGAAATTTTTAATTATATAAAATATTAGAAATAAGACAAATAAATTAAAATGAAAAAACTATAAAAAAAATTATAAATATACACTCAAGTTGCTCAAGCAGCATATCGACCTGCTACCTGCTTGAGCAGCTTAACTCCCTGTTATAAATAAGAGAATTTTAGTCGAGTTAAAAGTCAACCCGTAATATAAAATTTCAAGATGTATTAAAAAATTGAAGAAATATAAGTATTTTTCTTTTGAAGAAAATTTTCACTTTTGCATATTTGCTGATGGGCTTTTAATACACACTGTATGCTAATTAATTGAATTATATAAATAATTTTCATACTTTTTTCCCATAAGATAAGCGTTTTATTTTCAAAATTTTTTTCTATTCAAATAACAAAAACATGGGACCAAAAGGAAATATTCCCAACACCAAAACAGAAAATGAAACAAGTGGCAATGCTAAAATTCGTTGACTTTTGTCAAGTATTTATTTCCTTTTTTCTGCTTATTTTTCTTTTTTATTTCTTTTTTCCTCTTCATAAAACTTCTTTCTCTAATATTATTTTTATTCATACAATTATATGTATCTATAAGGAGTGGCTCAGCTTTACTACAATATGGTCTAACAACTGTTAATAAAATGTTAGAATACTAATATGTGTCTCTGCAAATTCTTATGTCTAAAGTGTGATTTGATTTATTTCTGCTTGTTATCATCATCATCATAATCATCAGGGAAAGCAAGTTAATATATATGTTGTTTTGTGTTATATTAAGTTCCAATATATTGTTTTGTCCCTGCTACTTTTAGTTATTATATTATATTATATTATATTATATTATATTATATTATATTATATTATATTATATTATATTATATTATATTATATTATCCTCATTCACAATTGTAAAGTAGACTTAATGTCCGTCAAGTCAAAATATCTTTTAAGCAGTTTTGAAGTATTTAGATAAGTTAAAAAGTGCTTATAAATACTTATTTTTAAGGTAAAACAACAAAAATAAGTCAAAAGTTAAAGTTAGAAATTCTAATTTATGGCTTTTGACTTGTAAATCATAAGCCAAACAATCTAATCACGTTCTTAATATGTAATATAAATTGTATTGTCTTTTTTTTTACTAGCCCCTTCGTTCAATTTTACATGAGTTAACTTGACATGAATGAATTTAAGAATGAAAGACTTTAAAAATTTGTGATCTAAAATAAGTGATAATAAATTATGTTAATTACCTATGAATGCTAGAAGGCTTGGGTGAGTTGCCATGGGATCCTTCATTAGTCGTGTTATAACAAGGTCCTAAACTCAAATCATGATAAACTTGGTATCAAGACATGAGGTTTGAAATGTTCCTTGGATGTCCAACATACTGCGTCGAGTAGAGTCTTGTTCACAGTTGTGAAGTGCATCATAATCATGAATTAGAGGCTATGAGGTGTTTAGGAAACTTTCCCTTCTTCATGAATCATGTCATGCCTTTAGAGTTGTCTAAGATTTTCCTTTATCTAATGACGTTCTCTTTTGACATTTCTAGATCACGCCGCCAAGAAGAGCACCTTACCTAAATAGGCGAATGAACACCAAGCCTCTCTTCCATTATCTATAGAGGTGAATGAAGATCAAGTCCCTCCAATGCAACAAGAGGAAGGAGTCACACATGCAGAGTTCCGAGCCGCCTTTGCAATGTTGGCCCAAGTCTTGTCCAACCAAGCCAACTGAGAGGTTACACTTCCTCCCCAAGGACCTTCTTCGACAACAAGGGTCCAGGACTTTGTGAGAATGAATCTGCCGGAATATCATGGTTCCAAAGTTGATGAAGACCCAATGGAATTCATTGATGAGGCATATAGGATTGTGGCCGTTATGGGAGTGCCATCGGAGGAGAAGGCCGAGCTAGTGGGCTATCAACTCAAAGGTGTGGCAAAGGTTTGGTATGATCAATGGGTCGATGAAAGGGGTGAGAAAGCGGGCCAAATAGAGTGGGAAGAGTTCAAAGGTGCATTCTTGGATCGATTCTTCCCGTTGGATCTAAGGGAAGAAAAGGTGCAAGATTCACAAAATTTGAAGTAAGGTCATATGAGTGTGAGGGTATACTTCCTTAAATTTATAAAGCTCTCCAAATATGCACCATTCATGGTGTCGGGCCTACGGGCTAGAATGAGAAAATTTATATTTGGAGTATCAAAATTGGTATATAAGAGTGCAATACTGCGATGCTCATAAAAGAGATGAAAATTTCCCCTCTAATGACATAAGCGGAGCAAATTGAAGAGGAGAAAATTGAGGGAGCATGCTAGGGAGTCCAAGAGGGCTCGGATGGATGGTGATGGATTCTCTCACCAATGGAGTGGTGGCCATGGCAAATTACAAGGTGGTCAAGAGCAAATGAGTCATAGGTCAACCGACACTCCTCTTCCTTGTTTCAATAAAGACAGGAGACCAATGCCACGCCATAAGGAGAGTCGGGTGCACAAGCTTCTCCTAATTTGCCAAGTATGAAGAACCCTACAAAAGGGAGTGTCTAGACGACTCTAATACATGCTTCAAATGTGGAAAGCCTTGTCATCATGCCAAGGATTGTCTAAGCGGTGGTGCTAAGTCTCAAGGCCAAGGTGGACACGCTCAAGGTGCTCCAAGGGCCCAACAGGTTCTATGCTTTGCATGTCCACCCGGAGGTGGAAGAGACTCCAGACGTGGTTACCAGTATATTAAAAATTTATTATTTTGATGCATATGCATTGTTAGATCCGAGAGCCAATTTGTTCTTTGTAACTCCATTTCTTGCAAATAGATTCCATGTATGCCTCAGAGAGTCTATTGTTGCATAAAGAGTCCACGGGGGTTGTCTCGTGTCCACTTTTCACAAAGCTGTTCCTTGTGACTTGATAGAGCTTTCTATGCCCGATTTTAATATAATACTTTGGATGAATTGGTTGCATGCTTCCTACACTTCTATAGATTGTCAAACTTGTAGGATTAAGTTTCGATTCCCAAATGAGTCTATTCTTGAGTAGTAGTTCTTCATGTAGAGGTTAGTTGGTGTCTTATCTTAAAGCCTGTAAAATGGTTTCCAAGGGATGTATTTACCATCTAGTAAGGGTTAGAGATGTCAGCTTCGAAATTCCCATTCTTGAGTTGGTTCCCGTCGTAAATGAATTTCCCAATGTCTTTCTAGAAGAGTTACTCAGTGTTCCTCCCGAAATAGAAATAGACTTCGACATAGACCTATTACTTGATACTTGACCTATCTCTATTCCTCTTTATCGAATAGCACCGATGAAGTTAAAGGAACTAGAGAAGCAATTGAAGGATATATTAAAGAAGGGCTTTATTAGACCAAGTAGCTCTCTATGAGGTGCCCCAGTGTTGTTGTGAGAAAGAAAGATGGTCCACTTCAAATATGTATAGATTACCGACAATTTAACAAAGTTACCATCAATAACAAGTATCCCTTTCAAGGATTGATGACTTGTTTGATCAATTGCATGGGGCCAAACACTTTTCCAAGATTGACTTGCAGTTTGGATATCACCTATTAAGGGTGAGGGAGTGTGATATTCCCAAAAAATGACTTTCTGAACAAGGTATGGACACTTCGAGTTTGTAGTGATGTCTTTTGGCCTAACAAATGCACCAACGATCTTTATGGACCTTATGAATAGAGAGTTCAAACCCTACCTTGATATATTTGTTGTGGTGTTTATCGATAACATCTTGATCTACTCATGGAGTGAAGAGGAGTATATGGAACATTTAAGAGCAGTATTGTAAACTTTGAGGGGGGAGAGGTTGTTTGCTAAGTTTGACAAATGTGAGTTTTGGTTAAAGGAAAGTTGCTTTCCTTGGGCATGTAGTATCAGGTGATGAGATCAAAGTAGATCCTAAGAAGACAACAACAATGTGAAATTAGCCTACGCCATTGACTCCTTCAGACATTAGGAGTTTCTTGGGCCTAGCTGGGTATAATAGAAGGTTTGTTGAAGGTTTCTCCTCCATTTCATCACCGTTGACTAGGTTGACTCAAAATAAAGTAGAGTTCATATGGATGGATGAGTGTATGAATAGTTTCCAAACCTTGAAGGATCGGTTGACTTCAGCTTCAATTTTGATCTTTCGAAAGGGAACTAAGGGATTCATGGTGTATTGTGATGCCTCATAGGTTGGTTTGGGTTGTGCGTTAATGAAAAATGGGAAGGTGTTTGCCTATACCTCAATGCAAATGAAGGTGCATAAAAAGAACTATTCGAAACATGATCTTGAACTTATGGTTGTGGTTTTGAATTAAAGATATGGCATTATTACTTGTATGGTGTTCATGTTGATGTTTTCATCGATCAAAAGAGCCTCCAACATGTGTTCACTCAAAGGGACCTCAACCTAAGGCAAAGAAGATGGTTAGTATTTCTCAAAGAATATGATATGAGTATGAAATATCACCCAAGCAAGGCCAATGTGGTAACCGACAAACTTAGTAGATTGTCCATGGGTAATGTGTCTCACCTTGAAGATGATAGAAAAAAGGAGTTAGCAAAGGAAGTCCATAGGTTGGCTAAAAGGGGGTAGGATTGAGTGATACCAAGAATGGTGGTATGATGGTGTTGAGTGGCTCGGAGTCTTCATTGATTGAGGACATCAAGTCTAAGCAAGATCTTGATCTTGCCTTGGTTGAATTGAAGGCCTTGGTGAAGGAAGGAAAGAAAAAGATCTTCTCACAAGGGGGAGATGGGATACTTCATTACCAAGAGGGATTGTGTGTGCTGAATGTTGACGGATTGAGAAGTTTGTGTCACGACCCGACCCCGGGGCCGTGACTAGTGCCGATTAGGCACTAATCCCAAATAGCACTCACAATTATCATAT
>JAPFFP010000001.1:6519972-6531449 GCA_026153255.1 Solanum medicagineum
TCTATTTTGATCCAATTAAGGACTTCCGACCCAAACTTAATTATACACACCAAATTCACTTGATACTCCAATTATGCGCCGGATAAATACTTAAGTTCAAATCACACAACATTCGCAACAAAATTTTCCAATTGAAAAATTACCCCTAGTTTAAAGAAGTATGGGGTCTAACATTATCTGTTAAAAGGGTACATGAAATTATTCTAATTTTGATTGATAAAATGAGATTAAGAAGAAGAAAATTATTTAGACATTTTTACTAGCTAGTTAAAGTGATTTTTAAAATTTAAAAAATAATAATATATCTCTTTTAAAAGAAATATTTTTATTAGAAATAAGATTTTTTAAAAAAGAAAAAAATATATTATTCAAAATGAGCATTTTTTACCCATTTAGTAACAATAGAGACATTTCTGAACCAAACTATCAATGACAAGGGGTTTTTTTGATCAAAATATTGATAGAGAAAATTTTTGTTCATTCCACGTACTTTAAAAGCATTTTGACACTTTTTCAAAAATAAATGACAGTATAGTTCAGAAAAAGTACTAAATTTGTTACTTTTTTTTAATCCATATCTATTTGTTTTCACACTAAAAAATGAAACAAGAATAATAAACTCAAATAGTAATAAGCAAATGGATCTATAAGTAAGATGTTTAAACTTAAATTAGTTGTTGAATAAAAAAGTAAAGCAAAATTCACGTTGTGAGAAGGATCAAATATAGCCCTATTGAATTTTTTAAACAACAAATTTAAAAAATTGTTATTTATATCTTTCCCTATGTTGTTTTGTGGTGGTTTAGTATCTGCTATTGGCATTTGTGTTTATGCATCTTCAAACACACAAAAGCTAACAACTTCCAGTATCAAAGAACTCATAAATTGAAGGAAATGATAGAACTCATAAATTGACGCCTAAAGCTAATTAGGCCAATAGTAGTTTAAACAACCATAAATTTAAACAGGGGTAAATTAACTCATTCACCTAATGCTCAAGTGCAATTGAGCCTTGAGTGGATAAGTCATTAATTTATGATCTTTCTGGTTGCCTTTTGGATGGCACACCGTATTATCAAGACACAATTCAGACAAGGTGTAATTTGAGGTCTTCTTTTCCTTATTTTTTTTCTCTGCCTCTTCTTTTCTTTTTAGTTTTGTGTGGTTATCATGAAAAGACTGCGGTGGGGGGTTGAATCTTCGCAAGGAAATGAATTGTTCTGGCTGTTCATCAAGTAAAAAAAAAAGCTTTTTGTGTTTTCTCTCTGTGCAGATCTTTCGATTTAGTAGGTCTAAGTGCCACAAGAACTTTAAGATGAAGAGGAATCCTCGTAAAGTTAAATGGACTAAAGCGTATAGACGTCTGCATGTGAAGGACATGACTCAGGTACACAATATTGTGTCAATACAATTAATATGCTTTTTGTTGGATTTAATTTTATCTACTGCGCCTTCTTTTTATTTGTCTTATTTTACTTTGGATACTGAAAATTCCTTTCCTGCTGCTAATTTTCATTTGAAGGACTCAACATTTGAATTCAAGAGGAAGCGTAAAAGGTCGGAGTGTAAAATTAGGTCTTGGGCCTAACTCACACCCCAAAAGCTAGCTCAAAGGGAGGAGGATTGCTCAAGCCTTATAAGACCCATCTTATTAACCACCAATGTGGGACTTTTATCATTCTTCAATACACAGAGGTATTGAAAGAATAATAACTATGTGAAAAGAATACATTAAACAATTACAAGAGTATTTATAATATGTAAATATGATACAAAAGACTAAATTATCCTTCTAGCTATATAAATATATCTATCATTTCCCCTCAAGCGATGCTGGGTCTTGACAAATGCTAAGCTTTTCACGCAAGATGGAAAATCGAGGATAGGTAAGAGGCTTAGTCAGCAAATCTGCAAGTTGATCCGCGCTTAACACATAGCGAACCTGTAGAACACTAGACACAACCTTCTCACGAACAAAGTCAATATCAATTTCGATGTGTTTGGTGCGAGCATGCTGAATAGGATTGTGACCTAAGTATATACTACTGACGTTATCATAGTAGATTGTTGAAGGAGAGGATGGCTAAATATGAAGATCACCAAGAAGAGAGAGCTACCCAGATATTTCAACAGTAGCATGGGCAACAAAACGATATTCTGCCTCAGCACTCGAGCACGACACAACATGTTGCTTCTTAGAAGACCAAGAAATAAGATTATTACCAAGAAAGATACAATAAGCTGAAGTAGACCTGCGCGTGGTAGGGCAACCTGCCTAATCCGCATCAGTATAACATGTCAATGAACTAATGGAGCCACCTGGAATGAACAAACCTTAATTAATGGAACCATGCAAGTAACGCAGAATACGTTTCACTGCAGTAAAATGAATGCCCATGGGAGAATGTATAAACTGGGCAACCTGACTGACAGTGTAGGCAATGTCGGGATGAGTAAAAGTTAAGTATTGAAGTTCACTGACAAGACTACGATATAATGAAGGATCAGAGAATGGAAGAGATGTGTCAGAAGCAATGAGAGATTTAGGAGAAAGAAGAGTATTAACTGGTTTAGAAGAGAAAAGACTCGCATGGTTCAGAAGGTCATGAATGTATTACGATTGGTTAAGAAAATAACCACCCTTACAAATAGAGACAGAGATCCCAAGAAAATAATTAACTAGACCAATATCTCTCACGGAGAATTCACACATAAGAGTCTTGATTGTTGACTGAAGTAAAGAACTCGAAGACGAAGTGATGAAGATGTCATCCACATATAGCAGAAGAATGATGATGTCAGAAGCAGATTTGTAAATGAAAAGAGAATTATTAGAAAAACTATTTTTAAAACCATGTTTGATAAGAAAGGAGGTAAACTGATGAAACCATGCTCTTGGAGCTTGTTTTAAGCCATAAAGGGCCTTGTTCAATCGACAAACATGATGTGGAAATTGCGGATGAACAAAACTAGTAGGTTGTTTCATATATATCAGTTTATTAAGAGTGCCCCTGTAAAAAGGCATTCTTAACATCTAATTGATGAATTTCCCAACCTTTAGTCTCTGTTAAAGCAAAAGCAGTTTGAATGGTGACTGGTTTCACCATAGGACTAAAAATTTGATCATAGTCTAATCCATATTTTTGATTATACCCTTGAGCAACTAAACAAGCTTTATAGCGATCAAGTGAGCCATCTGATCTTTGTTTAACTTTATAAACCCATCGACAACCAATGATATTTACATTAGTAGGAGGCAACACTAAGTCCTAGGTGTTGTTGGCAATGAGGGAGTTGTATTCATCTACTATTGCTCTTTTTCAATTTTGATTTTATTGGCTTCAGAAAATGAAGTGGGTTCAGAAGAAAGAGAAGATTTAGATAAAATAGGAGATGTGTGAGAAAATAAAGACGGAAGAATCTTCGGTTTGAGCTTTCCAGATTGCGCTTAGGTGATCATGGGATGTACTTTTGAATTAAGAGAAGGAACGATTTGTTCATGTACTGATACAGATGGAATTGCCCGTGGACAGAGTCTATGTAAACTAGGAGAAATAGTTACTAGAGATGGAGAAGATTGGGTCCTAGATGGAGAAAGGACTAAAACCTGTCAGCAATGTTGTTACATTAGGAGAAGCACCAGTTGGACATATTGGAATTGGTGATAAAGATGAGGAACGTGTAGGCAAGGGAAAGTTTTCCAGATTAGGAGAAGTATATGAATTGAAAACTCTATTTGGAGATAAAGGAGGAGAAATATTAGGAAATGTGAGAGAAGGAAAATTTAATGAGGATGGAGTTTTAAACGATGAGAATGAAGTGTTTGGATATATGCGGTCTTAGAGATTAATGAGGGATATGGAAAGGAGTCCTCTTGAAAAATAACATGACGAGAAATAAAAGTTTATTTTCTAAAGGATCAAAGAACTTAAAACCTTTATAATTTGAAGGATAACCAAGAAAAATACAATGTTTAGATCGAGGACTCAACTTGTGTGGTGCATAATCATGAAGATTAGGAAAAAAACAACAACCAAAGACATGTAGATGATGATACGAGGGCTGTTTGCCAAAAAGAAGCTCATAAGGAGTTTTAAAATTGAGTTTAGCAGAAGGTAAAATATTTAAGAGATGAACTGTAGTATGTAGTGCTTCAACCCAAAATTGAGACGGAAGAAAAGATTGAAAAAGTAAAGACCGTAGCATATTTAGTATAGTGCGATGCATTCGTTCAGCTTTACCATTTTGCTGGTGAGTATGGGGACATGAAATGCGAAGACAAACACCATTTGAATTTAAAAAAATCACTTAACGGAGCAAGTTTACATATTTGGCAGCTCCGTCACACTGTAATGATTTAATTTTAATTGAAAATTGAGTTAAAACAGAAGCGTAAAAGTTTTTGAACATTGAAAATGCCTCTGATTTGCATCGAATTAGAAATACCCACATAAATTTAGTAAAATCATCATGAAATAAGATATAGTAAGTAGGGAATTGGGGAGGTCCAAATGTCAGTGTGAATCAATTCAAATGAAGACGTAGAAGAAGATTTAATTCCTTAAATGGTAGTTTTATGTGCTTGCCAAGTTGACAAACATTATAAAGAAAATTTGATCGCTTTGGAAACTAACATTGCAAAGTATTATTTCTAACTAGACTAGAAAGAACACCTATATTAGGGTGGCCTACCCAACGATGCCAGAGAGTTGGAGAAGCATGAGAAGCAGCAAAAGCATTATGAGCAGCAGTAAGAGTTGATAGAGAGAAAGAATAAAGAGGACCCAGACTATTGCACCTGAGAAGAATTCCCTTCGTCTTGAAGTCCTTAATTGAAAAACCAAAAACATCAAAGTAAATTGAACATTGATAATCAAAAGTGAATTTACGAACACTTAATAAATTACAAGAAAGAGTTGGAACAACTAAAGCATTTTTTAGAGAGAAAGTGTTATTACTAGTACAGGAGATGGGGAGTTGATTACCATTACCTATCATAACACGATCAGTGCTATTGTAGGGCTGAACAGAAGAGAGATGTGAATGTCACACCCTGAACTTAGGGCCTAGACGTGACCGATGAATGGGGGACCCGAAGGAACCCCAAACAAGCCTCATAGCATATCACCACACATATATGGTCGCAGAAGCAATTAAAATGACAATAAGAGATAAGCACAAATAAGGAGCATCGGGTCTAAGGTAAAGAGTTAAACACCTGAATAACATAAATTAGTCAAAGCTCAAGCATAATACATAACTTGTCCAATAACACTTCTAGACATAGAACTTAGCTGAGGCCATAACAAACAACCGGACTCACCCTCATAGTCATAAGTATTCAAAAATATACACGATGTAGTCTGAAGATAAGCATCAAAGAAGATAGATATTGTCCCCGGACATAAGGACTCACCAAAAGCTAATATGAACAATCCGTCTAGCCATGAGGAGAATCAATAAGGGCTCCGATCCTACATGGTAACATCAAGTAGGCATATAGTATGTGTTAGTACATTTGAACGTATTAAGTATGCAGGGTGCAACACATGTAACTTACCAAAGCCTGCATATCAACTTTAAATGAAAAGACACATAACATTGAAAGAGTTGACTATTAAAGAATGTAATATAACGAGATGCTATGAAAGTCATGATACCTGAAATGCAAATGATGCACTCGTTTACATATATATTGGGGATGTGATCTCAATCGACATAAGTAAGACCAAGCAGGTTATTACTTGGAATCCTGATGGAATCCCCTCATTGGTAAAGAGGTATCTACTTGCCAAAGATGGACCATACTTCACCTTACGGGACAAATCCCTCTTCGTATGAAGTAACCTTCCTTACAGACAACTCCCTCTTCGGATAGGATTTTCACAAATCACAATTCAAATCATTCCTTCTCCTTACGGGATAACTCCCTCTTTGGATCGAAAACCTATGCTAGGCACAAAGTTCTAGGAAAGGGAGAGGGCCCTTGGAGATAGCCCTAACGCCCCCAATCCATCGGTGTTAAGTCATCATCCCACAAGAATAAATATATGTATACATTTATATATACATACGTTCAAACGACGTAAATCATTTTCCCAAACCATCTTAATGCATTCTTAGGCTTAAAGGCCAAAACATAATTTCATAGTCTTTATACTCATACGTAAGAATAGTCCATTTATGTACAAAATAGTGCAGGTACCCAAAATGCTCAAAGAGCTAAAATCAAAGACATATATGTGATCACAATATTGCCATAACCAACATTTATCAAAACTCATATCATAGAACATAATTGGATTAACCCATAACATAATTTCTCAAAATGATCCATGTACGTGAACGCATATGCTATGGACGATGAGAGAATGACATGAGTAATTAGGATTCAATCAAAAATCAATAGTATAATATGAAATTCAATCGAAAACATAATTAAATCCACATTTAAATTCATATTTATAATCACCCATGCATTTAGAAGTCTTAAAGGGGACATTCATACTTGAAATTCTATAAACCCCAAAGAAAATCCTCATGTAATAGTGTAAATCACATTAAAATCATCAAATAGACACTACCTATGCATAAATTAGAATTTTAGGATTCATAATCTTCAAAACCCCAATTTAAAGTAACTAGAAATCCATGAGTTTGCTTAAAAATAATTTTGGGTCTCCTTGATTGAAAGGAAGTAAAGGATCAATCCATATACCTTAGACCTTAAGTTCCTTGAAATTGAGTTTGGGAAGAATGGAAGCTTGGAAGTGGGTCTTGGAACCCAAACTTTTTCTTGGGTTTCCTTAAAATTGAGTTGGAGCTTGATGGAGGCTTTTGAGAGGTTTTGGGAGTGTGATTGAGATGAGAGAAGTGAGTTTTATCATTTGGAACATTTTTTAGGTCTTTTAGGAAGGTTAAGATAGCTTAGGAAGTCCAAAAGGGTCATTAGAATAATTAGCATTTATGAAAATGCCATTAGTGAACGGATGGAAAATATGGCAAAGTGGTGCCCTGTAGAAGGTCCCACGGGTCGTGTGGCACTCCATGGGTCGTGTGGAGTGCCCTTGACAAGGTACTTGGTCTAAAAATTGAAGTTTGAAATCGATTGGAAAAAGACGTCTCATCGCGACCACGGAGGCCTCCACGGTTCGTGTGGAGCCTCACGACCCGTGTGGAGGCTTGTGGCACTATACTTGGTGCTGGAAAATGTTTCCCAGGCTCTACACCAAGGACCACGGGTTGTGCACCATGCCACGGGTCGTGGTGAGGTGTGGCACAATACTTAGCAAGAAAACTCCCCAAACACCCACTATTCCTCTCTTGTACTCACTCCACGACCAGCCACACGACCAACGGCAAGCCACACGACCCGTGCCACTGGTCGTGCCCCATGAATTATGCAAAAAATGGCCTTTTACAACTCAAGACACCTCACATGATCCGTACAAGACACCACTGCCCATATAGGTGCCCATAGGGCTTCACTGCATGGGAGGGTCTCACCAAAACGGTCATAACTCGTTCATGCGATATCAGAATGAGGTGAAACCAAGTGCGTTGAGAAGCCAACCCAAAGGACTTTCATTTGACATTTTATGGGCCACCAATTCCAAATGTGCTAAGAGTTATGCTTGTTTAAAGTCGACCCTTATACCGATACTTGTGTTGAACTTAGCCAACGAAAATCCTTTTGAACTTAGCTTGTCGTAGGGGCCCATGACAACCTTAAATGACATATATAAGCTTGGAAATTCTGGGTCCTTATATCATCGCCCCCTTGGGAACATTCATCCTCGAATGTGGAAGAACAAAGCTTGAAAGACTTGACTTAGAACACGAAACCTCCAACCATGTGATCAATGCATAGTTTACTAGTTGAAGATCATAAAGTAGTTAAACTCATGCCAAAAATGTATTCAATTCATTTCAAACATAATGTAAATCATTTCAATGCACATGCAAGCATGTCATTCCATGAGACTCAAGAATTGAAAGGGTCAGGACCGCTTGGGAAAAGAAAGAACCTAGTGCCTTACGCTTAGGTAGATTGGAAAAGATAGGGATGTCGCCTTATCAAGATTGCTTCAGCGTCTCCGATGGTACTTTCAACTTGTTGTTTTCCCCAATAGGTCTTGACGAATGCTACACCCTTATCAATCATCTTTTCCACCCTTTCCATCTAATTCGTCCATCAGGACCTTCTTATAAGTCAACTTATCCTCCACAACACCCACAACCTCAAAGAGTTCTATAGCACTAGAGTCACCAACACATCCCCTCAATCTAGAAGCACGAAGAACCGGACAAATCACTTCCCTATTCATAAGAAGTTCCTTTGCTTATGCAATCTTACCAACCTCCGTCTACATTCTATAAGGACTCACAACCCTAAACTCAATTGTCAACCTTAAACATGCTTAGTCCACTTGGTACCCTAAACCACCATCTCCCCCTTGGGAGACAACCTCAACTCTACCATCCTTTCACCCAAAACTTCCAACTCTAATAAGGCAGAATCAAGGCCTTGCTTAAACTAGACCTCCTCAACCAAAGAAGAGTTGGAACCACCAAGAACACTATACTACCATTCTTAACTTTCCTCAACCTAACTTCCAATCTAACCACCGATGGATCCCACTAGTCACCTCATTATCGCCATTATCCACATGTGCTAGGCTAGCCCTAAACACCCCACTTAGAGCATCAACCATAACATTAGCCTCAACGGGGAAATGCCGCACACTCATATCACAATCCTTAAGGAGTTCTAATTAACCACCTTCTTGTTATCCTCAACTCACACCTATCATAGTTAGCAAACAACCTTTCATATCCCAAGACTTGTAACACTACCCCCAAGTGATTCACAAGCTCTAAATAATTCAATACTCCATTGCTAGAGGCCACCAGAAACACGCCAAGGTAGGGTTTTAAGACCCTATTCATGAAACCCATAAACACAACCGGTGCATAAGCCTACCAAACAACACTACCAATATTCAAAATTCTCATTCCTAGTCCGAAAGTACACTTAGGGATATGACTCACCCTCATCCCCACTTGGGAATGAAAACCGGACCTCAAATCAACCTTAGAGAAGTGACTAACCCATTGTAGTTGACCAAATCGATCGACCATCCCTATCCATCATATTAAAAACATACGGGTTCTACACTAAGTAGAAACATGTCATGCAAGTAGCCCAAACTACTCCAAGATCCTCAACCAACAAGCTAAGTCTAACCAAGATCACAAGACAAGACCTAACGCAATAGAAACCCGTATCAACACCTATGAACCTCCTAGCAACCATATACTCAACAAAAAGGATAGACACCAAAGGTCCACACTACAACTTGTACATACAAGAAGCCCCACTAGTAACCAAAAGAATAGAGAAGAAGTAGTGGCACAATAGGCCTAAAAATGCATGCACATCAAAGCCAAGGAAACTTCAACTTACCGGTAATAGCATCGGGCACCTCATCCCCTCCTTGAGCCATTTGATCAACATGACCACCTCGATCTAAAGGTTGACCACCCTTACACTTCAGAACATGTGGACAATCAACTAGCTTGTGACCCACTTTACTACATCCATAAGAAGCATTGATCCTCCTCAAACATGGACCACCATGGTTCTTTCCACACCCTCGACACTTGGGATTAGTCATCCTACAATCATCTCCTTTTGGTTGAGCAAGAGAACAACCACTAAATTTGCACCAAAATCTGCCACAACCCAAGCAAGCAGTAGAATTCTCCAAACATAGGCCGTCATGGCCTGTCCCACACTTTCGGCATCTAGGCCCTTCCACCCCCTCATCACCTCTTTTACCCTTTTTATGCCTATGAGGACAATCTATTATCTTGTGACCCTTCCCTTCACAACCATAACAAGCATTTATTTTCTTCAAGCACGGGCCATCATGGCATCTACCATATTTTGGGCACCTAGCATAAGGCACCATACCACCCCTATCTCTCCCCTTAGAACCTTGGAACTTACCCTCAAACACGGGTCCTCTTAGTCTCATTATCTCTCCTCTCACCACTAGAAGTCTCAGGAGCGCCCACTTGTAAATTGAGTTGAGTTGCCAATGTTGTCACCCCTTTGGCTAGTACCCATAGAGCATTATGAACCTCCGCATTTGACATATCACCATCTTGAGTAGCTTGAGACATATCCTGAAATGTAACGGTTAGGTATTAGCAATAAGCCCTAGGGGACTTAACTCTATCACACGATATAGATCATGAAGAGGTAAAACATTTCCTAGAACACCTCATAGTCTCATATTCATAGTAGTGGTGCACAACACAACCATGAATAAGACTCTAATCAATGCAGTGTGTTGGACTTTGAGGTTCTAACAACCTAGTGCTCTGATACCATCTTTGTCACGCCCCGAACCTAGGTCCTAGACGTGATTGGCGAATGGGGGACCCAAAGGAACCCCAAACAAGCCTTATAACATATCATTACACTTCCTTAGTTGTGAAAGCAATTAAAATGACAATAAAAGATAAGCATACACAATGAGAATCGGGTCTAAGGTAAAGATTTAAACACTTGAATAACATAAGTGAGTAAAAGCTCAAGTGTAATACATAACTTGTCCAATAACACCTCTAGACATAGAACTTAGCGGGGACCACGACAAACAACTGGGCTTACCCTCATAGTCATAAGTATTCCAAAACATACAAGATGTAGTCTGAACATAAGCATGAAAGAAGATAGATATTGTCCCTAGACATGAAGACTCACCAAAAGCTAACTTGAACAATCCATCTAGCCACGAGGAGAATTAATAAGGGCTCCGATTCCTACATGGTAACATCATGTAGGCATAGAGTATGCGTTAGTACGTTTGAATGTATTAAGTATGCGGAGTGCAATGCATGTAACTTACCAAAACCTGCATATCAATGTTAAATGACAAGGCACATAATATAGAAAGAGTTGACTATCAAAGAATGTAATATAAAGAGATGCTATGAAAGTCATGATGCATGAAATGCAAATGATGCAATCGTTTACATATATATTGGGGATATGACCTCAACCGACATAAGTAAGACCAAGTGGCTATTACTTGGAATCCCGATGAAATTCCGTCATCAGTAAAGAGGTGATCTACTTGCCAAGGGTAGACTATACTTCACCTTACGGGACAAATCCCTCTTCGTATGAAGTAACTTTCCTTACGGGACAACTCCCTCTTCGGATAGGATTTTCACAAATCACAATTCAAATCATTACTTCTCCTTACGGGACAACTCCCTCTTTAGATCGAAAACCTATGCTGGGCACATAGTTCAAGGAAAGGAAAAGGGCCATTGGAGATAGCACTAACACTCCCAATCCATCGGTGCAAAGTCATCATCCCACAAGAATAAATATAAATATACACACACACATATATGTCTATGTGTGTGTGTTTGTGTATATATATATATATATATATATA